>LR778253.1:1650317-1748253 GCA_902810595.1 Coregonus sp. 'balchen' | reverse complement strand
AATATTCTTAATTATATTACACCAATCATCGTCAATATAACCCCCTTTGGAATAATGATACGTTAAACAAACACAGTCAATATTCTGAATAATGAATATGTTACACCAATACACAGTCAATATTCTGAATAATGAATACATGTTAAACCAATACACAGTCAATATTCTGAATAATGAATACATGTTAAACCAATACACAGTCAATATTCTGAATAATGAATACATGTTAAACCAATACACAGTCAATATTCTGAATAAGTTACACCAATATACAGTGGGGAGAACAAGTATTTGATAGACTGCCAATTTTGCAGGTTTTCCTACTTACAAAGCATGTAAAGGTACACTTCAACTGTGAGAGACGGAATCTAAAACAAAAATCCAGAAAATCACATTGTATGATTTTTAAGTAATTAATTTGCATTTTATTGCATGACATAAGTATTTGATCACCTACCAACCAGTAAGAATTCCGGCTCTCACAGACCTGTTAGTTTTTCTTTAAGAAGCCCTCCTGTTCTCCACTCATTACCTGTATTAACTGCACCTGTTTGAACTAGTTACCTGTATAAAATACACCTGTCCACACACTCAATCAAACAGACTCCAACCTCTCCACAATGGCCAAAACCAGAGAGCTGTGTAAGGACATCAGGGATAAAATTGTAGACCTGCACAAGGCTGGGATGGGCTACAGGACAATCGGCAAGCAGCTTGGTGAGAAGGCAACAACTGTTGGCGCAATTATTTGAAAATGGAAGAAGTTCAAGATGACGGTCAATCACCCTCGGTCTGGGGCTCCATGCAAGATCTCACCTCGTGGGGCATCAATGATCAGGAGGAAGGTGAGGGATCAGCCCAGAACTACACGGCAGGACCTGGTCAATGACCTGAAGAGAGCTGGGACCACAGTGTCAAAGAAAACCATTAGTAACACACTACGCCGTCATGGATTAAAATCCTGCAGCACACGCAATGTCCCCCTGCTCAAGCCAGCGCATGTCCAGGCCCGTCTGAAGTTTGCCAATGACCATCTGGATGATGCAGAGGAGGAATGGGAGAAGGTCATGTGGTCTGATGAGACAAAAATATAGCTTTTTGGTCTAAACTCCACTCGCCGTGTTTGGATGAAGAAGAAGGATGAGTACAACCCCAAGAACACCATCCCAACCGTGAAGCATGGAAGTGGAAACATCATTCTTTGGGGATGCTTTTCTGCAAAGGGGACAGGACGACTGCACCGTATTGAGGGGAGGATGGATGGGGCCATGTATCGCGAGATCTTGGCCAACAACCTCCTTCCCTCAGTAAGAGCATTGAAGATGGGTCGTGGCTGGGTCTTCCAGCATGACAACGACCCGAAAAACACAGCCAGGGCAACTAAGGAGTGGCTCCGTAAGAAGCATCTCAAGGTCCTGGAGTGGCCTAGCTAGTCTCCAGACC
Source organism: Coregonus sp. 'balchen' (assembly GCA_902810595.1). Taxonomy (NCBI): domain Eukaryota; kingdom Metazoa; phylum Chordata; class Actinopteri; order Salmoniformes; family Salmonidae; genus Coregonus; species Coregonus sp. 'balchen'. The sequence goes on along the minus strand of LR778253.1, from coordinate 1,746,810 downwards.
TGAACCCAATAGAAAATCTTTGGAGGGAGCTGAAAGTCCGTATTGCCCAGTGACAGCCCCGAAACCTGAAGGATCTGGAGAAGGTCTGGAGTGGGCCAAGTGGGCCAAAATCCCTGCTGCAGTGTGTGCAAACCTGGTCAAGACCTACAGGAAACGTATGATCTCTGTAATTGCAAACAAAGGTTTCTGTACCAAATATTAAGTTCTGCTTTTCTGATGTATCAAATACTTATGTCATGCAATAAAATGCAAATTAATTACTTAAAAATCATACAATGTGATTTTCTGGATTTTTTTAAAAATTACAGACCTCTACATGCTTTGTAAGTAGGAAAACCTGCAAAATCGGCAGTGAATCAAATACTTGTTCTCCCCACTGTACATGTTAAACCAACACAGCCAATATTCTGAATAATGAATACATGATACACCAATACACAGTCAATATTCTGAATAATGAATACATGATACACCAATACACAGTCAATATTCTGAATAATGAATACTGTCTAATATTCTAAATAATGAATACAGTGGGGAAAATAAGTATTTAGTCAGCCACCAATTGTGCAAGTTCTCCCACTTAAAAAGATGAGAGAGGCCTGTAATTTTCATCATAGGTACACGTCAACTATGACAGACAAAATGAGAAAAAAATATCCAGAAAATCACATTGTAGGATTTGTAATGAATTTATTTGCAAATTATGGTGGAAAATAAGTATTTGGTCAATAACAAAAGTTTCTCAATACTTTGTTATATACCCTTTGTTGGCAATGACACAGGTCAAACGTTTTCTGTAAGTCTTCACAAGGTTTTCACACACTGTTGCTGGTATTTTGGCCCATTCCTCCATGCAGATCTCCTCTAGAGCAGTGATGTTTTGGGGCTGGTCGCTGGGCAACACAGACTTTCAACTCCCTCCAAAGATTTTCTATGGGGTTGAGATCTGGAGACTGGCTAGGCCACTCCAGGACCTTGAAATGCTTCTTACGAAGCCACTCCTTCGTTGCCCGGGCGGTGTGTTTGGGTTCATTGTCATGCTGAAAGACCCAGCCATGTTTCATCTTCAATGCCCTTGCTGATGTTTCATCTTCAATGCCCTTGCTTTATTTTTATTATTATTTATTATTATTTATGATGGAAGGAGGTTTTCACTCAAAATCTCACGATACATGGCCCCATTCATTCTTTCCTTTACACGGATCAGTCGTCCTGGTCCCTTTGCAGAAAAACAGCCCCAAAGCATGATGTTTCCACCCCCATGCTTCACAGTAGGTATGGTGTTCTTTGGATGCAACTCAGCATTCTTTGTCCTCCAAACACGACGAGTTGAGTTTTTACCAAAAAGTTATATTTTGGTTTCATCTGACCATATGACATTCTCCCAATCCTCTTCTGGATCATCCAAATGCACTCTAGCAAACTTCAGACGGGCCTGGACATGTACTGGCTTAAGCAGGGGGACACGTCTGGCACTGCAGGATTTGAGTCCCTGGCGGCGTAGTGTGTTACTGATGGTAGGCTTTGTTACTTTGGTCCCAGCTCTCTGCAGGTCATTCACTAGGTCCCCCCAGTGTGGTTCTGGGATTTTTGCTCACCGTTCTTGTGGATCATTTTGACCCCATGGGGTGAGATCTTGCGTGGAGCCCCAGATCGAGGGAGATTATCAGTGGTCTTGTATGTCTTCCATTTCCTAATAATTGCTCCCACAGTTGATTTCTTCAAACCAAGCTGCTTACCTATTGCAGATTCAGTCTTCCCAGCCTGGTGCAGGTCTACAATTTTGTTTCTGGTGTCCTTTGACAGCTCTTTGGTCTTGGCCATAGTGGAGTTTGGAGTGTGACTGTTTGAGGTTGTGGACAGGTGTCTTTTATACTGATAACAAGTTAAAACAGGTGCCATTAATACAGGTAACGAGTGGAGGACAGAGGAGCCTCTTAAAGAAGAAGTTACAGGTCTGTGAGAGCCTGAAATCTTGCTTGTTTGTAGGTGACCAAATACTTATTTTCCACCATAATTTGCAAATAAATTCATTAAAAATCCTACAATGTGATTTTCTGGATTTTTTTTCTCAATGTCTGTCATAGTTGACGTGTACCTATGATGAAAATTACAGGCCTCTCTCATCTTTTTAAGTGGGAGAACATGGAATTGGTGGCTGACTAAATACTTTTTTCCCCCACTGTATGTCACACCAATACAAAGTCAATAAGTTGAATAATGAATACATGATACACCAATCACAGTTCAATATTCTGAATTAATGAATACATGTTAACCAATACACATTCAATATTATGAAATGTAATACGTTAACACACACCAATATACAGGCAATATTCTGAAATGAATGTCCCGCCAATACACAGTCCCAATATTCCCTGAAAAAAATGAATTGTTACACCCATACACAGTCAATATTCTGAATAATGAATATTTTGGCACCTACAACGTCCCAATATTCTGAATATGAATGCCACAAACCAATACACAGTCAAATCTGAATAATGAATACATGTTACAACCCAATCACAGTCAATATTCTGAAATAAATTTCCCAAAAAAACCAAAAACACGTAAAATATTCGAATAAAATTACATTTTTACCCCCAAATCCACAGTCAATTTCTGAATAATAAATATGTTACCCCCAATACAAAATTTAATTTTTCTGAAAAATAAATGCCCAAAACAAATACACAGTCAATTTTCCCGGAAAATGAATACGTTACACCAATCCCCAAAAATTCAATTTTCCCTAAATAATGAATTTTGTTACAAAAAAACCCCAAACCCCGCCCAATATTCTGAAAAATAAATATTTTACAAAAAATACACAGTCAATTTTCCCTTAATAGGGAAATCCTTTACAACACCCAAACCATCAATAAGTAGAACAAAAAAACCAAACCGTCTCTGGACCCTCTTTGGGAAAAGGTTGGGAATACCCCCTGGGTAAAAAAAGTCTGCAAAACTGGGGGAATTGGTGTGTGACAGGGTTTCATGGAAATACTACAGTAGTGAGTCAAAAAGTCTGGTCCGCTCTGTCATATGCCCTGCTGAAAAGGACAAAACCCAAAGGGACGGGTTTTCTCAAAGAATAGAGAGGGGAAGAAGAGAGAAAAATAAAAAAAAAATAAAGGGATAATTAAGAATAGAAAAAGAAAAATTTAAAAAGGGGGAAAAAGAAAAAAGGAAAAAGGGAGAAGGAAGGAAAAAAGGGTAAAAAAAATTGAAAAAACAGAAAATTTTTAAAAAATTAAAAATTTAATAAACCCCCATTTTCTCTCTTCCCCCTTTTTCTTTCCCCGGTTTCCTTTTCCCCCTTTCTTTTCCCTTTTCCCCCCTTTCCTTGTCTCTTCTTTCTTTCCCCCCCTTCACTTTTTCTTTTCCCCCTCCCCCCTATTCTTTTACCCCTTGCTCTAAACCATCCCTTTCTCCCTCTTTTTCTTCTCTCTTTTCTCACCCCCTCCTCTTTTCCCCCCACCCCCCGGTTTTTCCCTCTTTCTTCTTTTTCCCTTCCCTTCTTCCCCAAAAACCTCTTTTCCTTTCTGGTTCTTCCTCTTTTTCTCCCCCCCCCCCTCCTCTTCCCCCCTCTTCCCCCTCTCTTTTCTTTTTTTCCTTCCCTCCCTTTCCCCTCTTTTTCCCCTCCCCCCCTCGGTCTCTCTTCCCCCCCTTTATCTTTTTCCTCTTCCTACTTCCCTCCCCTACCCCTTTTCTTCCCCCCTCTCTCCCCCCTTCTCTTTTATCCTTTTCCCCTACTCCCTCTCTAAATCCTCCTCCTCCTTCCCTCTCTTCCTTCACCCCTCCTCTTTTCATATCCCCTCTAAAAAATTACTTCTAAGGGAAACGGGGGAAAATAGAAATTTAAACCCCCCTTTCCCCCAATTTATAAAAAAAAACCCCCACCATCACAAGAGTTTCTAAATTTTTTCCCATTTCACCCCCCTAATACCCACAGGGGGTTTTACAATAGGCAAAACCCCGGGGTTGTGTTCTTTAAAGGGCCCCGGGTTCCCACACCTTTTCCCAAAAATTTTTTTTCCAAAACAGAAAGCCCAATTACAAAATTTCAGGGGTCTTTCTTCTGTTTGGGGCCAAAAAATGTCAATGTGGGAACATACCCAGGCCAGCTCTAAACCTTCGTTCTGAAAACCCCTGCTTTTGGGTTTTTTAAATTTAAGTTTTTTTACTTTTTGTTTTATTTTCGGGTTTCGGATTATATCTGGGGGTTTTCACAACGCTTGCTAAGGATGTTACTGCCCGCCCTGAGCCCTTTCCGGTTCAGCGTCTCGTCAAATGCCCCACCCCCCTTTGGGCAAAAACGGGGAAACAAAAAGGGCAACGCAGGTCAACGCGGGAAAACGCAGGCAATAAAGGGGGCTTTTTGATCACTTACAAAAAAACCCAAAAAAATAAAAACCCAAAAAAAACCGTAAACCTCCCTGTTTCGGAGCCCAAAACCCCAGGCTAAAAACCCTTTTTCAAACCGGGTTTTGGGGCCTTCACAAATTTTTTTTGGGCTAAAAGCAACTGGGGGGAAAACCCTCAGACTTCAGAGCTAAATAAAGTATTCAGCTTAGTGTAGTCTCTCTGTGTTTCCCAGAGCTAAATAAGTATTCCAGTTTATTTTTAAACAAAAAAGAACAAAACCAAACCCCTTGGAAAACCACTTACTAATATATCAACTACATAAAGACCAACAGCTAAAGATAGATAGAACGCAAAAGGGAAAACCCCATGAAAATTGCCCCCAAACCTTTTTTCCCCCCCAAAGCAAAGCCCAAATTTCTTTTTTTCCCTCGATTTTTAAAAAGGGGTCGTTGCTCAGCTTCTAAATGTCTAGAGCCAAAACCCCAAAAATATTCCCATGTTCAAACCCGTCACCTTTAAACTACAGGCAAAGTTTTTCCCGCTTGTTTTTTTTAGGGCCCAAAGCATTGCGGATATATGCCCTTGTTTTTTGATTAATAAACAATCGTGAATTGTATAAAAATAATTTAAAAAATATGTTGGCAACCCCCCCCTTTGGTTTTGGGGAAACCCCAGGTTTGCCCGACTTAGAGCCTTAAGAAGGAAAACTCCCATTATATAAACTGTAGAGCCTTAAGAAGGAAAACTCCCATTATATAAAATGTTTAAAAACCTTAAAAAAGGAAAACTCCCTTATTTAAACTGTAAGGGCCTTTTTAAAAAGGGAAAAATCCCATTAAAAAAAAAACGTAGAGCCTTAAGAAGAAAAACTTTCCCCCATTATATAAACTGGTTTCAAACCTTAAAAAGGGAAAAAACCCATTATATAAAACTGTAAACCCCTTTAAAAAGGAAAAAACCCATTATTTAAAAATGTAGAGCAAATTAAAAAGGGGGAAAAATCCCATTTTAAAAAACTTTAAGCCCCTTTAAAAAGGAAAAAACCCCATTAAAAAAACCCGTAGAGCCTTAAAGGAAAGGAAAACCCATTATATAAACGTGAGCCAATAAAGGGAAAAAAACCAAAAACCCCTTTAAAACTTAGAGGCCCCTTTAAAAAGGAAAAACAAAACCCATTATAAAACCTGTAACAGCCCTTTAAAAAGGGAAAATCCCTTAAAATAAACTGTAGAGCCTTAAGAAGGAAAAAAAAAACCCCTTATTTTAAACCCTTTGAGCCTTAAGAGGAAAACTCCCATTAAAAAAACTGTTTGAAACCTTTAAAAAGGGAAAAAACCCTTATATAAACTTTTCACCTTAAAAAGGAAAAAACACCCTTATTAAACCCGTAACCCTTAAAAGGAAAAACCCCATTATATAAACTGTACAGCCTTAAGAAGGAAAAAACCCCCTTTATAAACTGTTAAACCTAAGAAAAAGGGAAAAAATCCCCTTAAAATTTAAATGTAAAAAGCCTTAAGAAGGAAAACAACCCCCTTATAAACTGTCACCCTTTAAAAAAGGAAAAACCCCCTTATTAAACGGGGAAAGCCTTTTTAAAAAGGAAAACTAAATCCCAAATTTTAAATAAAATGTAAGCCCTTAAAATGGAAAAAATTAAAAAAACGTTTTTAAAAAAAAATTTTTCAGACAAATTTTTAAAATTTAGTAAAAAAATATAACAATTTCCCTTTGATCTGGTGGCAATGTGTGTGTGTGTGTTTTGTGTGTGACCCCTGTTTACTAAACTACCTGCCCCCCGTTGTGTGTGTGGGGTTTTTGTGGTGTGTGTGGGGGGTGTTGTGTGTTTGGGTGTGTTTGGGGCCCCCCCCAAAACCCCCCCTTTTCCCGGGGTTGGCCCTGGTTTCCCCTTGGGTTTTCTCTCCCCGTCTGCCTCGTATCCCCCCTCCTCCCCTAAAAAAGCTATTCCCTCCAAAACCCCAAAACCCCCAAACCCCCGTCTCCCCCCCTCAAGCCCAAAAAAATCCCCCCCCCCCCCCCCACCCCCCCCCCCGAAAACCCCCCAAACCCCCTCCCAACCCCCCCCCCACCCCCTGGGAAAAACCCCCTTCCCGGACAGGAGGGGGTAGAGAAAAAGGAAATGGAAATTTGGAAGGGTGGGTAGGGTTGGGGAAAAAAGAGGGGAAGGGAGTAGAGAGGGGAGGATTAAGTAACTTCTCTATCTTTTCCTCTCTCTCTCCCCCTCCTTTTACTCCTCTCTTCTTTTTCTTCTCCTCTCTCGCTCTCTCCCTTTCCTGTCCTTCCCCCTCTTCTCCTTTTTTCCCTCCTTCCTTTTGCCCCCCCCTCTTTTTTTCCTTTTTTTTTACCCCTCTCCCCTTTTTCTTTTCCTCATCTTCTCTCTTCTCCTCCTTTTATCTCTCTCTTTTTCGAAAAACTCTCTCTTTCTCCTTCCTTCTATTATCTTTCGCCCCCGTTTTCTCTTTTCTCTTTTGTTTTCCCCCCGCCGCCCTCCCCGGGGCCTCTACCTTTTTTCCCCCCTTTTCCCTTTGTTAATCTTTTTGGTTTCCCCCCCTTTTTAAATTTAAAAACCCAATCCCCGGCCAATTTTAGTGTTTGTTTTTTTTTTTTCCCTTTGGGAAACCCCTTTTTCCTGCTGTTTATCACTCTTAACAACTCAGTAGTTAGAAGTTACTGTATTTCTGACTTTGCTGTTAAGCTGTTTATCACACTTAACAATTCAGTAGTTAGTAGTTACTGTATTTCTGATTGTGCTATTTATCACTCTGAACAACTCAGCAGGAGACATGGTGTAAGGCAGACATTGTCACTCACTGTCCCACAGGCTACAGAGAGGTAATAGTGCCGTCACTGAAACACAGCTCTGTCAATAGCTCTGGCAGAGACTCTGGAGGATTGATGATTTGGTACAAATCCGAACAACAAAATCTAATTGATCCCCTCAAAATTGGTAAATATCACATTTGGTTAAAACTGAAAAAATTACTTGTAATCTAATATATATAACATATATCCCTGCCTCAGAATCACCATTTTAATCAGAGGAGATATTCCCCAGCCTTGAGGAAGAGACGTGCCATTTCCAGGTCCAGGGAAATGTGCTCATCTGTGGGGACACAAATACACTCACAGGAACACTACCTGATCTAACGACCACAGGAGGGGACAGCTTTATTACAGGCCATACTGTTTCTAACTGTCTTAATCTCCCCCATAGGAACAACAGTGACAGCACCATCAACAGAAAACGGAAGGGATCTGTTGCAGCTCTGTCAAAGCCTGGGTCTGTACTTTGTCAATGGTAGGTTACCGGGGGAACTCTTTGGGGAGATTCACCTATTGCTCACCTCTTGGCCACAGCACAGTAGACTATATGATTACAGACGTTGACCCTTTCTCTCTCAGCTCATTCACCGTCAAGCCACTAACACCTCTGTCAGCCAAATTACGTTGTTCCTCAAAAGAACAGACATGGAAACAACCACAGATTCACAGCCCAGTGAGCTGCACAACATCAGAACTTCATACAGATGGAACAGCACAGAAGAATACCCAGAAAGCAACCAGAAACCAAAATATCCAAACACCCTTAGATAACTTTCTGGATGCCACATCCACTCACTGTAAAGGAATCAATCTAGCAGTAAAAAACATCAACTATATATTCAGGCAAACAGCAAAAGAAGCAGAACTGAAATTGAACAAAAACCAACCAAAGAAGTCCACAGATGACAACTGGTTTGGTGCAGATTGTAAAATTATAAGGAAAAAACGTAGAACACTATCAAACCAAAAGCACAGAGACCCAGATAATGGTGAATTACGCCTTCATTACTGTGAGACTTTAAAACTCTATAAACGTAGACTCAGAACCAAAAGCCCAGTCCAACAGCAAGCGGCTGAACCAAACAGCCCAGTCCAACAGCAAGCGGCTGAACCAACCAGCCCAGTCCAACAGCAAGCAGCAGAACCAACTAGCCCAGTCCAACAGCACGCAGCAGAACCAACCAGCCCAGTCCAACAGCAAGCGGCAGAACCAACCAGCCCAGTCCAACAGCAAGCGGCTGAACCAACCAGCCCAGTCCAACAGCAAGCAGCAGAACCAAACAGCCCAGTCCAACAGCAAGCGGCAGAACCAACCAGCCCGGTCCTACAGCAAGCGGCAGAACCAAACAGCCCAGTCCAACAGCAAGTAGCTGACACTAATTGAGGAGTCCATAAACACAAACAACTTCTGGCAAAATTGGAAGAAAAAAAAAACGAAAAAAATCAAAACAAGAGGAATTAGCGATACAAAATGGTGACATATGGACAACCCATTTTAAAACACTCTACAACACTGTTCAAATGGTCACAAACGCAGAACAATGCCAAATTCATGAGAGGTTGAACGCTATGAAGGACAAATCAGAATCCATTGGACTCCCCAATTACTGACCAGGAGCTCTACAAGAGACCTGATGGCATCCTAAATGAGATGCTCAAATTCACTAGTGCAACATGTCAATTGGCTATATTAAAACTTTAATTAGTTTCATTTTATCCTGAGTGTATGTTCTTTCCCTGACATCTGGAATCAAGGACTCATAACCCCAATCTTTAAGAACGGAGACAAATTTGACCTTAACAATTCCAGAGGCATTTGTGTGAACAGTAACCTGGGGAAGGTTTTCTGTAGTATTATACATGTAAGAGTTCTAAACTTCCTTAATAAGCACAATGTCTTGAGTAAAAGCCAAATTGGATTTATCCCAAAACATCGCATGACCAATCATATTTACTCCCTACACGCCCTGATAGATAAACATGTCCACCAAAATAATACCAAAATATACACTTGCTTTATCGACTTCCAAAAAGCATTTGATTCTATTTGGCATACAGGACTGTTCTACAAAGTTATTGAAAATGGTGTAGAGGGTAAAACATAACATAATTAAATCAATGTATACTGGCAATACGTGCAGCATCAAAATTGGCAAGAAAATAACATATTTATTTAACCAGGGGCAGGGCCTTCGCCAGGGTTGCAATCTGAGCCATGCACTCTTCAATATTTACATCAACAAATTGGCCACTATTCTAGAAAAATCCCCAGCCCCTGGTGTTAGTCTCCACAATTCAGAGGTGAAATGCCTGCTCTTGGCAGATGACCTGTGCCTGCTGTCACCCACAGCACGTGGCCTACATCAGAGCCTGGACCTGCTAGAGCAGTACTGCCAGACCTGGGCCCTGGCAATAAACCCACAGCACATGGCCTACAGCAGAGCCTGGACCTGCTAGAGCAGTACTGCCAGACCTGGGCCCTGGCAGTAAACCCACAGCACATGGCCTACAGCAGAGCCTGGACCTGCTAGAGCAGTACTGACAGACCTGGGCCCTGGCAATAAACCCCAAAAAGACTCAAATAATGATCTTCCAGAGAAGATCCAGATCTCAGGGAATTAGACCAAAGTTCTCAATTGGTACAAAATATATAGAGTACTGAACACACTACAATTACTTAGGTTTAAAAATAAGCTCAACTGGACACCTTTATGATGCAGTGAAAGAACAGAGAGAGAAAGCACGCAGGGCATTCTACGCCATTAAAAAACACATTCAAATTGAAATACCTATTAGAATTTGGCTAAAACTAATTGAATGTGTCATTGAACCAATTGCACTTCATGGCAGTGAGGTGTGGGGTCCACTTGCAAAACAAGATTTCACCAAATGGGACAAACACCCAATTGAAACCCTGCATGTTCTGTAAGATTCTCCTACATCTCCAGAGGAAAACTACAAGCAATGCATGCAGGGCAGTATCCACTAATAATAAAAACTCAAAAAATAGCAATTAAGTTTTGGAAACATCTAAAATACATTGACCCCCTCTCATCTCATTACCAAGCCCTGCAATACCAAGAGCTGAGCAAAGAAAAGAGTCCCCTCATCCAGCTGGTCCTGGGGCTGAGTTCACAAACCTGTTCTACTAACACACTGAAGCCTCAGGACCAGAACATCCAATCAATCAGAATAACCCAATTTACAACACTGTCAAAACAAAACAACATCACTTATTGGGAAACACAAGCACAAGCACAAAGTACAATTTGGTGCTATCTGGCCCTAAATCGACAGTACACCGTGGCTAACTATTTGACCATGGTTACTGATCAAAACCTTAGAAAAATCTTGACAAAGTACAGGCTCAGTGAGCCCAGCCTTGCCATTGAGGAGGATAGACACAGGAAAACCTGGCTCCCTGTAGAGGAAAGGCTGTGCAACCACTGCACTACAGCAGGACCCGAGACAGAGCTGCATTTCCTGACTAAATGTCAAAAACATTAACAATTAGTGTGTAATGTTCCCAAATTTGAAACAGTTTTTCAAGGTTTTAAAGACCTCTCTGATGAGAATCGGCTACCCGTCCTGTTGGGGGAGGACTCAGAGAGCTGTGGGTTGGCAGCACACCACATTGCTGCCTGCCATAAGATGAGGGACAGTGTCTGACAGACCAACCAACCTGCACATGTCCTCTATATTGTTATTGTTCAATGGTTATTTTGACCCTTGGTTATTGCTGTTACTGTTGTCCCGTTGACTATATTGATTATTATTATTATTTTACATTATGTTAATAGTGTAAATCTCCAAAGTAAGCTTTGGCAATATGTACATTGTTACGTCATGCCAATAAAGCAAATTGAATTGAATAGAGTAGAGAGAGAGAGTAGGGTGGAGAGAGAGCAGGGTGGAGAGAGAGCAGGGTGGAGAGAGAGCAGGGTGGAGAGAGAGCAGGGTGGAGAGAGAGCAGGGTGGAGAGAGAGCAGGGTGGAGAGAGAGCAGGGTGGAGAGAGAGCAGGGTGGAGAGAGAGCAGGGTGGAGAGAGAGAGGGTGGAGAGAGAGGGTGGAGAGAGAGTAGGGTGGAGAGACGAGAGTAGGGTGGAGAGAGAGCAGGGTGGAGAGAGAGCAGGGTGGAGAGAGAGAGTAGGGGGGAGAGAGAGTAGGGTGGAGAGAGAGAGTAGGGTGGAGAGAGAGCAGGGTGGAGAGAGAGCAGGGTGGAGAGAGAGCAGGGTGGAGAGAGAGCAGGGTGGAGAGAGAGCAGGGTGGAGAGAGAGCAGGGTGGAGAGAGAGCAGGGTGGAGAGAGAGCAGGGTGGAGAGAGAGTAGGGTGGAGAGAGAGCAGGAGTGAGAAGAAGTCAGACATAGTTGTCTCCATCAACATGAAGAGCCTAAAGAGCTTAAAGAGTAAAGAGTTACATGAAAGAATGCTGTACTGTACTAAAGCTAGGCTAACACAAAGCTAGGCTAATACAGAGCTAGGCTAATACAGAGCTAGGCTAATACAGAGCTAGGCTAATACAGAGCTAGGCTAATACAGAGCTAGGCTAATACAGAGCTAGGCTAATACAGAGCTAGGCTAATACAGAGCTAGGCTAATACAGTCAAAGCTTTTCTTACCCATGTTCCAGTACTGTCAGGTTTCTCTGTGTTATTTACTAACTCCCGTAAGTCACGTCAAAATGACAAAGCTAGAAATGTTTATTCAAGCAACGCTCTTAATGTTAACAAAAGGGAAAACTAAAAAAGTTTTCAAGAAACAGCCCAATAAAAAAAAACGAAGAGATTTCTGGTCATAAGACCTGCCTGTATCAGCTGACTAGCAGGGCTACTTCACATCACCCTGAGGTGCTGTTAGTCAGTCAGCTGTCCACACACAGGAAGGAGGAACCTATTAGCTGTTTAACATTTGTATGACTTTGACGGTAACAGTACTCTGTGCTAGACGGCCTTCTATATTTCAGGTGCTTGAGTTAGTAGGTGTACATTATTAATAGAGAATACATAGCCTTCCATTCCATCGTAACACTAAACCTGGAGCGGAACAGTTACCAAGCCAACTATATTACAGAATTAGTAGGTTCAATCTTCCTATTGCAGGTTTCTAGAAATTATTAACCTCTTCAACGTTATGGTAAAATGTAGATTTCTGCTTAAATAGACATCCCCAAAAGTAATTATTTTTCAGGAGATGGCCATAAACAATAACTAGTAATGCTGCATAGTTCTAGAAAGGTCTGGAACTCACCTTTTTGGTAAAAGTAGTTATAAATTGAGGGCACACACTCAAGTACAGTGGGGAAAAAAGGTATTTAGTCAGCCACCAATTGTGCAAGATCTCCAACTTAAAAAGATGAGAGCGGCCTGTAATTTTCATCATAGGTACACGTCAACTATGACAGAAAAAATGAGAAAAACAAATCCAGAAAATCACATTGTAGGATTTTTAATGAATTTATTTGCAAATTATGGTGGAAAATAAGTATTTGGTCAATAACAAAAGTTTCTCAATACTTTGTTATATACCCTTTGTTGGCAATGACACAGGTCAAACGTTTTCTGTAAGTCTTCACAAGGTTTTCACACACTGTTGCTGGTATTTTGGCCCATTCCTCGCTGGGCAACACAGACTTTCAACTCCCTCCAAAGATTTTCTATGGGGTTGAGATCTGGAGACTGGCTAGGCCACTCCAGGACCTTGAAATGCTTCTTACGAAGCCACTCCTTCGTTGCCCGGGCGGTGTGTTTGGGATCATTGTCATGCTGAAAGACCCAGCCACGTTTCATCTTCAATGCCCTTGCTGATGGAAGGAGGTTTTCACTCAAAATCTCACGATACATGGCCCCATTCATTCTTTCCTTTACACGGATCAGCCGTCCTGGTCCCTTTGCAGAAAAACAGCCCCAAAGCATGATGTTTGCACCCCCATGCTTCACAGTAGGTATGGTGTTCTTTGGATGCAACTCAGCATTCTTTGTCCTCCAAACACGACGAGTTGAGCTTTTACCAAAAAGTTATATTTTGGTTTCATCTGACCATATGACAGTCTCCCAATCCTCTTCTGGATCATCCAAATGCACTCTAGCAAACTTCAGACGGGCCTGGACATGCACTGGTTTAAGCAGGGGGACACGTCTGGCACTGCAGGATTTGAGTCCCTGGCGGCGTAGTGTGTTACTGATGGTAGGCTTTGTTACTTTGGTCCCAGCTCTCTGCAGGTCATTCACTAGGTCCCCCCGTGTGGTTCTGGGATTTTTGCTCACCGTTCTTGTGATCGTTTTGACCCCACGGGGTGAGATCTTGCGTGGAGCCCCAGATCGAGGGAGATTATCAGTGGTCTTGTATGTCTTCCATTTCCTGATAATTGCTCCCACAGTTGATTTCTTCAAACCAAGCTGGTTACCTATTGCAGATTCAGTCTTCCCAGCCTGGTGCAGGTCTACAATTTTGTTTCTGGTGTCCTTTGACAGCTCTTTGGTCTTGGCCATAGTGGAGTTTGGAGTGTGACTGTTTGAGGTTGTGGACAGGTGTCTTTTATACTGATAACAAGTTCAAATAGGTGCCATTAATACAGGTAATGAGTGGAGGACAGAGGAGCCTCTTAAAGAAGAAGTTACAGGTCTGTGAGAGCCAGAAATCTTGCTTGTTTGTAGGTGACCAAATACTTATTTTCCACCATAATTTGCAAAATAAATTCATAAAAAATCCTACAATGTGATTTTCTGAAAAAAAAATCTCAATTTGTCTGTCATTGTTGACGTGTACCTATGATGAAAATTACAGGCCTCTCTCATCTTTTGAAGTGGGAGAACTTGCACAATTGGTGGCTGACAAAAAATTTTTTTTCCCCACTGTACTTTGTGCATGACACAAGTAATTTTTCCAAAAATTATTTACAGATAGATTATTTCACTTATAATTCACTGTATCACAATTCCAGTGGGGACAAAGATCGTACTTTTTGGAGAAATGTCCTCTGGTCTGATTAAACAAAAATAGACCTGTTTGGCCATAATGACCATCGTTATGTTTGGAGGAAAAAGGGGGTGGCTTGCAAGCCAAAGAACACCATCCCAACCGCGAAGCACGGGGGTGGCAGCATCATGCTGTGGGGGTGTTTTGCTGCAGGAGGGACTGGTGCACTTCACAAAATAGATGGCATCATGAGGAAGGAAAATTATGTGGATATATTGACGCAACATCTCAAGACATCAGTCAGGAAGTTATAGCTTGGTCGCAAATGGGTCTTCCAAATGGACAATGACCCCAAGCATACTTCCAAAGTTGTGGCAAAATGGCTTAAGGACAACAAAGTCAAAGTATTGGAGTGGCCATCACAAAGCCCTGACCTCAATCCTATAGAACATTTGTGGGCAGAACTGAAAAAGCGTGTGCGAGCAAGGAGGCCTACAAACCTGACTCAGTTACACCAGCTCTGTCAGGAGGAATAGGCCAAAAATCACCCAACTTATTGTGGGAAGCTTGTGGAAGGCTACCCGAAACTTTTCACCCAAGTTAAACAATTTAAAGGCAATGCTACCAAATACTAATTGAGTGTAAACTTCTGACCCACTGGGAATGTGATGAAATAAATAAAAGCTGAAATAAATCATTCTCTCTACTATTATTCTGACATTTCACCTTCTTAAAATAAAGTGGTGATCCTAACTGACCTAAAACAGGGAATTTTTACTAGGATTAAATGTCAGAAATTGTGAAAAACAGAGTTTAAATGTATTTGGCTAAGGCGTATGTAAACTTCCGACTTCAACTGTACCTATCCCGTAGGACAATAACCTAAAACACAAAGCCAAATATACAGAGTTGACTGATAGTGTAGACTGGAGTTGCTTACCAAGACGACAATTAATGTTCCTGAGTGGCGTAGTTACAGTTATGACTTAAATCGGCATACATCTTAGGAACCAGAAAGACTCACAGCTGTAATCTCTACCAAAGGTGATTCAGGGGTGAGAAACATTTGGAAAGTATTCAGACCCCTTCCCTTTTTCCACATTGTGTTACGTTACAGCTTTATTCCTAAATTGATTAAATAAATAAAATCCTGTTTCCATTGATCATCCTTGAGATGTTTCTACATCTTGATTGGAGTCCACCTGTGGCTAATTAAATTGATTGGACATGATTTGGAAAGGCACACACCTGTCTACATAAGGTCCCACAGTTGACAGTGCATGTCAGAGCAAAAACCAAGCCATGAGGTCGAAGGAATTGTCCGTAGAGCTCCGAGACAGGATTGTGTCGAGGCACAGATCTGGGGAAGGGTACCAAAACATTTCTTCAGCATTGAACGTCCCCAATAACACAGTGGCCTCCATCATTCTTAAATGGAAGAAGTTTTGAACCACCAAGACTCTTCCGAGAGCTGGCCGCCCGGCCAAACTGAGCCATCGGGGGAGAAAGGCCTTGGTCAGGGAGGTGACCAAGAACCCGATAGTCACTCTGACAGAGCTCCAGAGTTTCTCTGTGGAGATGGGAGAACCTTCCAGAAGGACAACCATCTCTGCAGCACTCCACCAATCAGGCCTTTATGGTAGAGTGACCAGACGGTAGCCACTCCTCAGTAAAAGGCACATGACAGCCCGCTTGGAGTTTGCCAAAAGGCACCTAAAGACTCTCAGACCATGAGAAACAAGATTCTCTGGTCTGATGAAACCAAGATTGAACTCTTTGGCCTGAATGCCAAGCGTCACGTCTGGAGGAAACCTGGCACCATCCCTACTGTGAAGCATAGTGGTGGCAGCATCATGCTGTGGGGATGTTTTTCAGCAGCAGGAACTGGGAGACTAGTCAGGATCAAAGGATTGAGGGAACGATGAACGGAGCAAAGTACAGAGAGATCCTTGATGAAACCCTGCTCCAGAGCGCTCAGGACCTCAGACTGGGGCGAAGGTTCACCTTCCAACAGGACAATGACCCTAAGCACACATCCAAGACAACGCAGGAGTGGCTTCGGGACAAGTATCTGAATGTCCTTGAGTTGCCCAGCCAGAGCCTGGACTTGAACCCGATCGAACATCTCTGGAGAGACCTGAAAATAGCTGTGCAACGACGCTCCCCATCCAACCTGACAGAGCTTGAGAGGATCTGCAGAGAAGATTGGGAGAAACTCCCCAAATACAGGCGTGTCAAGCTTGTAGCGTCATACCAAAGAAGACTCTGTAATCGCTGCCAAAGGTGCTTCAATAAAGTACTGAGTAAAGGGTCTGAATACTTATAAATGTAAATGTGATATTTCAGTTCTTTATTTGTAATACATTTGCAAACATTTCTAAAACCCAGCTTTTGCTTTGTCATTATGGGGTATTGTGTGTAGATTGAAGAGGGGAAAAAAAGCTATTTAATCCATTTTAGAATAAGGCTGTAACGTAACAAAATGTGGAAAAAGTCATGGGGTCTGAATACTTTCCGAAGGCACTGTAACTCACTACGGTAAGACATTCTGTTTGACTGGCACTTTGCTCCATCATGGCATGTGCCACACACAAACCTGTCATTTGAAGTCGCAGGAATATTGAGGATTGCCTGCACTTAAGCTTGCCCAGGTCTTTCACAACAAGTCTCATATTCGTAGCATGGATTTGCGCTAACAACGCGATGAATATTCAGTGTTTTATGTTGTAGCATTCATTGCCAGACCTGTTGCGTAACATCGGCAGCTCTGCCCTTGTGTCTGTATAGGCATTGTCAGTTGGCAGGACCTTGTTAGTCATTTATAGCATCGTGTCTGCTCGACCATTGTTATCTGATAGCAGGGTCAGCTGACTCAAGGACCTGTACTCATATAAGCATTTGCTGTCACTCTGCCTCATGACCTTGTAGTCTGTAAGCAACTGTCCATCTGGCCCTCAAGGACTTGTTAGCATGTAAGCAGTCTGCAGCTGGCCTCAGGACCCTTGTAGTCTGTATACAGCTGCGTCATGGCCTCAACTGTATCTGTATAGCAGTTGTCAGTGGTCGGTACCCTTGTAGTCTGTAATAGCAGTCTGTCAGTCTGGCCTCAGGACCCTTGTTAGTCTGTATAGCAGTCTGTCGTCTGGCTCAGGACCCTTGTTAGCTGTATAGCAGTCTGTCAGTCTGGCCTCAGGACCCTTGTTAGCTGTATAGCAGTCTGTCAGTCTGGCCTCAGGACCCTTGTTAGCCTGTATAGCAGTCTGTCAGTCTGGCCTCAGGACCCTTGTTAGTCTGTATAGCAGTCTGTCAGTCTGGCCTCAGGACCCTTGTTAGCTGTATAGCAGTTGCAGTCTGGCCTCAGGACCCTTGTTAGTCTGTATAGCAGTCTGTCAGTCTGGCCTCAGGACCCTTGTTAGCCTGTATAGCAGTCTGTCAGTCTGGCCTCAGGACCCTTGTTAGTCTGTATAGCAGTCTGTCAGTCTGGCCTCAGGACCCTTGTTAGTCTGTATAGCAGTCTGTCAGTCTGGCCTCAGGACCCTTGTTAGTCTGTATAGCAGTCTGGCCTCAGGACCCTTGTTTAGTCTGTATAGCAGTCTGTCAGTCTGGCCTCAGGACCCTTGTTAGTCTGTATAGCAGTCTGGCCTCAGGACCCTTGTTAGTCTGTATAGCAGTCTGTCAGTCTGGCCTCAGGACCCTTGTTAGTCTGTATAGCAGTCTGGCCTCAGGACCCTTGTTAGCCTGTATAGCAGTCTGTCAGTCTGGCCTCAGGACCCTTGTTAGTCTGTATAGCAGTCTGTCAGTCTGGCCTCAGGACCCTTGTTAGCAGTCTGTCTGTCTGGCCTCAGGACCCTTGTTAGTCTGTATAGCAGTCTGGCAGTCTGGCCTCAGGACCCTTGTTAGCAGTCTGTCAGTCTGGCCTCAGGACCCTTGTTAGTCTGTATAGCAGTCTGTCCGTCTGGCCTCAGGACCCTTGTTAGTCTGTATAGCAGTCTGTCAGTCTGGCCTCAGGACCCTTGTTAGTCTGCATAGCAGTCTGTCAGTCTGGCCTCAGGACCCTTGTTAGTCTGTATAGCAGTCTGTCAGTCTGGCCTCAGGACCCTTGTTAGCCTGTATAGCAGTCTGTCTGTCTGGCCTCAGGACCCTTGTTAGTCTGTATAGCAGTCTGTCAGTCTGGCCTCAGGACCCTTGTTAGCCTGTATAGCAGTCTGTCAGTCTGGCCTCAGGACCCTTGTTAGTCTGTATAGCAGTCTGTCAGTCTGGCCTCAGGACCCTTGTTAGCCTGTATAGCAGTCTGTCAGTCTGGCCTCAGGACCCTTGTTAGTCTGTATAGCAGTCTGGCCTCAGGACCCTTGTTAGTCTGTATAGCAGTCTGTCCGTCTGGCCTCAGGACCCTTGTTAGTCTGTATAGCAGTCTGGCCTCAGGACCCTTGTTAGTCTGTATAGCAGTCTGGCAGTCTGGCCTCAGGACCCTTGTTAGTTATTAGTTACTTATGTGAATTAGATAGTGCCTTTTTCCACATACGCTCTATTGAACAAGGCCAGCCATATCTACTCGCTACTAGGCGTGATTGTGCAATCGGCTACAAAACATGACTCCATTAATTTCTAGATCAGACAGCTCAATCAACCAATAACATCATTGGTTGAACTCTTCCGGCGTGAGAATTCTAAAATACAGCATAATTATGTCTGAAACGTCAGAATGATGTAGGGAGACTGGAACACCCTAAAACAAAAATGTATCTTAAAGTTTCCAGTAGTCTGGGATAAAAATATTAAAATGTTCATAATAAAACAAAAATAAAGTATTTACACGCAAAACCAGCCTAGATAAAACATTTTTTTTTACAACAATAACAATATGATACCAGCAAACACAGTGCCACCGATGCGACCCACTACCAAGGAATGTAGGCGTTCCTTCTCCGTGGCCAACGTGAGTAAGACATTTAAGCATGTTAACCCCCGCAAGGCTGCCGGCCCAGACGGCATCCCTAGCCACGCGTCCTCAGAGCATGCACAGACCAGCTGGCTGGTGTGTTTATGGACATATTCAATCTCTCGCTATCCCAGTCTGCTGTCCCCACTTGCTTCAAGATGTACAACATTGTTCCTGTACCCAAGAAAGCAAAGTTAACTGAACTAAATGACTATCGCCCCGTAGCACTCACCTCTGTCATCATGAAGTGCTTTGAGAGACTAGTCAAGGATCATATCACCTCTACCTTACCTGTCACCCTAGACCCACTTCAATTTGCTTACCACCCCAATAGATCCACAGACGATGCAATCGCCATCACACTGCCCTATCCCATCTGGACAAGAGGAATACCTATGTAAGAATGCTGTTCATTGACTATAGCTCAGCATTCAACACCATAGTACCCTCCAAGCTCATCATTAAGCTCGAGGCCCTGGGTCTGAACCCCGCCCTGTGCAACTGGGTCCTAGACTTCCTGACGGGCCGCCCCCAGGTGGTGAAGGTAGGAAACAACATCTCCACTTCACTGATCCTCAACACTGGGGCCCTACAAGGGTGCGTGCTCAGCCCCCTCCTGTACTCCCTGTTCACCCATGACTGCGTGGCCAAGAACGCCTCCAACTCAATCATCAAGTTTGCAGACGACACAACAGTAATTGGCTTGTTTACCGCCTACAGGGAGGTGGGTGAGGGCTCTGGGAGCGTGGGGCCAGGAAAATAACCTCTCACTCAACATCAACAAAACAAAGGAGATGATCGTGGACTTCAGGAAACAGCAGAGGGTGCACCCCCCTATCCACATCGACAGGACCGCAGTGGAGAAGGTGGAAAGCTTCAAGTTCCTTGGCGTACACATCACTGACAAACTGAAATGGTCCACCCACGCAGACAGTGTGGTGAAGAAGGCGCAACAGAGCCTCTTCAACCTCAGGAGGCTGAAGAAACTTGGCTTGGCACCTAAAACCCTCACAAACTTTTACAGATGCAAAATTGAGAGCATCCTATCGGGCTGTATCACCGCCTGGTACGGCAACTGCAACGCCCGCAACCGCAGGGCTCTCCAGAGGGTGGTGCGGTCTGCCCAATGCATCACCAGAGGCAAACTACCCCGCCCTCCAGGACACCTACAGCACCCCTGTCACAAGAGTCCAAAGATATCAACACCCCTGACATTGTGTTTACATGTATTGAAGAGTAAGAAGTGCATAAACTGGACGTCGGAGTTGAAAGAAGCATTATCTCAAGCCTCATATAAATAGCATAACTAGCACAAGAGCTGTGTATAAGCTTGAAATAACTGAAGTCATAATTAGTAAATGAACTAGTATAAATGTTTGAAACTTGCATTACTAACGTATATAAGTAATGAACGTATCATATAATGATCACGTATATAAGCTACTGAAGACGTATATAAGTATATAAGCAGTATAATGTATTCTTATTAAGATTGTGTTATTGGTATATAATAACTTAGATATAGCTAACCTCGCACTTCAAGTAATGCACATGCTTCAAGCTAACAATAACCTATACACCTGCAAACAGTGTCATGACAAATATCATTTTATTATTTTATTGAAGACTCGTATAAAGTAATGAACAGTATAAAGTAATGAACAGTATAAAGTAATGAAGAGTATAAGTAACCAACTTAAATACTGAACCCATACAGTACTGAACATATAATATGACAGATACTAGTCTAACATATAATACTGAACATAATACATCACAACAGAATCACCGACAGTAGCTCACACCCAACTACAATGCAACCAACTACATCACTGCCCAGACCCACTAGCACATCCCCAACTAATCACCCTGCCAGACCCATGCAACCCCCCAATAATACCCTGAATACTGACAAGCTAATCAAGCTATAAATACATCCCTGCCAACCCACTAGTACCCCAATCATCACTGCCCATGCCCCTATAGCTCCATCCCAACTAATCTTACCTCAAACCCAATCTACAACACCTCACAAACTACATCACCTGCCCAGACCCACTAGCTCACACCCCAACTACATCACCCTGCCCAACCACTAGCACCCCCCAACTACATCACCCTGCCCAGACCCACTAGCACACACCCCAACTACATCACCCTGCCAGACCACTACCCACCCCCCAACTACATCACCCTGCCCCCCACAGCCCACCCCCAACTACCTCACCCTGCCCAGACCCACTAGCTCACACCCCAACTACATCACCCTGCCCAGACCCACTAGCTCACACCCCCAACTACATCACCCTGCCCAGACCCACTAGCACACACCCCCAACTACATCACCCTGCCCAGACCCACTAGCTCACACCCCCAACTACATCACCCTGCCCAGACCCACTAGCTCACACACCCCCAACTACATCACCCTGCCCAGACCCACTAGCACACACCCCCAACTACATCACCCTGCCCAGACCCACTAGCACACACCCCAACTACATCACCCGCCCACCAACCCCCACACACCTCCCACACCATCACCCTCCCCAGACCCACTAGCCACACCCCCAACTACATCACCCTGCCCAGACCCCACTAGCCCACACCCCCAACTACATCACCCTGCCCAGACCCACTAGCACCACACCCCCAACTACATCACCCTGCCCAGACCCCCACTAGCCACACCCCCAACTACACATCACCCCTGCCCAGACCCACTAGCTCACACCCCCAACTACATCACCCTGCCCAGACCCACTAGCACCCCACCACCCCCGACTCACCCATCACCCTGCCCAGACCCACTAGCCACACCCCCACTACATCACCCTGCCCAGACCCACTAGCTCACACCCCCCAACTACATCACCCTGCCCAGACCCACTAGCTCACACCCCCCAACTACATCACCCTGCCCAGACCCCCTAGCTCACACCCCCAACTACATCACCCTGCCCAGACCCACTAGCCACACCCCCAACTACATCACCCTGCCCAGACCCCACTAGCTCACACCCCCAACTACATCACCCTGCCCAGACCCACTAGCTCACACCCCCACACTACATCACCCTGCCCAGACCCACTAGCCACACACCCCCAACTACATCACCCTGCCCAGACCCACTAGCTCACACACCCCCAACTACATCACCCTGCCCAGACCCACTAGCTCACACCCCCACACTACATCACCCCTGCCCAGACCCACTAGCTCACACCCCCAACTACATCACCCTGCCCAGACCCACTAGCACACACCCCCGACTACATCACCCTGCCCAGACCCACTAGCACACACCCCCGACTACATCACCCTGCCCAGACCCACTAGCACACACCCCCACTACATCACCCTGCCCAGACCCACTAGCTACACACCCCCAACTACATCACCCTGCCCAGACCCACTAGCTCCACACCCCCACTACATCACACCCTGCCCAGACCCACTAGCTCACCCACACACCCCCGACTACTCACCTAGCCTGCACCACTTTCCACCACCATGCCTAAACTGCCCATTTGTTTCTCCCCCGTACCACACCCTCGCCATATTAAACTAACTACATCATTTGTGGCCAGTATCACATAGCTATATCGCGCCATATGGATGACTACACCCTCGCCAGATAGTCAGGTGACTACACACTTCTGCCAGACCAGTACTACACCTCGCCAGATAGTCAGTGACTACAGCCTTCGTGGCCATAGTCAGGTGACTACACTTCGGCCAATAGTCAGGACTACACACTTCGCAGATATCAGGTGACTACAACCTTCGCCAGATAGTCAGGTGACACAACACTTCGCAAAGTAGTGACTACACCTTCGCCAGAGTAGTCAAGTGACTTACACTTCGGCCATATAGTCAGGTGACTACACCTTCGGCCAGATAGTCAGGTGACTACACTTCGGCCAGATAGTCAGGTGACTACAACCTTCGGCCAGATAGTCAGGTGACACACCTTCGGCCAGATAGTCAGGTGACTACACTTCGGCCAGATAGTCAGGTGACTACAGCTTCGGCCAGATAGTCAGGTGACTACACGCTTCGGCCAGATAGTCAGGTGACTACAGCTTCGGCCAGATAGTCAGGTGACTACAGCTTCGGCCAGATAGTCAGGTGACTACAGCTTCGGCCAGATAGTCAGGTGACTACAGCTTCGGCCAGATAGTCAGGTGACTACACCTTCGGCCAGATAGTCAGGTGACTACACCTTCGGCCAGATAGTCAGGTGACTACACCTTCGGCCAGATAGTCAGGTGACTACACCTTCGGCAGATAGTCAGGTGACACACCTTCGGCCAGATAGTCAGGTGACTACACCTTCGGCCAGATAGTCAGGTGACACACCTTCGGCCAGATAGTCAGGTGACTACAACCTTCGGCAGATAGTTCAGGTGACTACACCTTCGGCCAGATAGTCAGGTGACCACACCTTCGGCCAGATAGTCAGGTGACCACACCTTCGGCCAGATAGTCAGGTGACTACAGCTTCGCCAGATAGTCAGGTGACTACACCTTCGGCCAGATAGTCAGGTGACCACACCTTCGGCCAGATAGTCAGGTGACCACACCTTCGGCCAGATAGTCAGGTGACCACACCTTCGGCCAGATAGTCAGGTGACTACACAGCTTCGGCCAGATAGTCAGGTGACTAGACCTTCGGCCAGATAGTCAGGTGACCACACCTTCGGCCAGATAGTCAGTGTGACCACAACCTTCGGCCAGATAGTCAGGTGACCACACCTTCGGCCAGATAGTCAGGTGACTACACACCTTCGGCCAGATAGTCAGGTGACTACACCTTCGGCCAGATAGTCAGGTGACTACACCTTCGGCCAGATAGTCAGGTGACCACACCTTCGGCCAGATAGTCAGGTGACCACACCTTCGGCCAGATAGTCAGGTGACCACACCTTCGGCCAGATAGTCAGGTGACTACACCTTCGGCCAGATAGTCAGGTGACTACACCTTCGGCCAGATAGTCAGGTGACCACACCTTCGGCCAGATAGTCAGGTGACCACACCTTCGGCCAGATAGTCAGGTGACTACACCTTCGGCCAGATAGTCAGGTGACTAGACCTTCGGCCAGATAGTCAGGTGACTACAGCTGAGCACATTAGGAATTACAGTATCTTTATTTTACAACATTTTGTCCAGGTTCACCTTCCGACTATGTCATGGTCCCTCCTGCCTTATGACACCATTTCCCTGCAGAGGACCAAATCTTCCAAATATGACCACCTCGATATCTGGTATATCCAAAGCAGTAACCCTTCTGTCAATGTTTTGTATCTGTCCCAGTTTATAGGCTTGTCTAAAGGTTATGTATCTGGTCCTGTTGTATGATGGCTTGTCTAAAAGGTTATGTTCGGTCCTGTTGTATGAGGCCTTGGTCTAAAGGTATGTAATCTGGTCCTGTTGTATGAACGCTTGTCAAAGGTTATGTAACTTGGCCTGTTGTATGAGCTCTGTTCAATGTTTTGTATCTGGTCCTGTTGTATGAGGCTTGTCTAAAGGTTATGTATCTGGTCCTGTTGTATGAGGCTTGTCTAAAGGTTATGTATCTGGTCCTGTTGTATGAGGCTTGTCTAAAGGTTATGTATCTGGTCCTGTTGTATGAGGCTTGTCTAAATGTTATGTATCTGGTCCTGTTGTATGAGGCTTGTCTAAAGGTTGTCAAAGCAAACACAACCCATTACACTATATTAGCCTACATAAACCTCAGAAACCAGTTGGACCAAAGAAGCACACTTCTGTATGTTCACACCTCCAGGTCTTAATTAATTAGTTCCACTAGTCCCCTCCCTAGCCTGACCACTAGTCCCCTCCCTAGCCTGACCACTAGTCTCCTCCCTGCCTGACCACTAGTCTCCCTCCCTAGCCTGAACCACTAGTCTCCCTCCCTAGCCTGACCACTAGTCTCCCTCCCTAGCCTGAACCACTAGTCTCCCTCCCTAGCCTGACCACTAGTCTCCCTCCCTAGCCTGACCACTAGTCCCCTCCCTAGCCTGACCACTAGTCCTCCCTCCCTAGCCTGACCACTAGTCTCCCTCCCTAGCCTGACCACTAGTCTCCCTCCCTAGCCTAACCACTAGTCCCCCTCCCTAGCCTGACCACTAGTCTCCCTCCCTAGCCTGACCACTAGTCTCCCTCCCTAGCCTGACCACTAGTCCCCTCCCTAGCCTGACCACTAGTCTCCCCTCCCTAGCCTGACCACTAGTCCCCTCCCTAGCCTGACCACTAATCTCCCTCCCTAGCCTGACCACTAGTCCCCTCCCTAGCCTGACCACTAGTCCCCTCCCTAGCCTGACCACTAGTCCCCTCCCTAGCCTAACCACTAGTCCCCTCCCTAGCCTGACCACTAGTCCCCCCTGCCTACCACTAGTCCCCCTCCCTAGCCTGACCACTAGTCCCCTCCCTGCCTGACCACTAGTCCCCTCCCTAGCCTGACCACTAATCCCTCCCTAGCCTGACCACTAGTCCCCTCCCTAGCCTGACCACTAGTCCCCCTCCCTAGCCTGACCACTAGTCCCCTCCCTAGCCTGACCACTAGTCCCCTCCCTAGCCTAACCACTAGTCCCCTCCCTAGCCTGACCACTAGTCCCCCCCTGCCTAACATAGTCCCCCTGCCTGACCACTAATCCCCTCCCTAGCCTGACCACTAGTCCCCTCCCTAGCCTGACCACTAGTCCCCTCCCTGCCTGACCACTAATCCCCTCCCTGCCTGACCACTAGTCCCCTCCCTAGCCTGACCACTAATACCCCTCCCTAGCCTGACCACTAGTCCCCTCCCTAGCCTGACCACTAGTCCCCTTCCTAGCCTACCACTAGTCCCCTCCCTGCCTAACCACTAATCCCCTCCCTTGCCTGACCACTAGTCCCCTCCCTAGCCTGACCACTAGATCCCCTCCCTCCTAACCACTAGTCCCCTCCCTAGCCTGACCACTAGTCCCCCTTCCTATCCCCTCCCTAGCCTACATAGTCATTGCCATGCCACAGTTTCCTCCCTGCTGACCAGCTAAGTTCGCTCTCCTAGCATCTGGACCCTATTCCGTAGCTGACCCTATCCCCTCTCCCCAGACACAACTACCCCTCTGCCTGCCCTGATGTTCGTGCTGAGCAACCTCGGGGGTTGGTAGTTTTTTTTTTGGGGGGTGGGGGTAGTTGGTTATAGCAGATCTGGGACTATGGTATCCCTTCTCTCCCCAGACAAAACTCACCCTCTCAGCCTTGTCCTCCTGTGGTTCGGGGCTGGAGCAGACCTCGGCCAGGGCCACACGGAGCAGGAAGTCAAACAGGGGCACGGCCAGATCAGAGTTCACCACCCCGGAGCGGGACAGCTGATCCCTGACCTCTACCAGCGTCTCCTCCACTGACTGGATCTGCAGGGGAAAGATAGATAGATCAATCTCTTTTGATTCAAAGCTAAACTATCTGTCTGTCTGTCTGTCTGTCCATGTATCCATCTACCTATCTAGTTTCAAGTTTCAACGTTTATTCGCCACATGCACAGGATACAACAGGTGTAAAACAATACAGGATACAACAGGTGTAAAACAATACAGGATACAACAGATGTAAAACAATACAGTGACATTCTTACTTGAGAGCTCTTTCCCAACGGTCAGTGTCAGTACCTTATTCAATGTGCAGGGGTACTGGAGTGGTTGAGGTGGGATTATACGTAAAAAGTAACTGTTAGCAGGAATATATAAATACTATGGTAATATACATATATATATATATATATATATATATATATATATATATATATATATATATATATATATGTGTGTGTGTGTGTGTGTGTGTGTGTGTGTGTGTGTGTGTGTGTGTGTGTGTGTGTGTGTGTGTGTAAACGGGGCTGAAAAGTGACTGGTAGCAGGAATATATGAATACTATGATAATATACGAATGGTAATATATACATGTAAACAGGGCTGAAAAGTATATACAGTACCCGTCAGAAGTTTTAGAACACCTACTCATTCAAGGTTTTTTCTTTATTTTTACTATTTTCTACATTGTAGAATAATATTGAAGACATCAAAACTATGCAATAACACATGGAATCATGTAGTAACCAAAAAAGTGTTAAATAAATCAAAATATATTTTATATTTGAGATTCTTCGAAGTAGCCACCCTTTGCCTTGATGACAGCTTTGCACACTCTTGGTATTCTCTCAACCAGCTTCACCTGGAATGCTTTTCCAACAGTCTTGAAGGAGTTCCCACATATGCTGAGCACTTGTTGGCTGCTTTTCCTTCACTCTGCGGTCTGACTCATCCCAAACCATATCAATTGGGTTGAGGTCGGGGGATTGTGGAGGCCAGGTCATCTGATGCAGCACTCCATCACTCTCCTTCTTGGTCAAATAGCCCTTACACAGCCTGGAGGTGTGTTGGGATATTGTCCTGTTGAAAAACAAATGATAGTCCCACTAAGCCCAAACCAGATGGGATGGCGTATCGCTGCAAAATGCTGTGGTAGCCATGCTGGTTAAGTGCGCCTTGAATTCTAAATAAATCACAGACAGTGTCACCAGCAAAGCACCCCCACACCATAACACCTCCTCCTCCATGCTTCACAGTGGGAACTACACATGCGGAGATAATCCGTTCACACACACTACGTCTCACAAAGACGCGGCGGTTGGAACCAAAAATCTCAAATTTGGACTCCAGACCAAAGGACACATTTCCACTGGTCTAATGTCCATTGCTCGTGTTTCTTGGCCCAAGCAAGTCTCTTCTTATTATTGGCGTCCTTTAGTAGTTGTTTTTTTGCAGCAATTCGACCATGAAGGACTGATTCACACAGTTTCATCTGAACAGTTGATGTTGATATACAGTGGGGAGAACAAGTATTTGATACACTGCCGATTTTGCAGGTTTTCCTACTTACAAAGCATGTAGACAAAAATCCAGAAAATCACATTGTATGATTTTTTAGTAATTAATTTGCATTTTATTGCATGACATAAGTATTTGATCACCTACCAACCAGTAAGAATTCCGGCTCTCACAGACCTGTTAGTTTTTCTTTAAGAAGCCCTCCTGTTCTCCACTCATTACCTGTATTAACTGCACCTGTTTGAACTCGTTACCTGTATAAAAGACACCTGTCCACACACTCAATCAAACAGACTCCAACCTCTCCACAATGGCCAAGACCAGAGAGCTGTGTAAGGACATCAGGGATAAAATTGTAGACCTGCACAAGGCTGGGATGGGCTACAGGACAATAGGCAAGCAGCTTGGTGAGAAGGCAACAACTGTTGGCGCAATTATTAGAAAATGGAAGAAGTTCAATAATAATTATAATAATAATAATTAATCATTTAGCAGACGCTCTTATCCAGAGCGACTTACAGGAGCAATTAGGGTTAAGTGCCTTGCTCAAGGGCACATCGACAGATTTTTCACCTAGTCGGCTCTGAGATTAGAACCAGCGACCTTTTGGTTACTGGCACAACGCTCTTAACCACTAAGATGACGGTCAATCACCCTCGGTCTGGGGCTCCATGCAAGATCTCACCTCGTGGGGCATCAATGATCATGAGGAAAGTGAGGGATCAGCCCAGAACTACACGGCAGGACCTGGTCAATGACCTGAAGAGAGCTGGGACCACAGTCTCAAAGAAAACCATTAGTAACACACTACGCCGTCATGGATTAAAATTCTGCAGCACACGCAAGGTCCCCCTGCTCAAGCCAGCGCATGTCCAGGCCCGTCTGAAGTTTGCCAATGACCATCTGAATGGTGCAGAGGAGGAATGGGAGAAGGTCATGTGGTCTGATGAGACAAAAATAGAGCTTTTTGGTCTAAACTCCACTCGCCGTGTTTGGAGGAAGAAGAAGGATGAGTACAACCCCAAGAACACCATCCCAACCGTGAAGCATGGAGGTGGAAACATCATTCTTTGGGGATGTTTTTCTGCAAAGGGGACAGGACGACTGCACCGTATTGAGGGGAGGATGGATGGGCCATGTATCGCGAGATCTTGGCCAACAACCTCCTTCCCTCAGTAAGAGCATTGAAGATGGGTCGTGGCTGGGTCTTCCAGCATGACAACGACCCGAAACACACAGCCAGGGCAACTAAGGAGTGGCTCCGTAAGAAGCATCTCAAGGTCCTGGAGTGGCCTAGCCAGTCTCCAGACCTGAACCCAATAGAACATCTTTGGAGGGAGCTGAAAGTCCATATTGCCCAGCGACAGCCCCGAAACCTGAAGGATCTGGAGAAGGTCTGTATGGAGGACTGGGCCAAAATCCCTGATGCAGTGTGTGCAAACCTGGTCAAGACCTACAGGAAACGTATGATCTCTGTAATTGCAAACAAAGGTTTCTGTACCAAATATTAAGTTCTGCTTTTCAGATCAAATACTTATGTCATGCAATAAAATGCAAATTAATTACATAAAAATCATACAATGGGATTTTCTGGATTTCAATCAAACAAACAATCAAGATGTCATCTTTAATTTAAGGGTTTTGTCAAAATGATTGTCTGAACCGTGTAGGAATTACAACCATTTTATACATAGCCCCCCAATTTTAGGGGCTCAAAAGTAATTGGACAAACTAACATAATCATGAATTAAATTGTGAGCTTTAATACTTGGTTACAAATCCTTTGCAGTCAATGACTGCCTGAAGTCTGGAAGCCATAGGCATCACCTGATGCTGGGTTTCTTCCCTGGTGATGCTCTGCCAGGCCTTTACTGCAGCTGTCTTCAGTTTCTGCTTGTTCTTGGGGCGTTTTGCCTTCAGTTTTGCATTCAGCAAGTGAATGCATGCTCAATTGGTTTCAGGTCAGGTGATTGACTTGGCCATTGCAGAACATTCTACTTCTGTGCCTTAAAAAAAAGTATTGGGTTGCTTTCGCAGTATGATTCAGGTCATTGTCCATCTGCACTGTGAAGCGTCATCCAATGAGTTTTGAAGCATTTGGCTGAATCTGAGCAGGTAAAAAAGCCCTAAACACATCAGAATTCATCCTGCTGCTTTTGTCAGCAGTCACATCATCAATAAATACAAGGGAACGAGTTCCATTGGCAGCCATACATGCCCACGCCATAACACTACCTCCACCATGCTTCACAGATGAGGTGGTATGCTTCGGATCATGAGCAGTTCCTTCCCTTCTCCATGCTCTTCTCTTCCCATCATTCTGGTACAAGTTGATCTTTGTCTCATCTGTCCATGGGATGTTGTTCCAGAACTGTTCAGGCTTTTTAAGGTTTTTAATCTGGTCTTCCTGTTTTTGAGGCTTACCAATGGTTTAAATCTTGTGGTAAACCCTCTGTATTTACTCTGGTGAAGTCTTCTCTTGACTTTGACACAGATACTCCTACCTCCTGGAGGGTGTTCTTGATCTGGCCAACTGTTGTCAAGGGGTTTTTCTTCACCAGGGAAATCATTATTCTGTCATTCACCACAGTTGTTTTCTGTGGTCTTCCGGGCCTTTTGGTTTTCCTGAGCTCACAAGTGCGTTCTTTCTTTTTAAGAATGTACCAAATAGTTGATTTGTCCACAACTAATGTTTTTGCTTTCTCTCTGATGGGTTTGTTTAGATTTTTCAGCCTAGTGACGGCTTGATTCACTCAGCTCTTTGGCCTTCATATTGAGGGTTAACAGCAACAGATTCCAAATGCAAATGCCACACTAGAAATCAACTCTAGACCTTTTATCTGCTTCCTTGTAAATGAACTAATGAGGGAATAACACACACCTGGTCATGGAGCAGCTGAGCAGCCAATCACACACCTGGTCACGGAACAGCTGAGCAGCCAATCACACACCTGGTCATGGAACAGCTGAGCAGCCAAACACACACCTGGCCATGGAACAGCTGAGCAGCCAATCACACACCTGGTCACGGAACAGCTGAGCAGCCAATCACACACCTGGTCATGGAACAGCTGAGCAGCCAAACACACACCTGGCCATGGAACAGCTGAGCAGCCAAACACACACCTGGTCATGGAGCAGCTGAGCAGCCAAACACACACCTGGTCACGGAAAAGCTGAGCAGCCAAATCACACATCTTGTCACGGAGCAGCTGAGCAGCCAAACACACACCTGGTCACGGAACAGCTGAGCAGCCAATCACACACCTGGTCATGGAGCAGCTGAGCAGCCAATCACACACCTGGTCATGGAACAGCTGAGCAGCCAATCACACACCTGGTCACGGAACAGCTGAGCAGCCAATCACACACCTGGTCATGGAACAGCTGAGCAGCCAAACACACACCTGGCCATGGAACAGCTGAGCAGCCAAACACACACCTGGTCATGGAGCAGCTGAGCAGCCAAACACACACCTGGTCACGGAAAAGCTGAGCAGCCAAATCACACATCTTGTCACGGAGCAGCTGAGCAGCCAAACACACACCTGGTCACGGAACAGCTGAGCAGCCAATCACACACCTGGTCATGGAGCAGCTGAGCAGCCAATCACACACCTGGTCATGGAACAGCTGAGCAGCCAAACACACACCTGGTCATGGAACAGCTGAGCAGCCAATCACACACCTGGCCATGGAACAGCTGAGCAGCCAATCACACCCCTGGCCATGGAACAGCTGAGCAGCCAATCACACCCCTGGCCATGGAACAGCTGAGCAGCCAATTGTCCAATGACTTTATGTCCCTTAAAAAGGGGGGGGACCACATATAAAAAGTGCTGTAATTCCTTCACCGTTCACCCCATTTGGATGTAAATACCCTCAAATTAAAGCTGAAAGTCTGCACTTTATTATTTAATTCCAACTCCAATATGCTGTGGTAGACAGCTGAATAATAATAACATGGTCAATGTCCAAATATTTATGGACCTGACTGTCGATACTAATGGTCCTGAATAATCAACAAACAGCAGCGTAATGGTAGTAATAAATCGAGTTTTGTCTACAGGGTCAAAATACTTTAACCTGCTTTTTTTTTGCAATAATCACTGATCTGGCTTTCAAGTCTGGCTATGAAAATGCCCTGTTTGTTACAAATTTAACTAAAACCATGCATAATGCACATTCACTAATAATGACTAACTTCTTCTAGCAGGCATTAGGCTGTAGAAAATTAACACAGGTCTCATCAACAATCTCTCAAGCCCACATGCTAGTGATTAGCCAGCTAATCTTTATATTTCAAGTTTAGGCAACTTGGATTTATTTGCTAGCTAACAAGGTTGAATTGTTATGAACACACCCTTCTGTCTGTCTCCAACTGTTTGAACAGCATGTTAGCCTGTCCACTTTGTTCAGATGTTGAAATCAAGTGGCCTACCTCATTTCTCAGAATTAGAACGAGTTGCCAATTCCTTATATAATTGTGCTTTTTGCTTATTTCACCTTTATAAAACACTGACTAGACAGCTAGTATAACAGTCTATGGCTAAAATGCTGCCAGCGGTAACCCAATGCCATGCGCAATAAACTGAGCATTCATTTTCCAGAATCAATGTTCATTAATACTCTCATTTTAGTATTGTCTGCTCTGCACGCAATTTGAATAGTTGAGACATAAAACGGGTATCGTTAGAAAAGTTAACTTCTCCTCTATTACAGTAAAATAATGTCTCAATGTGTTTCCATATGAGCGATTCGTTTGGACCAAACCTCAAATGGAAGATGTGATCTCTCAACTTTGTTGAGATGAGAGGCAGGGGGAGGGGTTTGGTGTGTGTAAACCAAAAAGAGGTTTCACTGTGGGGCCGATGAAGCCAGTGACGTAGGTGGTTAGCTCGTCAATGCTGTCGGCGAAGCCCTGGAACACATTTCAGTCAGCGCTAGCAAAACAGTCCTGCAGCATAGCCTCTGATTCAGTGGACCATTTCTCTACGGCTCATGTCACGGGTACTTCGTGATTTGAGCTTCTGTTTGTAAACAGGAAGCAGGAGTATAGCCTCGTGATCTGATTTTCTGAAGGGAGACAAGGGAGGACCTTGTATTCTTGCTTGTGGGTTGAGTAACAGTGGTCTAGGCCTTTATTGCCCCTAGTGGCGAAGGAGACATGTTGATAGAAGTTTAGCATCATGTGTCTTAATGATGCGGAATTAAAATCACCAGCAAC
Organism: Coregonus sp. 'balchen'; assembly: GCA_902810595.1. Lineage (NCBI taxonomy): Eukaryota > Metazoa > Chordata > Actinopteri > Salmoniformes > Salmonidae > Coregonus > Coregonus sp. 'balchen'. The sequence continues at coordinate 1,713,635 of LR778253.1, read as the reverse complement.
AAGGAAAGCAGCCTCCGGGTGCATGGTTTCCTGCGTGTTTATAGCCTGGTACAGTTGGTTAAGGGCCAGCTTGTTGTTCTGAGGTGGAATATATACAGCAGTCAACTCTCTCGGGAGGTAGAAGGGGCGGCATTTGTCGAGACTTCCACTGTGTTAAGAGTCTGCACACCATTTGCTGTTGATGAAGAGACATACCCCTCCCCCTCTGGATTTCCCTGAATCCGATGTCCTGTCCGCTCGGTGAATGGAGAATCCATCGAGTTGGATAGCCATAGGGGGTATCTTGTCCGAAAGCCATGTTTCAGAAAAACAGAATATTGCAGTTACGAGAATCCCGTTGATAGCAAATCCGCGACCGGAGGTCATCCATCTTATTATCAAATGATTCTATTAACAAATAGAATGGAGGGGAGTGGTGGCCGGTTTCCCCTTTGCCTTAGTCTCACCAGGACACCCGCTCTCCTGCCTCTTTTCGCCGGCATTTCTTCTTGGGTAGTCCGAAGATTGGGTCGGAGATACACAAAGAGCCAAGGGCAGATGAGTCGAAGTTGAAGCCAGAATTGAGGTTGTTAAAAAGTTATTGTCGCTCATAAGAAATGATACATTTCGTGCTAAAAAAGTAACGATAAATGCCAAAAGAATCACAAAATAGCTGTTGGTTCGGTGCTTACAAGACAGCAACCATACAGTATGGAAGCATGTTTTCATCTACCTTAAAGGTAGAATGCAATCTGTCACTTTCAAAGGAGTAAAGAAATATGATTTATTGTCACATACACCAGATAGGTGCAGTGTAATGTGTTGTTTTACAGGGTCAGCCATAGTAGTATGATAGGTCCAGTGTAATGTGTTGTTTTACAGGGTCAGCCATAGTAGTATGATAGGTGCAGTGTAATGTGTTGTTTTACAGGGTCAGCCATAGTAGTATGATAGGTCCAGTGTAATGTGTTGTTTTTACAGGGTCAGCCATAGTAGTATGATAGGTCCAGTGTAATGTGTTGTTTTACAGGGTCAGCCATAGTAGTATGATAGGTCCAGTGTAATGTGTTGTTTTACAGGGTCAGCCATAGTAGTATGATAGGTCCAGTGTAATGTGTTGTTTTACAGGGTCAGCCATAGTAGTATGATAGGTCCAGTGTAATGTGTTGTTTTACAGGGTCAGCCATAGTAGTATGATAGGTCCAGTGTAATGTGTTGTTCTACAGGGTCAGCCATAGTAGTACAGCAACCCTGGAGCAAATTATGTTTAAGTGCCTTGCTCAAGAGCACATAGGCAGATATGGGGCTGATTGATATGGGGCTGATTGATATGGGGCTGATTGATATGGGGCTGATTGATATGGGGCTGACTGATAGGTACCTGGAATGGTACTACGTCTAGGTACCTGGAATGAAAGCTCCGGTTCGATCCTCTGCAGGCCTGAGTTAGCGCTGTGCAGGCAGATAGCTAGCAGGGCCTCCAGCATTCTGATGCTCTGTAGAGGCCACCCTTCATCCAGCCTCCTGGAAGGATCCTTCTGGGTCCCCTTCCCCTGCCCCTGCCCACCCTGGTCTGGGCTCACAGCTCCAGCTGGGTCCTTCCCTGGATCCTCCACTCCCAGGGTGGTGCAACCTTTCAAACAGAATGGCAAAAGCTGGCTGATGACTGAGCCATAGAACCGTTTTCATGTCTGTATCTACGTAATGCAGGGGTTCTTCAACTTTTTCAACCTGGGACCCAAATTAGAAATTCAGTGATTTCCTGGGACGCTAGCTCATGAAACCATGCTTCCTTTTGGGGTCCTAAGCGAGATTTGGTTGGATTCATATTTCTCTCTGCCTCTTGACGGCAAAGAGGAAAAAACTGAAGTTTTCAAGTTCATTTCCTGAAACACATTTAGCCATGCGGCAGAGAGAAAATGTTGCAATTTTATAAAAAAATGTCATGCAATTCTACCCATTTTGCCATGGGGTGGAGAGAAACCTTTGCAGTTTTAAAGCTAATTTCCTGAAATTCTACACATATTGCCATGACTTATGCCATGTTAACATGATCTCTGAGTGAGAGTGACTAACAACATCAAATGGGGGGCACCTGGAGGTCAGAGTTACCACAAGTGTTTTTACCAATCTAAAAATGGTTCGCTGACATGGCTAATTGAGTGACTGTCAGCGACTGAAATAACAAGAGAAAAACTGCTTTTATTTTTAAATTGCATCTTGTGCATTCTACTATTCTAACTCTCAACAGCAAGTTGAGACCCCGACTGAGTTCCCCAAAAATATTATATATTCATATGTACAGTACCAGTAAAAAGTTTGGACACTCCTACTCATTCCAGGGTTTTTCCAAATTTTGACTATTTTCTACATTGTAGAATAATAGTGAAGACATCAAAACTATGAAATAACACATATGGAATCCTGTAGTAACCAAAAACGTGTTAAACAAATCAAAATATATTTTATATTTGAGATTCTTCGAAGTAGCCACCATTTGCCTTGATGACAGCTTTGCACACTCTTGGCATTCTCTCAACCAGCTTCATGAGGTAGTCACCTGGAATGCATTTCAATTAACAGGTGTGCCTTCTTAAAAGTTAATTTGAGGAATTTCTTTCCTTCTTAATGCGTTTGAGCCAATCAGTTGTGTTGTGACAAGGTAGGGGTGGTATACAGAAGATAGCCCTATTTGGTAAAAGACCAAGTCCATATTATGGCAAGAACAGCTCAAATAAGCGAAGAGCAACGACAGTCCATCATTACTTTAAGACACGAACGTCAGTCAATTCGGAAGATTTCAAGAACTTTGAAAGTTTCTTCAAGTGCAGTCGCAAAAACCATCAAGCGCTATGATGAAACTGGCTCTCATGAGGACCGCCACAGGAATGGAAGACCCAGAGTTACCTCTGCTGCAGAGGATAAGTTCATTAGAGTTACCAGCCTCAGAAATTGCAGTCCAAATAAATGCTTCACAGAGTTCGAGTCAAAGACACATCTCAACATCAACTGTTCAGAGGAGACTGCGTGAATCAGGCCTTCATGGTCGAATTACTGCAAAGAAACCACTACTAAAGGACACCAATAAGAAGAAGAGACTTGCTTGAGTCAAGAAAAATGAGCAATGGACATTAGACTGGTGGAAATCTGTCCTTTTTGTCTGATGAGTCAAAATTTGAGATTATTGGTTCCAACCGCCAGGTCTTTGTGAGACGCAGAGTAGGTGAACGAATGATCTCCGCATGTGTGGTTCCCACCGTGAAGCATGGAGGAGGAGGTGTGATGGTGTGGGGGTGCTTTGCTGGTGACACTGTCTGTGATTCTTTTAGAATTCAAGGTACACTTAACCAGCATGGCTACCACAGCATTCTGCAGCGATACGCCATCCCATCTGGTTTGGGCTTAGTGGGACTATCATTTGTTTTTCAACAGGACAATGACCCAACACACCTCCAGGCTGTGTAAGGGCTATTTGACCAAGAAGGAGAGTGATGGAGTGCTGCATCAGATGACCTGGCCTCCACAATCACCCAACCTCAACCCAATTGAGATGGTTTGGGATGAGTTGGACCGCAGAGTGAAGGAAAAGCAGCCAACAAGTGCTCAGCATATGTGGGAACTCCTTCAAGACTGTTGGAAAAGCATTCCAGGTGAAGCTGGTTGAGAGAATGCCAAGAGTGTGCAAAGCTGTTATCAAGGCAAAGGGTGGCTACTTTGAAGAATCTCAAATATAAAATATATTTTGATTTGTTTAACACTTTTTTGGTTACTACATGATTCCATATGTGTTATTTCATAGTTCTGATGTCTTCACTATTATTCTACAATGTAAAAAATAGTAAAAAAAATTAAGAGAAACCCTTGAAGGAGTAGGTGTGTCCAAACTTTTGACAGGTACTGTATGTTTATTTTTTTTACCCTGACATCGCGACCCACCTTTAACACGTCACGACCCACTTTGGGTTGCAACCCATACTTTAAGAAAGGCTGATGCACTTTAAGGGACCTCAATGGACATAAGTCCTTGTGTCATCCCTGTCCAGTTTTAAAATGCATGTATTGTGTATTTGTATTTTTTGTAACTGTCAAATAAAATCAATCAATCGATCAAACCTGGGGTTGGCGTAGAGGTTGGTGATGGGGCAGGGGAGTCAGGGCTAGCCTTCCCATCTCTCTTCTTCTTGCCATCCTTGGTCTTAGAGGTGAGATTTTGGATGACCATGGTCATGAGGCGGGAACAGACGTCTAGTCCCCCGAGCCGGTAGAACTGTCTCTGGAACACGGGACTCGCCAGGTAGATCCAGCGACACACCGACCACACGTCCGCGGCACGCCGCACCTGTTAAAGTTCAAAGATTAGATGTATTATTTAATATATTATTAGGTAATATATTTATTATATATATAAATAATCGCTTTGGTAAATGACAAAAATGTAAATATTATATGTATAGTATACACTCTGAAATCCTTGATATTAATTAGGGCTGTCAAAGTTATCGCGTTAATAATGTGAATGCGTGACATGTTTATCAGCGTAAAATGTTTTGACTCTGTTAAATCGCATCTCCATTTCTTCACTGCACGGAACCTTTTAAGCGCAGAACACAACACGGAACCTTTTAAGCGCAGAACACAACACGGAACCTTTTAAGCGCAGAACACAACACGGAACCTTTTAAGCGCAGAACACAACACGGAACCTTTTAAGCAGAACACAACACAGGGAACCTTTTAAGCGCAGAACACAACACGGAACCTTTTAAGCGCAGAACACAACACGGAACCTTTTAAGCGCAGAACACAACACAGAACCTTTTAAGAGCACATGTTCAGCAGGGAACCTTTTAAGCGCAGAACACAACACGGAACCTTTTAAGCGCAGAACACAACACGGAACCTTTTAAGAGCACATGTTCAGCAGGGAACCTTTTAAGCGCAGAACACAACACGGAACCTTTTAAGCGCAGAACACAACACGGAACCTTTTAAGAGCACATGTTCAGCAGGGAACCTTTTAAGCGCAGAACACAACACGGAACCTTTTAAGCGCAGAACACAACACGGAACCTTTTAAGAGCACATGTTCAGCACGGAACCTTTTAAGAGCACATGTTCAGCAGGGAACCTTTTAAGCGCAGAACACAACACGGAACCTTTTAAGCGCAGAACACAACACAGAACCTTTTAAGAGCACATGTTCAGCAGGGAACCTTTTAAGAGCACATGTTCAGCACGGAACCTTTTAAGAGCACATGTTCAGCACGGAACCTTTTAAGAGCACATGTTCAGCAGGGAACCTTTTAAGAGCACATGTTCAGCACGGAAACCTTTTAAGAGCACATGTTCAGCACGGAACCTTTTAAGAGCACATGTTCAGCACGGAACCTTTTAAGAGCACATGTTCAGCAGGGAACCTTTTAAGCGCAGAACACAACACGGAACACAGCTGCATTCTTTGCTTGGGCCTTTACATATCTGAAGACCGTGTAGCCAAAATCATGTCGACGTTATGCCCAATATTACCGGAGCTACAGTGCCTTCAGGAAGGATTCACACCCCTTGACTTTTTCCACATTTTGTTGTGTTACAAAGTGGGATTAAAATTGATTTAATTGTCATTTTTTGCCAACGATCTACACAAAATACTCAAGTGTCGAAGTGGAAGAAAAATGTCTTACAAATGTCTGAATTTATTAAAAAAATAAAACACTAATATACAGTAGACAAAACATTAGGAACAGGAGGTCTTTCCATGGAATAGACTAATAAGGATCATAGCTTTCACCTGGTCAATGTAACTTATTGAATCCACTTCAATCGGGTGCAACTCAATATTAGGAAGGTGTTCCTAATGTTTTGTACACTCAGTGTATCTTGATTACATAAGTATTCAACCCCCTGAGTCAATACATGTTAGAATCACCTTTAGCAGCGATTACAGCTGTCAGTCTTTCTGGGTCAGTCTCTAAGAGATTTCCACACCTGGATTCTGCAACATTTGCCCATTATTCTTTTCAAAATTCTTCAAGCTCTGTCAAATTGGTTGTTGATCATTGCTAGACAACCATTTTCAGGTCTTGCCATAAATTCTCAAGCAGATTTAAGTCAAAACTGTAACTCGCCCACTCATTCACTGTCTTCTTCGTAAGCAACTCCAGTGTAGATTTGGCGCTGTGTTTTAGGTTATTGTCCTTCTGAAAGGTAATTAATCTCCCAGTGTCTGGTGGAAAACAGACTGAACCAGGTTTGCCTCAAGGATTTTGCCTGTGCTTAGCTCCATTCCGTTTCTTTTTTATCCTGGAAACTCCCCAGCCCTTAACGATTACAAGCATACCAATAACATGATGCAGCCACCACTATGCTTGAAAATATGGAGAGTGGTACTCAGTAATGTGTTGTATTGGATTTGCCCCAAACATACAATTTTGTAATGAGGAAAAAAAGTTAATTGCTTAGCTTATTTTTTTTGCAGTATTAGTTTAGTGCCTTGTTGCAAACAGGATGCATGTTTTGGAATATTTGTATTCTTTACAGGCTTCCTTCTTTTCACTCTGTCATTTAGGTTAGTATTGTGGAGTAACTACAATGTTGTTGATCCATCCTCAGTTTTCTCTTATCACAGCCAATAAACTCTGTAACTGTTTTAAAGTCACCATTGGCCTCATGGTGAAATCCCTGAGTGGTTTCTTTCTTCTCCGGCAACTGAGTTAGGAAGGACACCTGTAGCTTTGTAGTGACTGGGTGTATTGATAAACTTCACCATGCTCAAAGGGATATTCAATGTCTGCTTTTTCTTTAATCTACCCATAGGTACCCCTCAGAGTGAGTCCATGCAACTTATTATGTGACTTGTTAAGCTTTTTTTTTTTTTTACTCCTGAACTTATTTAGGCTTGCCATTTCAAAGGGGTTGAATACTTATTGACTCAAGTCATTTCAGTTTTTCATTTGTAATTAATTTGTAAATAAAATTGAAAAACATAATTCCACTTTGACATTATGGGGTATTGAGTGAAGCCAGAGACCAAAAAACCTCAATTTAATCAATTTTAGGCTGTAACACAACAAAATGTGGAAAAAGTCAAGGGGTGTGAATACTGTCTGAAGGCACTGTGTGTTCCTTCATTCTGCCGCAGATCGGCGGGCCGCTTTAAACCCCAATTGTTTTGTTTTGATAACAAACAACATTGTGTAGCTAGCTAGTCATGTTACCTAGCAAGCAAGCAAGCTGCTTCCTTGAACTAACTAGGCTATGCACACATCTAGATGGCACAGGTAGACCTGAACAGGAATAGGCTCCTCAAAGAGATGCTTCAAAGGTAGACTGGGGTGTTATAGACTGGGGTGTTATAGACTGGGGTGTTATAGACTGGGGTGTTATAGACTGGGGTGTGATAGACTGGGGTGTGATAGACTGGGGTGTGATAGACTGGGGTGGGATAGACTGGGGTGGGATAGACTGGGGTGTGATAGACTGGGGTGTGATAGACTGGGGTGTGAAGCCCTGGGGTGTTATAGAGGGGTGGGATGACTGGGTGGGATAGACTGGGGTTTGTTGTGATAGACTGGGGTGGGATAGCCCTGGGGTTGGATACGACTGGGGTGTTGAAAGACTGGGTGTTATCCGGGGTGTGAAAGACTGGGGTGTGAAAGACTGGGGTGTGAAAGACTGGGGTGTTATAGACTGGGGTGTGATAGACTGGGGTGTTAAAGACTGGGGTGTGAAAGACTGGGGTGTTATAGACTGGGGTGTGATAGACTGGGGTGTGAAGACTGGGGTGTGAAAGACTGGGGTGTTATAGACTGGGGTGTTATAGACTGGGGTGTGATAGACTGGGGTGTGATAGACTGGGGTGTGAAAGACTGGGGTGGTGATAGACTGGGGTGTGAAAGACTGGGGTGTTATAGACTGGGGTGTTATAGACTGGGGTGTTATAGACTGGGGTGTTAAAGACTGGGGTGTTATAGACTGGGGTGTTATAGACTGGGGTGTTATAGACTGGGGTGTGAAAGACTGGGGTGTTATAGACTGGGGTGTTATAGACTGGGGTTGTGTGAAAGACTGGGGTGTTATAGGGACTGGGGTGTTATAGATGGTGTGTTGTGATAGACTGGGGTGGGGAAAGACTGGGGTGGGATAGAGAGGGGGGATAGATGGGGTGTGATAGACTGGGGTGTTATAGACTGGGGTGTGAAAGACTGGGGTTATAGACTGGGGTGTTATAGACTGGGGTGTTATAGACTGGGGTGTGATAAGACTGGGGTGTGATAGACTGGGGTGTGATAGACTGGGGTGTTATAGACTGGGGTGTTATAGACTGGGGTGTGTAACGTAGACTGGGGTGTATAGACTGGGGGTGTATAGACTGGGGTGGGATAAGACTGGGGTGTGATAGACTGGGGTGTGATAGACTGGGGTGTTATAGACTGGGGTGTGATAGACTGGGGTGGATAGACTGGGGGTTGTGGGATTAGACTGGGGTGAAAGACTGGGGGGTAGATGGGGTTGTGAAAGATGGGGGGGATAGAGAGGGGTGTTGAAGGATGGGTGTGAGAAATGGGATGCTGGGTTATAGCTGGGGTGGATAGACTGGGGGTTGTGTGTGTTGGTATAGACTGGGGTTGTGGTTTAGACTGGGGTGTTGGAATGGGTGGATAGAGAGGGGTGGTTGTATAGACTGGGGGTGTGCATGGTAAGATGGGGGTGTATAGACTGGGGTTGTGGATAGACTGGGGTGGGATAGACTGGGGTGGTGATAGGACTGGGTGGGGAAAGACTGGGGTGTGGATAGACTGGGGTGTGGGTGAAAGACTGGGGTGGGTTTAGAGAGGGGTGTGATGTGGATAGACTGGGGGTGTGTGATAGACTGGGGTGTTATAGACTGGGGTGGGATAGACTGGGGTGATGATGATAGAGAGGGTGTGTGGGTGGATAGACTGGGGGTGATAGATGGGTGTTAGACTGGGGTGGGATAGACTGGGGTGGGGATAGAAGGGGTGTGTGGACTGGTGGGGTGTGATAGACTGGGGTGGTGATAGACTGGGGGGTGATAGAGAGGGGTTTGATAGACTGGGGTGTGGGATAGACTGGGGTGTTTAGGACTGGGGTGTGATAGACTGGGGTGGGATAGACTGGGGTGTGATAGACTGGGGTGGTGTATAGTGTGATAGACTGGGGTGGGATAGAGAGGGGTGTGATAGACTGGGGTGTGATAGACTGGGGTGTTATAGACTGGGGTGTGATAGACTGGGGTGTGATAGACTGGGGTGTGATAGACTGGGGTGTGATAGACTGGGGTGTGATAGACTGGGTGGTGGATAGAGGGGGGTGGGATTCGACTGGGGTGGGGAAAGACTGGGGGGGATAGATGGGGTGTGATAGACTGGGGTGTTATAGACTGGGGGGATAGACTGGGGTGTGTATAGACTGGGGTTTGAGGGGGGAAGACTCTGGGTGGTGTTATAGACTGGGGTGTTTAGGATGGGGGGGTGATAGACTGGGGTGGAAAACTGGGGTGTGAAGACGGGGGTGTGATAGACTGGGGTGTTATAGACTGGGGGGAAAACTGGGGTTTTATGACGGGGGTGGATAGACTGGGGTGATGATGGGGGTTTTAGACTGGGTGTTATAGTGGGGGGTGTTTGAGGGGGGTTATAATGGGGTGATGACGGGGGGGGGGGGTTTTTTTTTTAAAGTCCTCCTTAAAGGGTTCTTTTTCCTTTCCCCAACAAAGCACCAATAAAAGTGTGGAGGAAGTGGGAGCGAGGGGGTTGGGGGGGAGGGACTTGTGTGAAAGTTATCTAAAGTCAGTGGTTCCAGTGTTTTCAAACAATTTTTGAAAAATTTTTAAAAACTATTTGTACCATAGCAATCATTTAAAAAAGGGGGGAAGCTTTAACAGTTACTTAAAACTGGGGGTTTTTTTGTGTTTGTGTGTGGGGGCCGTGGGAAAAGGGTTTGGGGTGTGGTGTTTTTTGTTTTAAGAAGGGAAAAAGGGGTGGGGTTTGCTTTAAAAGTGGGTTTCTAAAACATTGTGGGGGGGAGTAGGCCCACAAAAACCCTTGATAGGGAACAAAAAGGGGGGGGGAATTCTTTAAACTTATCAGGGGAGTAGCCCCCGAAAAATTTATCAAGGGGGTAGCCCCACGAAAAAAATTTATCAGAGGGGGTGGCCTCTGAAACATTGACAAGGAGTAGGTCTATGAAAAAATTGATCGAGAGGGTTTCTGAAACATTGATAAAGGGAGTGGGCTACTGAAAATTGATCAAGGGGGTTTAAAAAAATGGGGGGGGGCCTACTGAAATTTCAGAGGGAGTGGTCTCTGAAACATTTATCGAGGATGGTTTTAAAATTTTTCGGGGAAGGTCTACGAAACATTGACAAGGGGTGGTCAAAATAAAAAAGGAGGGGTCACTAAAAGAAGAGGGGAAAACCCAAAAATTTGAAAAGGGGAGGTCTACTGAAACATTTACAGGGGATAGGCCTTTCTGAAACATTTCCCCGGGAGTAGGCTACGAAACATTGTTTAAGGGGGGAACCCAAAAAATTTACAAAGGGGGTAGGTCTACTGAAAAATTGATCAGAGGGAGTGCCCCAAAAATTAAAGGGGGGTAACTGAAACATTGATCAAAGGAAGGGGGGTTACTAAACATTAAAGGGGGGTAGGCCCACTAAATTTTGAGGGGGGCCACAAATTAAAGAAATTTTTTACTAAATTAGGGGTTTTTTTTTTAAAAATTCAAAAAATTCTACTGAAACATTTTGGTTTGTCCTTACCCTACAGAGGGGTAAAATGAACTTTTAAGGAAAAACCCCTTTTTAAAAAAGGGAATTTTTTAAAAAATTTAAAAAAGATTAGTTTACCCCAACCCTTTAAGGGGTTCTATTTAAAATTTTTTTAAGTAACCTAAACCCCAAAAACATTGTGGACAATAAAAAGAATGTGGTTAAAAAACAAAGGGAGGGAGCCCCCCCGTCAGGGGAGGGGTCCCCCTCCCCAGGGGGAAACCTACTGTTTTCCCAGAGACCCGGTCTTTCCCGGTCAAGGGGGGTCGGCCCCGGGGGAGGAAAAACAAGGAAGGGTTTTTTGTTGATGTTTTCCCCCCCCCCTTTAAAACCCCTGACCCTTGTTTTCCCCCCCCCCCCTTTTTTGCCCCCTTTAAATTTAAACTCTTGGCCCCCCCCCCTCCATGGGAAAATCCGTTTTTTCCCCCCCCACGGGATCCCCGGGGCCAAAAAAAATTCCCTTCCCCTGGGCCTGGGGGCTCCCGGGGGGCCCGGGGGTGCCCATCCCTCCAAGTATTAACGTCTAAAACCGAAAACCCCCGGCCCGAGCCCGGTTTAGTCCGCCCTGGAGAAAAAAACAACAGGGAAAGGTTGATTAATGGGGGGGGCCTTTTTTCTTTAAACCCCTTTTTCCCCCTTTGGGAAAAGGAAAAAAAAGGCCCCCTTTAAAAAACGAAACCCCGGGACCTCTACAACCCGAAATTTTCGGGGGGGGCGACGGCCTTTCTCCCCCCCTTTTTTTTCAAGGGGGGAACCTTTTCAAAAAACCCCGAAAAGGGCTGGCCGCAACCGGGCCCCTTTTCCCTTTTTTTAAAAAAGGGGGGGGCCCAAAGGAGAGCCCTTTCCCTACCCTTTTTAAAATTTTTTGGGGGGGAAAAAAACCCTTTTAAAAATAAACTTGGTCGTTTACCAAGCCCGGTCCGAGTCGGCCTCCTTGCTGACGCAGAGGAACGCCACACACAGGAAGAGGTTGATGGTGTTCAGATGGGTCTCTCCCTGGCCCCTCCCACTCTGTGTTCCCACCTCCTTGGGCATGCCTCTTTTAGACACTCGTAGAACTTGGAAAGGCTCTGTGGGCCCCCTTCTCCTATGGGACCTCCGGTACTTCCAGCCCCACGGGATCCCAGCTCCTCAGCCAGGCCCAGCATGGTCCCTCTCTCCTGGGCCCTCGGGTCCCCTATTGGGACCTGGTCCTGGTGCTCCACTCCAACTCCAAGTATTAACGTCTCAAACACCTTGAGGGCCCAGGCCCGAGTCTGGTCCAGGTAGATGAGCTCCGTCACCTGGTTCAGACCGTTACAGGACAGGAACAGGTCCCTGATCACCCTGACATGGAGGAGGAGGAGGAACACTTTCATTTAACGCTTTCATCTTTCAATTGAAGAGAAGGAATATGAAAAAAGGTCCCTTTAAAAAAGTCTGAAACCGGAGCAGCCTTCTACAATCACTCTGTATTTAAAGTCTGGCGCAAAGGACGGCCTTTACCAATCACTCTGTATTTAAAGTCTGAAACGGAGCAGCCTTCTACAATACTCTGTATTTAAGTCTGGCCGAAAACCGGAGCAGCCTTCTACAATCACTCTGTATTTAATCTGGCCGCAAACCGGAGCACCTTCTACATCACTCTGTTTTAAAGTCTGGGCGGCAACCGGAGCAGCCCTCTACAACCCCCTGTATTAAAAGTCTGAAACCGGAACAGCCTTCTACAATCACTCTGTATTTAAAGTCTGGCGGCAAACCGGAGCAGCCTTCTACAATCACTCTGTATTTAAAGTCTGAAACCGGAGCAGCCTTCTACAATCACTCTGTATTTAAAGTCTGAAACCGGAGCAGCCTTCTACAATCACTCTGTATTTAAAGTCTGGCCGCAAACCGGAGCAGCCTTCTACAATCACTCTGTATTTAAAGTCTTGGCCCGCAAAACCGAGCAGCCTTCTACAATACACTCTGTATTAAAGTCTGGCTGCAAACCGGAGCAGCCTTCTACAATCACTCTGTATTTAAAGTCTGGCCGCAAACCGGAGCAGCCTTCTACAATCACTCTGTATTTAAAAGTCTGAAACCGGAGCAAGCCTTCTACACTCACTCTGTATTTAACGTCTGGCGGCAAAACCGGAGCAGCTTCTACAATCACTCTGTATTAAAGTCTGAACCGGAACAGCCTTCTACAATCACTCGTTATTTAAAGTCTGGCTGCAAAACCGGAGCAGCCTTCTACAATCACTCTGTATTTAAAGTCTGTCTGCAAAACCGGAGCAGCCTTCTACACTCGGTATTCAGAATATACACTACCGTTCAAAAGTTTGGGGTCACTTAGAAATGTCCTTGTTTTCGAAAGAAAAGCAATTTTTTTTGTCCATTAAAATAACATCAAATTGATCAAAAATACAGTGTAGACATTGTTAATGTTGTAAATAGCTATTGTAGCTGGAAACGGCAGATTTTTTAATGGAATATCTACAGCATGGTTCTTCAATTCCAGTCCTGGAGGGCCGAAACACCTCTGTTTTTCATCCTCTCCTTTTAATCAGGGGCTAATTCAGACCTGGGACACCAGGTGAGTGCAATTAACTACCAGGTAGAAATAAAAAACAGAAGTGTTTCGGCCCTCCAGGACCGGAATTGAAGAACCCTGATCTACAGTGAGGGAAAAAGTATTTGATCCCCTGCTGATTTTGTACGTTTGCCCACTGACAAAGAAATGGTCAGTCTATAATTTTCATGGTAGGTTTATTTGAACAGTGAGAGACAGAATAACAACAACAAAAATCCAGAAAAATGCATGTCAAAAATGTTATGAATTGATTTGCATTTTAATGTGGGAAATAAGTATTTGACCCCCTCTCAATCAGAAAGATTTCTGGCTCCCAGGTGTCTTTTATACAGGTAACGAGCTGAGATTAGGAGCACACTCTTAAAGGGAGTGCTCCTAATCTCAGTTTGTTACCTGTATAAAAGACACCTGTCCACAGAAGCAATCAATCAGATTCCAAACTCTCCACCATGGCCAAGACCAAAGAGCTCTCCAAGGATGTCAGGGACAAGATTGTAGACCTACACAAGGCTGGAATGGGCTACAAGACCATCGCCAAGCAGCTTGGTGAGAAGGTGACAATAGTTGGTGCGATTATTCGCAAATGGAAGAAACACAAAAGAACTATCAATCTCCCTCGGCCTGGGGCTCCATGCAAGATCTCACCTCGTGGAGTTGCAATGATCATGAGAACGGTGAGGAATCAGCCCAGAACTACACAGAAGGATCTTGTCAATGATCTCAAGGCAGCTGGGACCATAGTCACCAAGAAAACAATTGGTAACACACTACGCCGTGAAGGACTGAAATCCTGCAGCGCCCGCAAGGTCCCCCTGCTCAAGAAAGCACATATACATGCCCGTCTGAAGTTTGCCAATGAACATCTGAATGATTCAGTGGAGAACTGGGTGAAAGTGTTGTGGTCAGATGAGACCAAAATGGATCTCTTTGGCATCAACTCAACTCGCCGTGTTTGGAGGAGGAGGAATGCTGCCTATGACCCCAAGAACACCATCCCCACTGTCAAACATGGAGGTGGAAACATTATGCTTTGGGGGTGTTTTTCTGCTAAGGGGACACGACAACTTCACCGCATCAAAGGGACGATGGACGGGGCCATGTACCGTCAAATCTTGGGTGAGAACCTCCTTCCCTCAGCCAGGGCATTGAAAATGGGTCGTGGATGGGTATTCCAGCATGACAATGACCCAAAACACACGGCCAAGGCAACAAAGGAGTGGCTCAAGAAGAAGCACATTAAGGTCCTGGAGTGGCCTAGCCAGTCTCCAGACCTTAATCCCATAGAAAATCTGTGGAGGGAGCTGAAGGTTCGAGTTGCCAAACGTCAGCCTCGAAACCTTAATGACTTGGAGAAGATCTGCAAAGAGGAGTGTCACAAAATCCCTCCTGAGATGTGTGCAAACCTGGTGGCCAACTACAAGAAACGTCTGACCTCTGTGATTGCCAACAAGGGTTTTGCCACCAAGTACTAAGTCATGTTTTGCAGAGGGGTCAAATACTTATTTCCCTCATTAAAATGCAAATCAATTTATAACATTTTTGACATGCGTTTTTCTGGATTTGTTGTTGTTGTTATTCTGTCTCTCACTGTTCAAATAAACCTACCATTAAAATTATAGACTGATCATGTCTTTGTCAGTGGGCAAACGTACAAAATCAGCAGGGGATCAAATACTTTTTTCCCCTCAATGTACTATACTATCCTTTACCACATACTCTCAATTAGCAATGACACACAGAGAAATAGATCTGCTGACAAACACTGTCAGAGTGGATTATTGGGCTGGTACTGAGATGGCACTGGAGATGGCACTGAGATGGCACTGAGATGGCACCGAGATGGCACCGAGATGGCACCGAGATGGCACTGAGATGGCACTGAGATGGCACTGAGATGGTCAACTGACCACTCTAACAATGAAAATACATGTCCGCAAAGGCAGACGGGAGGAGACGAGATCAGGTGGGAACATTCTAGCCAATGATCTTTTGTAGAAAAACTACCAATGCACTCATAACAACCTAAGCATTATGACTCACTAAAATACTGACCGAATTCCACACTCTTTCATTGTCCCCCATACAAAACTCCAACGACAAAGGAAGGAAAGATTTGACGGCTAGTAACATTTCCAGACGTAAGGGAGGAGAAGGAGGCAGAAGACAGGGAGGAGAAGGGGGCCCGAAGACAGGAGGAGAAGGGGGCCCAGAAACAGGGAGGAAAAAGAGGCAGAAGACAGGAGGAGAAGGAGGCAGAAGACGGAGGAAAGGAGGCAGAAAAGGGGAGAAGAGGCAGAAGACAGGAGGAGAAGGGGGCAGAAGACAGGGAGGAGAAGGAGGCAGAAGACGGAGGAGAAGGAGGCAAAGAGAGAAGGGGGCAGAAGACGGGAGGAGAAGGGGGCAAAGACAGGAGGAAAGGAGGCAGAAGAAGGGAGGAGAAGGAGGCAGAAGACAGGGAGGAGAAGGAGGCAGAAGACAGGGAGGAGAAGGAGGCAGAAGACAGGGAGGAGAAGGAGGCAGAAGACAGGGAGGAGAAGGGGGGCAGAGACGGGGAGGAGAGGAGGCAGAAGACAGGGAGAGAAGGAGGCGAAGACAGGGAGGAGAAGGAGCAGAAGACAGGGGGAGAAGGGGGCAGAAACAGGGAGGAAGGAGGCAGAAGACAGGGAGGAGAAGGGGGCAGAAGACAGGGAGGAGAAGGAGGCGAAGACGGGGAGGAGAAGGGCAGAAACAGGGAGGAAAAGGAGGAAAGAAACAGGGAGGAGAAGGATGCAGAAGACAGGGAGGAGAAGGAGGCAGAAGACGGGAGGAGAAGGGGCAAAAGACAGGGAGGAGAAGGGGGCGAAGACAGGGAGAGAAGGGTCAGAAGACAGGGAGGAGAAGGGGCAGAAGACAGGGAAGGAGAAGGAGGCAGAAGACGGGGAGGAGAAGGAGGCGAAGACAGGGAGGAGAAAAGGCAGAAGACAGGGAGGAGAGGAGGCGGGAAGACAGGGGGAGAAGGAGGAGCAGAAGACAGGGAGGAGAAGGGGGCAGAAACAGGGAGGAGAAGGGGGCAGAAGACAGGGAGGAGAAGGAGCAGAAGACAGGGGGGAGAAGGGGTCAGAAACGGGGAGGAGAAGGGCAGAGACCAGGGGGGAGAAGAGGCAGAAGA
This sequence comes from Coregonus sp. 'balchen', assembly GCA_902810595.1. Lineage (NCBI taxonomy): Eukaryota > Metazoa > Chordata > Actinopteri > Salmoniformes > Salmonidae > Coregonus > Coregonus sp. 'balchen'. The sequence continues at coordinate 1,697,165 of LR778253.1, read as the reverse complement.
CAGGGAGGAGAAGGGGTCAGAAACGGGGAGGAGAAGGGGTCAAAACAGGGAGGAGAAGGAGGCAAAGACAGGGAGGAGAAGGAGGCAGAAGACAGGGAGGAAAAAGGAGGCAAAAAGACAGGGAGGAGAAGGGGGCAGAAGACAGGAGAAAAGGGAGGCAGGAAGACGGGAGGAGAAGGGGGGCAGAACAGGGAGGAGAAGGGGGAGAAAGGAGAAGGGGTCAGAAGACAGGGGGAGAAGGAGGCAGAAGACAGGGAGGAGAAGGGTCAAAGACGGAGGAGAAGGAGGCAAAGAGAGAAGGGGTCAAAAGACGGGAGGAGAAAGGAGGCAGAAGACAGGGAGGAGAGGGTCAGAAGACAGGAGGAGAAGGAGGCAGAAGACAGGGAGGAAAGGGCAGAAGACAGGGAGGAAAGGAGGCCGAAACGGGGGGGAGAAGGAGGCAGAGAGATGGGAGAAGGAGGCAGAAGACAGGGAGGAGAAGGAGGCAGAAGACAGGGAGGAGAAGGAGGCAGAAGACAGGGAGGAGAAGGGGCAGAAGACAGGGAGGAGAAGGGGGCAGAAGACAGGGAGGAGAAGGGGCAGAAGACAGGGAGGAGAAGGGGTCAGAAGACAGGGAGGAGAAGGAGGCAGAAACGGGGGAGAAGGGGTCAAAGACAGGGGGGAGAAGGAGGCAGAAGACAGGGGGGAGAAGGGGTCAGAAGACAGGGAGGAAAGGAGGCGAAGACAGGGAGGAGAAGGGGTCAAAAACAGGGAGGAGAAGGGGCAGAAGACAGGGAGGAGAAGGGGGCAGAAGACAGGGAGGAGAAGGAGGCAGAAGAGGAGAAGGGGTCAGAAGACAGGGAGGAGAAGGGGGCAGAAGACAGGGAGGAGAAGGGGGCAGAAGACAGGGAGGAGAAGGAGCCAAAAGAGAAGGGTCAGAAGACAGGGAGGAGAAGGAGGCAGAAGACAGGGAGGAGAAGGGAGGCAGAAGACAGGGAGGAAAGGGGGCAGAAGAGGAGAAGGAGGCAGAAGACAGGGAGGAGAAGGAGGCAGAAGACAGGGAGGAGAAGGAGGCAGAAGACAGGGAGGAGAAGGGGGCAGAAGAGGAGAAGGGGTCAGAAGACAGGGAGGAGAAGGAGGCAGAAGAGGGGGGAGAAGGAGGCAGAAGAGGAAAAGGGGGGCAGAAAAACAGGAAGAGAAGGAGGCAGAAGACAGGGAGGAGAAGGTGTCAGAAGACAGGGGGGAGAAGGAGGCAGAAGACGGGGAGGAGAAGGAGCAGAAGAGGAGAAGGGTCAAAAGGGGAGAAGGGGTCAAAAAGACAGGGAGGAGAAGGAGGCAGAAGACAGGGAGGAGAAGGAGGCAGAAGACAGGGAGGAGAAGGAGGCAGAAGAGGAAAGGGTCGAAGGGGAGAAGGGGCCCAGAAGACAGGGAGGAGAAGGAGCAGAAGACAGGGAGGAAAGGAGGCAGAAGAGGAGAGGGGTCCAGAAAGGAGAAGGGGTCAGAAACAGGGAGGAGAAGGAGGCAGAAACGGGGAGGAGAAGGGGTCGAAGACAGGGAGAAAGGAGGCAGAAGAGGAAAAGGGGTCAGAAACAGGGAGGAGAAGGAGGCAGAAGACAGGGGAGGAGAAGGAGGCAGAAGAGGAGAAGGGGTCAGAAGACAGGGAGGAGAAGGAGGCAGAAGCCCAGGAGAGAAGGGGTCAGAAGACAGGGGGGAAAGAAGGGGTCAGAAACAGGGAGAGAGGGGCAGAAGACAGGGAGGAGAAGGAGGCAGAAGACAGGGAGGAGAAGGAGGCAGAAGACAGGGAGGAGAAGGAGGCAGAAGACAGGGGGGAGAAGGGTGCAGAAGACAGGAGGAGAAGGAGGCAGAAGACAGGGAGGAAGAAGGCAAAAGACAGGGGGGAGAAGGGGGCAGAAGAGGAGAAGGGTCAGAAACAGGAGGAGAAGGGGTCAAAAGACAGGAGGATAGGGGGTCGAAGACAGGGGGGAGAAGGAGGCAGAAGAGGAGAAGGGTCAGAAGATGGGGAGGAAAAGGGAGGCAGAAGCGGGAGAGAAGGAGAGGAAGAAGGAGGCAGAAGACAGGGAGGAGAAGGAGGCAGAAGAGGAGAAGGGGTCAGAAGACAGGGAGGAGAAGGGGGCAGAAGACAGGGAGGAGAAGGAGGCAGAAGACAGGGAGGAGAAGGAGGCAGAAGACAGGGAGGAGAAGGAGGCAGAAGACAGGGAGGAGAAGGAGGCATAAGAGGAGAAGGGGTCAGAAGAGGAGAAGGGGTCAGAAGACAGGGAGGAGAAGGGGTCAGAAGACAGGGAGGAGAAGGGGTCAGAAGACAGGGAGGAGAAGGGGTCAGAAGACAGGGAGGAGAAGGAGGCAGAAGAGGAGAAGGGGGCAGAAGACAGGGAGGAGAAGGAGGCAGAAGACAGGGAGGAGAAGGAGGCAGAAGAGGAGAAGGGGGCAGAAGACAGGGAGGAGAAGGGGTCAGAAGACAGGGAGGAGGAGGAGGCAGAAGACAGGAAGGAGAAGGATGCAGAAGACGGGGAGGAGAAGGAGGCAGACAGGAGAAGACAGGGGGAGAAGGAGGCAGAATAGAGAAAGGGGTTCGAAATACAGGGGAGAGAAGGGGAGGAGGCAGAAGACAGGGAGGAGAAGGCGGAGTAGACAGGAAACCGGCAGACTGGAGGAGGGAACAAACAGAGAAGGTCCTTACCTGGACTTGAGCAGGGTGGGTAATGTCTGCAGGTAAACCAGCAGCACTTCTACAGGTAGACACTGGGTGTGGTCGGAGCACACCTGGCTACACACTGTAGAGACACCCAGTTGTTGGGCGTGGTGCACAAGCTCCACCCCCCTCTGCAGTACGGGGTTGAAGATGTGCGTGTAGAGCTGCCATTGGACCACAGCGTTCCCTCTCAACGTCAGGTGACACACGTGTCCCGCGACCTGTTGGCTGAGTGCCTGGTCCTCCCCGAACACCAGCCCCTGGTACGCCTCCAGGGCATCCCACTTCCACAGTATATCCTCTGCCCCCCCTCCGCTGGGGAGGATACCCTGGGAACGGTAGCTCAAACTGGGGGACGACACCCTGACCTCCCCCTGCTGGAGCGTCTCCTCCAGGCCCGGCAGCTGACTGCTGTCCAGAGTACATATGTTACAGGAGGCTAGCTTAGCCTTCTCAGAGGGCTGGCCGCCTCCTAACTGATCCAGGATCAGCCGGGAGAGAACAGAGAGTATGTGGGACTGGTAGGAGCGGAGGCCTGGAGCCTGGAAGGCGTGGAGGAGAGGACCGACTACAGACCGAGGGTCCATGCAGCAGCAGATCCCCACAGCCTGGACCCCAGCTAGGACCTGGAGCACCGCTGGGCCGCTTGAGGACAGGCGCTGGAGCAGACGGAGACACTGGTGGGCACAGGCTGCCAGGCAGCAGCACCTCTCTGGGTAACGCACCACGTCATCCGCTCCCTCCTTCCCCTCGGACTCTGTCTCTTCGAAGGGGTTGCGGCGGGCGGCCTGTTTGAAAGCGGAGACGGGGAGTCCGGAGAGGTCGCGGTGATGATGCAGGAAGTGGGAGTATTCACAGCGGCGGTGACGACGGCGGGCACAGACGGACTGGTGCAGCTGCTCTGACTTAGCGTTCTTCACGGCGCTGACGATCTTCAGGACCCCGGAGATCAGTCCTCTCAGCCTGTCTGCTGCCTCACCCCCCACCTGAATGGAACATCACGGAATTTAGTCTTTGGACTTTATTGTGTTTTTAATATATTTTTATGTGTGTATTGTTGTTGTACTCAAATGGCTGAGGCAACTCAGTGGGCCAAATTCACTAGAAACAAATTAAGCCTAGTACTGGACTGAAAAGCAAGCTCAGTGGAGAATCTCTTTTTAGTCTAGGACTAGACTTAATCTGTGTCTGGGAAGCTGGCCCCCCCCCATTGATCAAATAAAATCAATCAATCAAACCTCAGAGTCGGGGGCGCGGCCCAGCCTCTCTAGCCTCAGAACGGTGGCCTCAAACAGTTCCAGGCCGCGATGCTGGATGAACTCATGGAGCCGCTCTAGAGCCTGGCTGAAGAAGAAGGGGTTGGGGGCCGAGGCCTGGAGACACCCCAGCAGCACCTGTACATCCCATTACATTCATAGAATGGTTTTAAGAAATTACAATTATCGCACATCTGCAAATGGCACCGTATTCCCAATATAGTGCACTACTTTAACCAGACCACCCTATCAGGCGCTGGATTACAATAGATTCATTGTATTTATTAGTGTGGTGTTCCACAGGGATACATTATTGGACCTCTTATTTCTATACTGAACAAAAACATAAACACAACATGTAAAGTGTTGGTCCCATGTTTCATGAGCTGAAATAAAGATCCCAGAAATGTTCCATACGCACAAATAACGTATTTCTCTCACAAATTTGTTTACATCCCTGTTAGTGAGCATTTCTCTTTTGCCAAAATAATCCATCCACCTGACAGGTGTGGCATATCAAGAAGCTGATTAAACAGCATGATCGTTACACAGGTGCACCTTGGTTTCTTAATTCCATTCTTTTACTTTTAGATTTGTGTGTATTGTTGTGTATTGTTAGATATTACTGCACTGCTGGAGCTAGAAACACAAGCATTTCGCTACACCCACAATAACATATGCAAAAAATATGTATGTGCCAATACAATTTGATTTGATTTGATCTGACCTGACTGAGACAAATCAAAATCAGATTTGCAGATGTTATCGCAGGTAATATAATATATACAGATAAATGGTGTGTATACAGTATATTAATTTAAAAGGTCTGTACAGCAGTAGTTATATAGGATGAACCATGACTAGAATACAGTATATACATATGAAGTGGGTAAAACAGTATGTAAACATTATTAAAGTGAACAGTGTTCAATGGGTAGCAGCCTCCAAGGTGCAGGGTAGAGTACCGGGTGGTAGCCTGCTAGTAACAGTGACTAAGGTTCAGGGTAGAGTACCGGGTGATAGCCTGCTAGTAACAGTGACTAAGGTGCAGGGTAGAGTACCGGGTGATAGCCTGCTGGTAACAGTGACTAAGGTGCAGGGTAGAGTACCGGGTGATAGCCTGCTGGTAACAGTGACTAAGGTTCAGGGTAGAGTACCGGGTGATAGCCTGCTGGTAACAGTGACTAAGGTTCAGGGTAGAGTTACCGGGTGGTAGCCTGCTGGTAAACAGTGACTAAGGTTCAGGGTTAGAGTACCCGGGTGGGTAGCCTGCTGGTAACAGTGACTAAGGTGCAGGGTAGAGTACCGGGTGGTAGCCTGCTAGTAACAGCGACTAAGGTGCAGGGTAGAGTACCGGGTGATAGCCTGCTAGTAACAGTAACTAAGGTGCAGGGTAGAGTACCGGGTGGTAGCCTGCTGGTAACAGTAACTAAGGTGCAGGGTAGAGTACCGGGTGATAGCCTGCTAGTAACAGCGACTAAGGTGCAGGGTAGAGTACCGGGTGATAGCCTGCTAGTAACAGCGACTAAGGTGCAGGGTAGAGTACCGGGTGATAGCCTGCTGGTAACAGTGACTAAGGTTCAGGGTAGAGTACCGGGTGGTAGCCTGCTGGTAACAGTGACTAAGGTTCAGGGTAGAGTACCGGGTGATAGCCTGCTGGTAACAGTGACTAAGGTTCAGGGTAGAGTACCGGGTGGTAGCCTGCTAGTAACAGTAACTAAGGTGCAGGGTAGAGTACCGGGTGATAGCCTGCTAGTAACAGCGACTAAGGTTCAGGGTAGAGTACCGGGTGGTAGCCTGCTGGTAACAGTAACTAAGGTGCAGGGTAGAGTACCGGGTGATAGCCTGCTAGTAACAGTGACTAAGGTGCAGGGTAGAGTACCGGGTGGTAGCCTGCTAGTAACAGTAACTAAGGTGCAGGGTAGAGTACCGGGTGATAGCCTGCTAGTAACAGTGACTAAGGTGCAGGGTAGAGTACCGGGTGATAGCCTGCTAGTAACAGTGACTAAGGTGCAGGGTAGAGTACCGGGTGGAGGCCGGCTAATGGTGACTGTTGACTGGTCTGGAAATACGACGTACACCTTCCAGGAAGCGCACAACCAGGGGGTGGGCCCCCGGTAAGGCTCCGTCAATTCCTACATGACACGCTGGGATAGTGGCCATGTGCACTTTCAACGATCCTGTAGGAAAGTAAGGATGTGCCTCACAGAGCACTGAAAAGGAACCAGTCCTTTATCTTGGCACCAGAGCTCAAACACTTACCACTTATTCTCATACAGCCCTTTTGTGGAGGGAGCCCTTACAGACTGAATGGTAGCATTCAGAGGTAAACCTCAAGCCATCAGATTGGCCCTGTCTGGGGCCAGGCCAATAATAACCAAATATCCGGCCTCGCTTGTCAAACCTGTTGTCACAACAAGCCTCACTCGGTTTAGGCTGTAAGATGCGTTCCGTTAACCAGCTGGCATCCAGCATTCTAAAATACCTACCAGTCATAGGTACCTACTAGCGACCAGGCTGGGAATGGGACAGACAGCTCTGGGAACAGACAGGGGCGATTCGTAATTCAATCTAATTCCCAGGAATGAAAATAACTGAGCTGGAGATAGACAGCTCATTTCGGGAATCATATGTACCACAGAGACTGTGTGAGGGACAGTAGCATGGTTCAGAGACTGTGTGAGGGATAGTAGCATGGTTCAAGACTGGGGAGGGATAGTAGCATGTTCAGAGACTGTGTGAGGGATAGTAGCATGTTCAGAGACTGGGGAGGGATAGTAGCATGGTTCAGAGACTGTGTGAGGGATAGTAGCATGGTTCAGAGACTGGGGAGGGATAGTAGCATGGTTCAGAGACTGTGTGAGGGATAGTAGCATGGTTCAGAGACTGTGTGAGGGATAGTAGCATGGTTCAGAGACTGTGTGAGGGATAGTAGCATGGTTCAGAGACTGTGTGAGGGACAGTAGCATGGTTCAGAGACTGGGGAGGGATAGTAGCATGGTTCAGAGACTGGGGAGGGACAGTAGCATGGTTCAGAGACTGGTGAGGGATAGTAGCATGGTTCAGAGACTGGTTGAGGGAAGGTAGCATGGTTCAAGAGACTGGGGAGGGATAGTAGCATGGTTCAGAGACTGGGGAGGGATAGTAGCATGGTCTCAGAGACTGGGGAGGATAGGTAGCATGGTTCAGAGACTGGGGAGGGATAGTAGCATGGTTCAGAGACTGGGGGAGGGATAGTAGCATGGTTCAGAGACTGTGTGAGGGATAGTAGCATGGTTCAGAGACTGTGTGAGGGATAGTAGCATGGTTCAGGAGACGTGTGAGGGATAGTAGCATGGTTCAGAGACTGTGTGAGGGATAGTAGCATGGTTCAGAGACTGGGGAGGGATAGTAGCATGGTTCAGAGACTGGGGAGGGATAGTAGCATGGTTCAGAGACTGGGGAGGGATAGTAGCATGGTTCAGAGACTGGGGAGGGTAGTAGCATGGTTCAGAGACTGGGGAGGGATAGTAGCATGGTTCAGAGACTGGGGAGGGATAGTAGCATGGTTCAGAGACTGGGGAGGGATAGTAGCATGGTTCAGAGACTGGGGAGGGATAGTAGCATGGTTCAGAGGACTGGGGAGGGATAGTAGCATGGTTCAGAGACTGGGGAGGGATAGTAGCATGGTTCAGAGACTGGGGAGGGATAGTAGCATGGTTCAGAGACTGGGGAGGGATAGTAGCATGGTTCAGAGACTGGGGAGGGATAGTAGCATGGTTCAGAGACTGTGTGAGGGATAGTAGCATGGTTCAGAGACTGTGTGAGGGATAGTAGCATGGTTCAGAGACTGTGTGAGGGATAGTAGCATGGTTCAGAGACTGTGTGAGGGATAGTAGCATGGTTCAGAGACTGTGTGAGGGATAGTAGCATGGTTCAGAGACTGTGTGAGGGATAGTAGCATGGTTCAGAGACTGGGGAGGGATAGTAGCATGGTTGTGTCCGACCCTGCTTGTTCCTCCGACTCCGCTACCAACCACCGCTCTGTATCACCAGACACTAGGAACTAGTGAGCTACAGGCAGGAATAAGTTAATTCATCCCAGTAATGAGTCACCCAATGTATTACACCCACCCTGGGGTAGATTGATAAAGCCCTTGAACCCCATGAACACCATGGAACGCCGAATACCAGAGGGGCATTAAACATGGACAAGCTTCCAACACACTGACTGTGGAGCCTGCATGATGCCCGGTCCCTTTATGGGCACAGAGGCCTCAGGGAATGGCTGACATAGCACCCCGTTTGTCGTAACAAAACGTGGGGGCCACTGGCGTCCCAGTCATGTTTCTGTGGAGCTCAGGGGCTACTTCCTCATCGGAAGCCCCTCTTTCCCTACTCCCTCCAACTCCAGGAAATGAAAATAGGAACGGGGTTGCCATAGCGCCGGGGGAACGCTAGTACGTTGCTAGCCGACATTAGTCAGGAGGCTCTTTAGTCTAAGCCAGGCTAGCAGCACGGTCCGTTTAGAATAACCAGGAGACTGAAGGCTACGTGTACTAAACAAGAGAGTTACGCCAGCAACTCCCCCGTGGAGAGGCAGGAATAGAGCAACTCCCCCGTGGAGAGGCAGGAATAGAGCAACTCCCCCGTGGAGAGGCAGGAATAGAGCAACTCCCCCGTGGAGAGGCAGGAATAGAGCAACTCCCCCGTGGAGAGGCAGGAATAGAGCAACTCCCCCGTGGAGAGGCAGGAATAGAGCAACTCCCCCGTGGAGAGGAAGGAATAGAGCAACTCCCCCGTGGAGAGGAAGGAATAGAGCAACTCCCCCGTGGAGAGGAAGGAATAGAGCAACTCCCCCGTGGGGAGGCAGGAATAGAGCAACTCCCCCGTGGAGAGGAAGGAATAGAGCAACTCCCCCGTGGAGAGGAAGGAATAGAGCAACTCCCCCGGGGAGGGGCGGGAAGAGAAAAACCCCCCCGGGGAGGGGAAGGGAATGAGCAACCCCCCTGGAAGAAGGAATAGAGCAATCCCCCGGGGGAGGGGAATAGAGAAACCCCCCTGGGAGGGGAAATTTAAGCAACCCCCCCCCCGTGGGAGGAAAAATAGAGCAACCCCCCCCTGGGAAGGAAGGAATAAGAACTCCCCGGGGGAGGAAAGGAAAATAGGCAACTCCCCCCGTGGAAGGAAGAAAAAGGAAAACTCCCCCGTGGGGGGGAAAAAATAGAGCAACCCAACTCCCCCGGGGAGAGGAAGGAAAAGCAACTCCCCCGGGGGGAGGGGAAAGGAAACCCCCCGTGGGGAGGCGGGAAATAGAGCAACTCCCCCCGTGGGGAGAGGAGGAAAAGAAAACCCCCCCGTGGGGGAGGAAAAGAGCAACTCCCCGTGGAAGGAGGAATAGAAAAATCCCCCGTGGGGGGGCGGAAAAAGGGCAACCCCCCCGGGGGAGGAAGGAATAAGCAAATCCCCCGGGGAGGAGGAAAGAGCAACCCCCCCGGGGAGGAAGGAATAAAAAACCCCCCCTGGGGGGGGAAAAATAGGAAAAATCCCCCGTGGGGAGGGGGGAATAAGAAAACCCCCCCGTGGAAGGAAGGGAAAAGAAATCCCCCGTGGAGGGGCAGGTTTTAGAGAAAACTCCCCCGTGGGAGGAAGGAAAGAGCAACCCCCCCGGGGGGACGGGAAAAATAGAGAACCCCCCCCCGTGGGAGGAAGGAATGGGGAACTCCCCGGGGGAAGGGGGAATAGAGCAATCCCCTGGGGGAGGGGGGAATAAGAAAAAACCCCCCCGTGGGAGGAAGAATAGAGCAACCCCCCCCTGGGGGGGCGGAATAGGAACTCCCCGGGAGGGGAAGGAATAGGCAACCCCCCCCCTGGAAGGAAGGAAAAGCAACTCCCCCTGGGAGGGGGGAATGACCCCAAAACCCCCCGTGGAGAGGAAGGAAAGGAAAGGGCAACTCCCCCGGGGAGAGGAAGGAAATAGAGCACTCCCCCGTGGGGGGAAAGGGAAATGAGCAACTCCCCCCCGTGGAGAGGAAGGTAGGAACTCCCCCGTGGGGGAAGGAAAGGAAAGAGCAACTCCCCGGGGGGAGGAGGAATGGGGAGAAACTCAACCCCCCCGTGGAGGGAAGGAAGAGCAAACTCCCCCGGGGAGGGGGAATAGACAACCCCCCCGGGAAGGAAGGAATAGACAACCCCCCCGTGGGGAGGAGGAATGAGAAACCCCCCCGGGGGGGGAGGGGGAAAATAGAGCAACCCCCCGTGGAGAAGGAAAAATAGAGCAACTCCCCCTGGGGAGGAAAAAGAGCCCTCCCCGTGGGGAGGCAGGAATAGAAAAATAAAAAACCCCCCCCGTGGAGGGGAAAAAAAAAATAGAGAACTCCCCTGGAGGGGAAGGGAATAACAACCCCCCCGTGGAGAGGAAAATTTGAGCAACCCCCCCGGGGGGAGGAGGATAGACAACCCCCCGTGGGGGGGGAAGGAATAGAGCAACTCCCCCTGGGGGGAAAAATAGAGCAACTCCCCGTGGGGAGGGGAAAGAGCCCAAACTCCCCCGGGAGAGGAAGGAATAGAGCAAACCCCCCTGGAGGGAAAGGAATAGAGCAACCCCCCGGGGAAGGAAGGAAGAGCAACTCCCCCCGTGGAGAAAGGGAATAGAGAAACCAACCCCCCCGGGGGGAAGGAAGGAATGAAAAATCCCCCGTGGGGAGGAAGGGGAATAAAAGCAATCAACCCCCCCCGGGAAAGGGGAAAAGGGAATAGAGAAACTCCCCCGTGGGGAGGCAGGAAAAGAAAATCAACCCCCCTTGGAGAGGAAGGAATAGGCAACCCCCCCGTGGGAGGGGAAAAGACAAATCCCCGTGGAGGGAAGGAAGAGCAACTCCCCCCGGGGGAGGAGGAATGGGAAAACTCCCCCTGGGGGGGAAGGAATAGAGAAACTCCCCGTGGGAGGCGGAAAAAGGCAACTCCCCTGGAGGGGAAGGAATGAGCAACTCCCCCGGGAGAGGGGGGAATAAGCAACTCCTCCCCCGTGGAGAGGAGGAAAGAGCAATCCCCCTGGAGAGGGGGAAATAAGCAACTCCCCCGTGGGGGGGGGAGGAAAATAGAGAACTCCCCCGGGAGGGGGGAAAATAGAGCAACTCCCCCCCGTGGGGGAGAAGGAATAGGCAACCCCGGGGGAAGAAGGAATGAGCAAACCCCCCGTGGAGAGGAAGGGAATAGAGCAAAACTCCCCGTGGGAGGGGAAAAGGAAGGAAAATTAGAGCAACCCCCCCGTGGAGAGGAAGGGAATAAGAAAACTCCCCTGGAGGGGAAAGGGAATAGGCAACCCCCCCGTGGAGGGAAAATAGAGCAACCCCCCCGGGAGAGAAGGAATAGAGCAATCCCCCGGGAGAGCGGAAAAGGGGAAACCCCCCCCGGGGGGAGGGCGGGAAAAATAGAGCCTGGAAATTTGACCCAAACTATTCCGCTTTCCCGAAACTCAATCAGCCGAGGTACGGCCCCCCGGGGAGGGGAATCACATTGGAAAACCAAGCCTTCCAAAATGTACATGTTTGTCAAGAAAACGGCCGGATAGGGGGGGAAGGCCCCCAAAATCTCCTAGTCTCACACACAAACGATTGGACCGAGGCACTAAAAAAGGCCCGAGCAAAATACAGAAAAAAAACGGAGTATTTTTTCCCACTTGGCCCGGTTTTGGCCCTTCTCGTTGGGTTTTCGTTAGCCACTTTCTTTGTTTAGCCAGCCAAGCAATTCCAAGAATAACTCATTGTTCGTGATTAGGAAAAATTTTGAAACCATTTCGGAAAAAAAGGCCGGGGGAGAGGGACCTTCTACCACTAAGGGCATTTTTGTTTGGGGCAGCAAAACGTTTTTTGTTCCAATTGCTTTTTTCAGTAGCGCGAACGTTCCGTTTACAAAGGAACAGCGGAATAATTTAAGGGGGGGGGTTTTTTTTAAAAACCAGCCTCACCTCATCACCTGTGGAAGGCAGGGGTTTAACAGGCGTGGATTTTATGGCCTTGTCAGGCTGATTATAGTCCCTTCAACCAAGTCGTGGAAATAGATCCCCATAGTATTTTTTACTGAATTATAAATTTAAAAATTAATAAATGCATTTTCAGACGTTTTATCCAAAGCGACTTACAGCGGCGTGCTACATTTTTTTTTTGTTTTATGGGTGGTCCGGGGATCAACCCCTACCTTGGGTTCAAGCCGGCTCACCAGCTGAGCTCTACCACTGAGCTACAGAGCCCAAAAATGACTGACTGAAAAAGGGACAATACAATTTTCTTCCTGGTTTACAAAAAAATACACACACAATATTTTACAAGGATGTGGGGGCCCGGTCAAAGTATTCACTAATAGGGAAAAGGGTGCCATTCTCGGTCTAAAGAGTGCACTTAAAAGGGAAAAGGGGGGGGCCTTCCGGGTCTAAGTGTGCATATAAGGGAAAAGGGTGCCATTCTCTGGTCAAAGGGTTTCACTATATGGGAATGGGGCCTTTCTGGTTAAAGTATGCACTATATAGGGAAAAAGGGTGCCATTTTTTGGTCAAAATGTGCACTATATAGGGGAATGGGGTTTCCCTTTTGGTCTAAAGAGTGCACTATAAGGGAATAGGGGGGGATTCTTGGTCTAAAGGTGCACTATATAGGGGAAAAGGGGCCCTTTTGGTCAAAACAGTGCACTAATAGGGATAGGGGGCCCTTCTTGGTTTAAAAAGTTACTATATAGGGGAATGGCTGCCATTCTTGGTCTAAAAAAGTGCACATAAGGGAAAGGGTGCCATTCTTGGGGCTAAAGTATTTCACTTATAGGGAATGGGGCCATTCTTGGTCTAAAGCAGTGCCTATAAGGGAAAAGGGTGCCTTCCTGGGTTAAAGTGGCACTTTTAGGGAATAGGGTGCCATTCCCCCTTTGGGCAAAGTAGTGCACTATATAGGGAAAGGGGGCCCTTCTTGGTTAAAGTAGGCACTTATAGGGAATAGGGTGCCATTCTCTGGTCTTAAGCAGGCACTTAAAAGGGGAAAGGGGGGCCTTTTCTGGTCTAAAGGGGCACTATTAGGGAAAAGGGTTTTCATTTTTGGGCTAAAGCGTGCCCCCATATAGGGAATGGGGGCCATTTTTGGTCAAGTAGTGCAATATAGGGGAAAAGGCTGCCATTTTTTGGGTTAAAATAGGGGACTAATAGGGAATAGGGTGCCATTCTCTGGTCTAAAGTAGTGCACTATAGGAATAGGGTGCCATTCTCTGGTCTAAAGTGTGCACTATATAGGGATAGGGTGCCATTCTCTGGTCTAAAGTAGTGCACTATATAGGGAATAGGGTGCCATTCTCTGGTCTAAAGTAGTGCACTATATAGGGAATAGGGTGCCATTCTCTGGTCTAAAGTAGTGCACTATATAGGGAATAGGGGGCCATTTCTCTGGTCTAAAGTAGTGCACTATATAGGGAATATGCTGCCATTCTCTGGTCTAAAGTAGTGCACTATATAGGGAATAGGGTGCCATTCTCCTGGTCTAAAGTAGTGCACTAATAAGGGAATAGGGTGCCATTCTCTGGGTCTAAAGTAGTGCACTATATAGGGAATAGGGTGCCATTCTCTGGTCTAAAGTAGTGCACTATATAGGGAATAGGGTGCCATTCTCTGGTCTAAAGTAGTGCACTATATAGGGAATAGGGTGCCATTTGAGACATTACCCATCCATACCTGCAGTACCCCCTCCAGCAGCTCAGGTAACAGCAGGGAACGGTGTCTCCAGCGGGAGAAAGAGAACTCGTCCTGCACCTCCTGCAGGGTCTTCTTGGGTCTGGGAGCGAATGGGTCTGCCTGTCTCTCCAGGCAGGACCTGATCTTCAGCGTGGCTCTAAATAAAATAGAATACATGGCTTTTTGACCATTGTCCAACCTTTCAGCTGCCAGTTCAGTTCGGTTCCCATATTTGTGTCGCCCTCCCCGAGGCTAGAGCCGCCGGTCCTGTTCTCTAACCTCTTGGCTACGTACCTGAGCAGGTCAGTCAGGCTGCGTCTCAGGCTGTCTGGAGCCGCCGGTCCTGTTCTCTAACCTCTTGGCTACGTACCTGAGCAGGTCAGACAGGCTGCGTCTCAGGCTGTCTGGAGCCGCCGGTCCTGTTCTCTAACCTCTTGGCTACGTACCTGAGCAGGTCAGTCAGGCTGCGTCTCAGGCTGTCTGGAGCCGCCGGTCCTGTTCTCTAACCTCTTGGCTACGTACCTGAGCAGGTCAGTCAGGCTGCGTCTCAGGCTGTCTGGAGCCGCCGGTCCTGTTCTCTAACCTCTTGGCTACGTACCTGAGCAGGTCAGTCAGGCTGCGTCTCAGGCTGTCTGGAGCCGCCGGTCAATCAATCAATCAATCAATCAATTTTATTTTATATAGCCCTTCTTACATCAGCTAATATCTCGAAGTGCTGTACAGAAACCCAGCCTAAAACCCCAAACAGCTAGTAATGCAGGTGTAGAAGCACGGTGGCTAGGAAAAACTCCCTAGAAAGGCAAAATCTAGGAAGAAACCTAGAGAGGAACCAGGCTATGAGGGGTGGCCAGTCCTCTTCTGGCTGTGCCGGGTGGAGATTATAACAGAACCATGCCAAAGATGTTCAAAAATGTTCATAAGTGACAAGCATGGTCAAATAATAATCAGGAATAAATCTCAGTTGGCTTTTCATAGCCGATCATTAAGAGTTTAAAAACAGCAGGTCTGGGACAGGTAGGGGTTCCATAACCGCAGGCAGAACAGTTTAAACTGGAATAGCAGCAAGGCCAGGCGGACTGGGGACAGCAAGGAGTCACCACGGCCGGTAGTCCCGACGTATGGTCTTAGGGCTCAAGTCTCTCAGTTGGCTTTTCATAGCCGATCATTAAGAGTTGAAAACAGCAGGTCTGGGACAGGTAGGGGTTTCGTAGCCGCAGGCAGAACAGTTGAAACTGGAATAGCAGCAAGGCCAGGCGGACTGGGGACAGCAAGGTGTCATCATGCCCGGTAGTCCTGACGTATGGTCCTAGGGCTCAGGTTCTCAGAGAGAAAGAGAGAACGAGAGAATTAGAGAGAGCATACTTAAATTCACACAGGACACTGGATAAGACAGGAGAAGTACTCCAGGTATAACCAACTAACCCCAGCCCCCCGACACATAAACTACTGCAGCATAAATACTGGAGGCTGAGACAGGAGCGGTCCGGAGACACTGTGGCCCCATCCGAAGAAACCCCCGGACAGGGCCAAACAGGAAGGATATAACCCCACCCACTCCGCCAAAGCACAGCCCCCGCACCACTAGAGGGATATCCCCAACCACCAACTTACAATCCTGAGACAAGGCCGAGTATAGCCCACAGAGGTCTCCACCACAGCACAAACCAAGGGGGGGGCGCCAACCCAGACAGGAAGATCACGTCAGTAACTCCACCCACTCAAGTGACGCACCCTCCCAGGGACGGCATGAAAGAGCACCAGCAAGCCAGTGACTCAGCCCCTGCAACAGGGTTAGAGGCAGAGAACCCCAGTGGAGAGGGGAACCGGCCTGGCAGAGACAGCAAGGGCTGTTCGTTGCTCCAGCCTTTCCGTTCACCTTCACACTCCTGGGCCAGACTACACTCAATCATATGACCTACTGAAGAGATAAGTCTTCAGTAAAGACTTAAAGGTTGAGACCGAGTCTGCGTCTCTCACATGGGTAGGCAGACTGTTCCATAAAAATGGAGATCTATAGGAGAAAGCCCTGCCTCCCGCTGTTTGCTTAGAAATTCTAGGGACAATTAGGAGGCCTGCGTCTTGTGACCGTAGCGTACGTATTGGTATGTACGGTCCTGTTCTCTAACCTCTTGGCTACGTACCTGAGCAGGTCAGTCAGGCTGCGTCTCAGGCTGTCTGGAGCCGCCGGTCCTGTTCTCTAACCTCTTGGCTACGTACCTGAGCAGGTCAGACAGGCTGCGTCTCAGGCTGTTTAGAGCCGCCGGTCCTGTTCTCTAACCTCTTGGCTACGTACCTGAGCAGGTCAGTCAGGCTGCGTCTCAGGCTGTCTGGTAGAGCCTCACTCTGACCCACGTCTACTGACATCAGGTGGAGGATGGTCCTCAGCAGCATCCTCTGAGAGGAGACAGATCAGATTGTTCTTTATTATTAATTAGCTAGTCATACTCCGGGATGGAAGTGAAGGATTATGGGCAGCGGCCAGCCAGGCTGGATGATGTTCCACTAGCCAAATGTATGCCATACTTAAGAATATTACTTGGGCTAGTTTGGCATATTTCCTCCTAGCCTGGTCTGAAAATACTAGCCTTGGGCTAACATTTACATTCCATTGTAGTCATTTAGCAGACGCTCTTATCCAGAGCCACTTACAGGACTATCTTTATTTTCATCACTCGTGGTAATACTTACAGCCATAGTAAAACAAAACCAATACAAATACTTGCAACATTACAAACTATAACACTACAATGTCAAACTATCACAATACAATGACAATACAATGTCAAACTATCACAATATAATGACAATAAAATGTCAAACTATCACACTACAATGACAATAAAATGTCAAACTATCACAATACAATGTCAAACTATCACAATACAATGACAAACTATCACAATACAATGACAATAAAATGTCAAACTATCACTATACAATGACACTACAATGTCAAACTATCACAATACAATGACAATAAAATGTCAAACTATCACAATACAATGTCAAACTATCACAATACAATGACAAACTATCACAATACAATGACAATAAAATGTCAAACTATCACAATACAATGACAATAAAATGTCAAACTATCACAATACAATGACAATAAAATGTCAAACTATCACAATACAATGACAATAAAATGTCAAACTATCACAATACAATGTCAAACTATCACAATACAATGACAAACTATCACAATACAATGACAATACAATGTCAAACTATCACAATACAATGTCAAACTATCACTATACAATGACAATACAATGACAAACTATCACAATACAATGACAATACAATGACAAACTATCACAATAAAATGTCAAACTATCACAATACAATGTCAAACTATCACAATACAATGACAAACTATAACAATACAATGACAATACAATGTCAAACTATCACAATACAATGTCAAACTATCACACTACAATGACAATACAATGACAAACTATCACAATACAATGACAAACTATCACAATACAATGACAATACAATGTCAAACTATCACAATACAATGTCAAACTATCACAATACAATGACAATACAATGTCAAACTATCACAATACAATGACAATACAATGACAATACAATGTCAAACTATCACAATACAACGACAATGCAATGTCAAACTATCACAATACAATGACAATAGAATGTCAAACTATCACACTACAATGACAATGCAATGTCAAACTATCACACTACAATGACAATGCAATGTCAAACTATCACAATACAATGACAAAATATCACAATACAATGACAATACAATGTCAAATTATCACAATACAATGTCAATACAATGTCAAACTATCACACTACAATGACAATGCAATGTCAAACCATCACAATACAATGCCAATGCAATGTCAAACTATCACAATACAATGACAAAATATCACAATACAATGACAATACAATGTCAAACTATCACAATACAATGTCAAACTATCACAATACAATGACAATACAATGTCAAACTATCACAATACAATGACAATACAATGTCAAACTATCACAATACAATGCCAATGCAATGGCAAACTATCACACTACAATGACAATACAATGACAATGCAATGTCAAACTATCACAATACAATGTCAAACTATCACAATACAATGTCAAACTATCACAATACAATGTCAAATTATCAAAATACAATGACAATGCAATGTCAAACTATCACAATACAATGTCAATACAATGTCAAACTATCACAATACAATGACAAAATATCACAATACAATGACAATACAATGTCAAATTATCACAATACAATGTCAATACAATGTCAAACTATCACACTACAATGACAATGCAATGTCAAACTATCACAATACAATGACAAAATATCACAATACAATGACAATACAATGTCAAACTATCACAATACAATGACAATACAATGTCAAACTATCACAATACAATGCCAATGCAATGGCAAACTATCACACTACAATGACAATGCAATGTAAAACTATCACAATACAATGTCAAACTATCACAATACAATGTCAAACTATCACAATACAATGTCAAATTATCAAAATACAATGACAATGCAATGTCAAACTATCACAATACAATGTCAATACAATGTCAAACTATCACAATACAATGTCAAATTATCACAATACAATGACAATGCAATGTCAAACTATCACAATACAACGACAATGCAATGTCAAACTATCACAATACAATGACAATAGAATGTCAACTACATCACACTACAATGACAATGCAATGTCAAACTATCACATACAATGACATATACAATGTCAAACTATCACAATACAATGACAAAATATCAACAATACAATGACAATACAATGTCAAATTATCACAATACAATGTCAATACAATGTCAAACTATCACACTACAATGACAATGCAATGTCAAACTATCACAATACAATGACAAAATATCACAATACAATGACAATACAATGTCAAACTATCACAATACAATGTCAAACTATCACAATACAATGACAATACAATGTCAAACTATCACAATACAATGTCAAACTATCACAATACAATGCCAATGCAATGGCAAACTATCACACTACAATGACAATACAATGACAATGCAATGTCAAACTATCACAATACAATGTCAAACTATCACAATACAATGTCAAACTATCACAATACAATGTCAAATTATCAAAATACAATGACAATGCAATGTCAAACTATCACAATACAATGTCAATACAATGTCAAACTATCACAATACAATGACAAAATATCACAATACAATGACAATACAATGTCAAATTATCACAATACAATGTCAATACAATGTCAAACTATCACACTACAATGACAATGCAATGTCAAACTATCACAATACAATGACAAAATATCACAATACAATGACAATACAATGTCAAACTATCACAATACAATGTCAAACTATCACAATACAATGACAATACAATGTCAAACTATCACAATACAATGACAATACAATGTCAAACTATCACAATACAATGCCAATGCAATGGCAAACTATCACACTACAATGACAATACAATGACAATGCAATGTAAAACTATCACAATACAATGTCAAACTATCACAATACAATGTCAAACTATCACAATACAATGTCAAACTATCACAATACAATGTCAAATTATCAAAATACAATGACAATGCAATGTCAAACTATCACAATACAATGTCAATACAATGTCAAACTATCACAATACAATGTCAAATTATCACAATACAATGACAATGCAATGTCAAACTTTCACAATACAATGACAATACAATGTCAAACTATCACAATACAATGCCAACACAATGTCAAACTATCACACTACAATGACAATACAATGTCAAACTATCACAATACAATGTCAAACTATCACAATACAATGACAATACAATGTCAAACTATCACAATACAATGTCAAACTATCACAATACAATGTCAAACTATCACAATACAATGACAATAGTAAGTACAGCACAATGTGTAAAAAGACCAATTAAAGCATTTACATTAAGTATTGAATTATTGTATTAAATATATTAAGTATATTATTAAATACATTAAGTATTTTATTCAATTAAGACAAATGAAAGTACAGGGGTACCTGGACCAGAGCGATGGGTTCCTCTGTCCAGCCTCCAGCCAGCTCCTCCGCCCCCTCTCCTCCCACTCCTCCCCCCGGACCACAGCAGTCTCCAAACTCGGTGAGGATCTCAGTGAGGCTAGGCACCACACTGACAGCCAGACCTGGGTTGTGGTTGATGCTCATGTCAAACTTACACACCTTGAAAAAAAGGAATGAATTATTTTTAGAGCTACTGCAGCCACTTGAGAACAACAATACATTCAACATGATGTAGTATTAAATAGACTAAGTCTTCAACATGATGTAGTATTAAATACACAAAGACTTCAACATGATGTAGTATTAAATACACAAAGACTTCAACATGATGTAGTATTAAATACACAAAGTCTTCAACATGATGTAGTATTAAATACACAAAGACTTCAACATGATGTAGTATTAAATACACAAAGACTTCAACATGATGTAGTATTAAATACACAAAGTCTTCAACATGATGTAGTATTAAATACAAAGTCTTCAACATGATGTAGTATTAAATACACAAAGTCTTCAACATGATGTAGTATTAAATACACAAAGTCTTCAACATGATGTAGTATTAAATACACAAAGTCTTCAACATGATGTAGTATTAAATACACAAAGTCTTCAACATGATGTAGTATTAAATACACAAAGTCTTCAACATGATGTAGTATTAAATACACAAAGTCTACCAACTTATTTCCATTGTGGTCCTGGTTGTAGCAAAAATGGACAGCTTGGGCAAGATTGACAAGGCTGTGCATTGGGCACTTCACATTCAATACAATTAGAAAATACACACACACACCTTCTCCAGGAGCGAGAGCAGAACATGACAGAGGTCGAAGGGAGAGTTCTCCATCCGGTTGAATATGGACATGGCAGCTGGGTCAGTCAGGGTCTCTGTGTCCGCGGTGGTCCGGGGTTGTGGGTAGAGGGGGAAAGGCGAGGCCATGGTGGTTTCGGGAGGGGGGACAGGGGGCGAGGGCAACAAGGGATCCTCCGAACGGTGATGCTGGCAGCTCACACGGATCGTAGTAGAACCGCGAGAACGCCGACTACGCACTCCACCTGCGCCACCACTGACGGCCTTGATGTCAGAGTTGGCGTCTGAGTCAGAGGTGGAGAGCTGGGAGCGGCGAGCATCCCTTATGGAGTAGCGCTGAGCGGTCTGGCGTGAGCGGCGCAGGACCTTCCAGGTGGAGCTACTGCTGCCGCCACCGCGTGACCGCTTCCCAGAGTGCAATGCACCGGTCTTCTGGACTTTCCCCGCCCTCAGGGGGACGGCCTTCACCTCCCGGCTCAGGAACACTTCCAGCAGAGATGGCAGGGTGAAATCTGGCAACACAGAAATACTACAGTCAGAGATGGCAGGGTGAAATCTGGCAACACAGAAATACTACAGTCAGAGATGGCAGGGTGAAATCTGGCAACACATAAATACTACAGTCAGAGATGGCAGGGTGAAATCTGGCAACACAGAAATACTACAGTCAGAGATGGCAGGGTGAAATCTGGCAACACAGAAATACTACAGTCAGAGATGGCAGGGTGAAATCTGGCAACACAGAAATACTACAGTCAGAGATGGCAGGGTGAAATCTGGCAACACATAAATACTACAGTCAGAGATGGCAGGGTGAAATCTGGCAACACAGAAATACTACAGTCAGAGATGGCAGGGTGAAATCTGGCAACACAGAAATACTACAGTCAGAGATGGCAGGGTGAAATCTGGCAACGTAAAGACCTAGTCAAACAGCAACAGCATTACAACACAGCAGATATTGAAAGAATGGTTGACAGCTCCAGTCTGTAATGGTCTGTAGGGTTTCCAATGTTACCTGATTAACAACCTTAGAGACAAGGTGATTGGACACTACAGACAATCAATGACTTTAATTAGTCAAAAATCAATAAGAGGCTTTGAAGCAACAACAGAAAAGGGCCTACAGTACAGATCTCCAGTCGTCCACTTCTGGCACATTCTTCAATGTATAGTACAGTGCCATCAGAAAGGATTCACACCCCTTGACATTTTCCACACTTTGTTGTGTTACAAAGTGGGATTCAAATGGATTTAATTGTCATTTTTTGTCAATGATCTACACAAAATACTCTGTCATGTCAAAGTGGATGAAAAATTCTAACATTTGTAAAAAAAATAAAAAACACTAATATATCTGGATTAAACAAGTATTCAACCCCCTGAGTCAATACATGTTAGAATCACCTTTAGCAGCGATTACAGCTGTCAGTCTTTCTGTGTCAGTCTCTAAGAGATTTCCACACCTGGGTTGTGCAACATTTGCCCATTAGTCTTTTCAAAATTCTTCAAGCTCTGTCAAATTGGTTGTTGATCGTTGCTAGACAACCATTTTCAGGTCTTGCCATAGATTGATTCAAGTAGATTTTAAACAAAGCCCTTATCAAGCTCCAACTGAAGGAGGAGAGACCTGTCCACCTGAAGGAGGAGAGACCTATCCAACTGAAGGAGGAGAAACCTGTCCAACTGAAGGAGGAGAGACCTATCCAACTGAGGGAGGAGAAACCTATCCAACTGAAGGAGGAGATACCTATCCAACTGAAGGAGGAGAAACCTATCCAACTGAAGGAGGAGAAACCTGTCCAACTGAAGGAGGAGAAACCTGTCCAACTGAAGGAGGAGAGACCTATCCAACTGAAGGAGGAGAAACCTATCCAACTGAAGGAGGAGAGACCTATCCAACTGAAGGAGGAGAAACCTGTCCAACTGAAGGAGGAGAGACCTATCCAACTGAAGGAGGAGAAACCTATCCAACTGAAGGAGGAGAGACCTATCCAACTGAAGGAGGAGAAACCTGTCCAACTGAAGGAGGAGAGACCTATCCAACTGAAGGAGGAGAAACCTATCCAACTGAAGGAGGAGAGACCTATCCAACTGAAGGAGGAGAGACCTATCCAACTGAAGGAGGAGAGACCTATCCAACTGAAGGGACCCCTGAGGAGGAGAACCTATCCAACTGAAGGAGGAGAGACCTATCCAACTGAAGGAGGAGAAACCTATCCAACTGAAGGAGGAGAGACCTATCCAACTGAAGGAGGAGAGACCTATCCAACTGAAGGAGGAGAGACCTATCCAACTGAAGGAGGAGAGTCCTATCCAACTGAAGGAGGAGAGACCCCTGCATTGAGAAGAGGAGGAAGTAGGACAATACAATGAGCTCACTGTAGGATGGATGGTATATCATGTATGTACGCTACATACAGTGATGACTAAGACCTGCTTATCGTAAATTACCCCTCCTCCAAAACAATCTATACTAGATAAGTTGAGACAATATATCCTTTCCCCCAATACAATCTATACTCTACTTTCCCCAAGTAACTGTTCTTCTCTATGAAGTAACGATAGAAGTAGCTGATGCCAACGGGCAACATGGACACTGAATGAATGGAGTGGATGGACCTCGCCCTCCATTTGGCAAATCTGACCATAACTCTATCCTCCTGATTCCTGCTTAAAAGCAAAAACTAAAGCAGGAAGCACCAGTGACTCGGTTAATAAAAAGTGGTCAGATGAAGCAGATGCTAAGCTAAAGGACTGTTTTGCTAGCACAGACTAGAATATGTTCCGGGATTCTTCAAATAGCATTGAGGAGTATACCACATCAGTCACTGGCTTCATCAATAAGTGCATCGATGATGTCGTCCCCACAGTGACCGTACGTACATACCCCAACCAGAAGCCATGGATTACAGGCAACATCCGCACCTAGCTAAAGGGTAGAGCTGCCGCTTTCAAGGAGCGGGACACTAATCCGGACGCTTATAAGAAATCCCGCTATGCCCTCAGACGAACCATCAAACAGGCAAAGAGTCAATACAGGCCTAAGATCGGATCGTACTATACCCGCTCCAACGCTCGTCGGATGTGGCAGGGCTCTCTACAAGGATCATATCACCTCCACCTTACCCGTCACCCTCGACCCACTTCAATTTGCTTACCGCCCCAATAGATCCACAGATGATACAATTGCCATCACACTGCACACTGCCCTATCCCATCTGGACAAGAGGAATACCTATGTAAGAATGCTGTTCATTGACTATAGCTCAGCATTCAACACCATAGTACCCTCCAAGCTCATCATTAAGCTCGAGGCCCTGGGTCTGAACCCCGCCCTGTGCAACTGGGTGGTCCTGGACTTCCTGACGGGCCGCCCCCAGGTGGTGAAGGTAGGAAACAACATCTCCACTTCGCTGATCCTCAACACTGGGGCCCCACAAGGGTGCGTGCTCAGCCCCCTCCTGTCCACCCTGTTCACCCATGACTGCGTGGCCAGGCACGCCTCCAACTCAATCATGAAGTTTGCAGACAAATCAAATCACATTTTATTTGCCACATGCGCCGAATACAACAGGTGTAGTACCGTGAAATGCTTACTTACAGCCCTTAACCAACAATGCATTTATTTTTTTATAAAAAAGTAAAATAAAACAACAACAACAAGGAGGCAGGTAGCTTAGTGGTTAAGAGCGTTGTGCCAGTAACCGAAAGGTCGCTGGTTCTAATCCCCGAGCCCACTAGGTGAAATCTGTCGATGTGCCCTTGAGCAAGGCACTTAACCCTAATTGCTCCTGTAAGTCGCTCTGGATAAGAGCGTCTGCTAAATGACCAATTATTTATTTATTATTATAACAAAAAAGTGTTGAGAAAAAAAGAGCAGAAGTAAAATAAAATAACAGTAGGGAGGCTATATACAGGGGGGTACCGGTGCAGAGTCAATGTGCGGGGGAACCAGCTAGTTGAGGTAGTTGAGGTAATATGTACATGTGGGTAGAGTTAAAGTGACTATGCATAAATAATTAACAGAGTAGCAGCAGTGTAAAAAGATGGGGTGGGGGGGCAGTGCAAATAGTCCGGGTAGCCATGATTAGCTGTTCAGGAGTCTTATGGCTTGGGGGTAGAAGCTGTTATGATGCCTTTTGGACCTAGACTTGGCGCTCCGGTACCGCTTGCCGTGTGGTAGCAGAGAGAACAGTCTATGACTTGGGTGGCTGGAGTCTTCGACCATTTTTAGGGCCTTCCTCTGACACCGCCTGGTATAGAGGTCCTGGATGGCAGGAAGCTTGGCCCCAGTGATGTACTGGGCTGTACGCACTACCCTCTGTCGTGCCATGGTGTGTTTGGACCATGATAGTTTGTTGGTGATGTGGACACCAAGGAACCTGAGGCAGGAAGCTCGGCCCCAGTTGAGAGTAGTGCCAGGCACTGGAGAGGGGTGAGAGCAGGTAGGTCTGGCCAGAGTGATGTCCGTAATAATAACAGCCATATTGGACGAGCGTCAGAGCCGGTGTAGTACGAGTCAATCTTAGGCCTGTATTGACGCTTTGCCTGTTTGATGGTTCGTCTGAGGGCATAGCGGGATTTCTTATAAGCGTCTGGGTTAGAGTCCTGCTCCTTGAAAGCGGCAGCTCTACCCTTTAGCTCAGTGTGGATGTTGCCTGTAATCCATGGCTTCTGGTTGGGATATGTACGTACGGTCACTGTGGGGAAGACGTCACGGAACATATTCCAGTCTGTGCTAGCAAAACAGTCCTGTAGCGTAGCAGCCGCGTCATCTGACCACTTCTGTATTGAGCGAGTCACTGGTGCTTCCTGCTTTAGTTTCTGCTTGTAAGCAGGAATCAGGAGGATAGAGTTACGGTCAGATTCGTCAAGTGGAGGGACAGCGTTGTATGCGTCTCGGTGTGTGGATTAAAGGTGGTCTAGAGTTTTTTTCCCCTCTGGTTACAGATGTGACATGCTGGTAGAAATTAGGTAAAACAAATGTAAGTTTGCCTGCATTAAAGTCCCCGGCCACTAGGAGCGCCGCTTCTGGATGAGCATTTTACTTGTTTGCTTATGGCCTTATACAGCTCGATGAGAGCAGTATATCCTTCACTTTGGACTCATTAAAGAAAAAATCTTTGTCTAGTTCGAGGTGAGTAATTGCTGTTCTGATGTCCAGAAGCTCTTTTCGGTCATAACAGACGGTAGCAGCAACTTTATGTACAAAATAAGTTACAAACAATACGAAAAAACTAACAAAATAGCACAGTTGGTTAGAAGCCCATAAAATTGCCAGCCACCTCCTCCGGCGCCATTATAGATTATCAGAAGATTTTCTAGCAGACTTAAGTCAAAACTGTAACTCGGCCACTCCGGAACATCCACTGTCTTCTTGGTAAGCAACTCCAGTGTAGAGTTGGCCTTGTGTTTTAGGTTATTGTCCTGCTGAAAGGTGAATTCATCTCCCAGTGTCTGGTGGAAAGCAGACTGAACCAGGTTCTAGGTTTTAACTGTGCTTAGCTAAACTTTTTTTTTTTTTTTTATTCTGAAAAACTCCCCAGTCCTTAACGATGACAAGCATACCCATAACATGATGCAGCAACCACTACGCTTGTAAATATGGAGAGTGGTACTCAGTAATGTGTTGTATTGGATTTGCCCCAAACATAACACTTTGTATTCAGGACAAAAAGTTAATTGCTTTGCCACATTTTATGCAGTTTTACTTTAGTGCCTTGTTGCAAACAGGATGCATGTTTTTGAATATTTGTATTCGGTACAGGCTTCCTTCTTTTCACTCTGTGAATTAGGTTAGTATTGTGGAGTAACTACAATGTTGTGGATCCATCCTCAGTTTTCTCCTATCACATCCATTAAACTCTGTAACTGTTTTAAAGTCACCATTGGCCTCAACGTAGTCATTCAAAAATCATGTTAAACACCAATATTGCACACAGAGTGAGTCCATGCAACGTATTATGTGACTTCTTAAGCAAATTGGACATTGTGTGTAGACCAGTGACAAAATGTAGAAGGGGGTGTGAATACTTTCTGAAGGCACTGTAGTTGGCTCTTTAGTGTGATGGACGTCACTGTGCTTGTTTAAGACTATATATTCCCTTCCTTCCTTACCAGGCTCCAACTAGTATTTCTCTGCCTCGAATGTCTAGGGGAGTTTGCCTCTTATCAAATAATAATGGATCTATATCAAAAGGTGCTAAACTTCATTTCCCTGAGAAAGTCTAATGGAGGCGATATAGAACAAATATAGCAGCAACTAATAAGAGAACTATGTAGGAGGAGCATGTTAAAACAGATTAGCAGGACAACACTAAATACCCCAGTCATCCATCCATCCTCCAATCAGCTACAGTAAGCCTCCATCCACTCCATCCATCCATCCTCAATCAGCTACAGTAAGCCTCCATCCACTCCATCCATCCTCAATCAGCTACAGTAAGCCTCCATCCACTCCATCCATCCATCCTCAATCAGCTACAGTAAGCCTCCATCCACTCCATCCATCCTCAATCAGCTACAGTAAGCCTCCATCCACTCCATCCATCCTCAATCAGCTACAGTAAGCCTCCATCCACTCCATCTATACTCAATCAGCTACAGTAAGCCTCCATCCACTCCATCTATACTCAATCAGCTACAGTAAGCCTCCATCCACTCCATCCATCCTCAATCAGCTACAGTAAGCCTCCATCCATCCTCAATCAGCTACAGTAAGCATCCATCCACTCCATCTATACTCAATCAGCTACAGTAAGCCTCCATCCACTCCATCCATCCTCAATCAGCTACAGTAAGCCTCCATCCACCCTCAATCAGCTACAGTAAGCCTCCATCCACTCCATCCATCCTCAATCAGCTACAGTAAGCCCCCATCCACTCCATCTATACTCAATCAGCTACAGTAAGCCTCCATCCACTCCATCATCCTCAATCAGCTACAGTAAGCCTCCATCCACTCTATCCATCCTCAATCAGCTACAGTAAGCCTCCATCCACTCCATCCATCCTCAATCAGCTACAGTAAGCCTCCATCCACTCCATCCTCAATCAGCTACAGTAAGCCTCCATCCACCCCACACCATCCTCAATCAGTACAAGAAGCCCCCATCCCTCCCCACCCCAAATGTACGGGCCCTCATCCCTCCATCCTCCTAAATCAGTACAGTAACCTCCATCCCCAAACTATATCAATCAGCACAAGTAACCCCACCACCATCATACCAATCAGCCATAACCCCCATCCACTCCCCCCCATCCTCAATCAGCTACAGTAAGCCTCCTCCACCCTCAATCAGCTACATAAGCCCCCACCACTCCTTTACTAAATCAGAAAAGTAAGCCTCCACCCACCCCATCCATCCTAAATCAGCTCGAAACCCCCACCCCCCCTAAATCAGCACGTAACCCCTTCCATCCACTCCATCCTCCTAAACAGCTACAAAACCCCCCCATCCACTCCATCTATACTCAATCAGCTACAGAAAGCCCCATCCCCATCCATCCTCAATCACTAAGTAAGCCTCCATCCCTTATCCACCCCTCAATCAGCACAGAAGGGCCTCCATCCACCCCACCATCCCAATCATACAGTAAGCCTCCATCCACCCCCCTTCAATCAGCTCAAAGCCTCCATCCACTCCTCCATCCTCAACCCTCAGTAAGCCCCATCCCTCCCCCATCCTAAATCAGCTACAGAAGCCCCCATCCACTCCATTTAAAATCAATCGCTACAGAAAGCCTCCATCCACTCCATCCCCCCCTCAATCGCTACAGAAGCCTCCACCCACCCACCCATCCTAAATTTTCGTACAGAACCCTCCATCCATCCATCTATACTCAATTAAGTAAGCCTCCATCCAAATCCATCCATCTCAACAGCTACAGAACCCTCCATCCATCCATCCTCCCAATAGCTACGTAAGCCCCATCCACTCCACCCTCCTAAATCACTAAGTAACCCCCATCCACCCATCATATCAATCAGTAAGTAAGCCTCCATCCACTCCATCATCCTCAATCACTACAGAAACCCCCACCCACTCCATCCCCCCAAATAGCTACATAAGCCTCCATCCCCCATCTATCTAAATCGCTACAGAAAGCCCCCATCCACCCCATCCTCAATCACTACAGTAAGCCTCCATCCCTCATCTATCTCAATCGCTACAGAGCCTCCATCCACTCCATCCATCTCAATCAGCTACGTAAGCCTCCATCCACCCCATCCACCCTCAATCAGCACAGTAAGCCTCCTCCCCCCCCAAATCAGCTACTAAGCCCCACCCACTCCATCTATACTCAACACTACAGTAAAGCCTCCATCCATCCATCCATTAAATCACTACATAAGCCTCCCCCCCATCCACCTCAACAGCTACAGAAAGCCTCCACCCCTCCATCTATACTCAATCACTACATAAAGCCTCCCCACCCTTTCCTCAATCACCAGTAACCTCCACCACTAAATCTATACTCAATACACAGAACCCCCCATCCACTCCTTATACTAAACAGCAAGAACCCTCCACTCCACCCTCCTCAATAGTACGTAAGCCTCCATCCACTCCTCATCCTCAACAGCTACATAGCCCCATCAACTCCACTATTTTTTCAACACTACGTAAGCCTCCATCCACTCCATCCACCCAATTAGCTACAGAAAACCTCCATCCACTCCATCCATCCTCAACCCGCTAAGAAAGCCTCCACAACCCATCTAACTCAATCAGCTCAGTAACCCTCCATCCACTCCATCCATCCTAAAAGCTACTAAGCCTCCACCACTCCCCTATACCATCAGCAAAAGAACCCCCCACTCCACCCACCCTCAATAGCTACAGAAGCCCCCTCCACTCCACCCTCCTCAATCACTACAGAAAGCCCCATCCACCCCCCATCCCATCAGCTACAGTAAGCCTCCACCCACCCTCCACCCTAAATCAGTACAGAAACCCCATCACCCCATCTATTCAATCACTACAGAACCCTCCTCCACCCATCCCAAATCAGCACAAAAAGCCTCCATCCACTCCATCTATCCAATCAGCTACATAAGATCCATCCACCCCCCCATCCTCATCAGCTACATAACCCTCCATCCACTCCCACCCTTCCTAAAATCATTTACGTAAGCCTCCACCCCCATCCCCCTCAATCAGTACAGTAACCCCTCCATCCACTCCACCTCCTCAATCAGTACAGAAAGCCTCCATCCACCCATCCTCCCAATCAGTAAGTAACCCCTCCATCCACTCCACATACTCAATCACTACAGAAAAGCCCCATCCTCCCTCCCAATACTACAGTAAGCCCCATCCACCCCCATCTATACCAATCATACAGAACCCCCCATCCCATCCATCTATACCAATCAGCTACATAAGCCTCCATCCACTCCATCCCCTCAATCAGCAAAGTAAGCCCATCCACCCATCCACCCTAAATCAGCTACAGTAACCCTCATCCACCCATCTAAACTCATCAGCTACAGAAAGCCTACCCCCTCCACCTCAACAGCTCAGAAACCCCCATCCACTCCACTATACTAAATCAGCTACATAAGCCCCATCCACTCCATCTTACCCCAATCGGGTACAGTAACCCTCCATCCATCCATCCATCTAAATCGTACGTACCCTCCTCCACCCCATCCTCCTCAATCACTACGAAAGCCTCCATCCACTCCATCTAATCAACAGTACAGTAAGCCTCCATCCACTCCATCTACCCCTCAATCAACAGTAACCCTCCCCACCCACCCACCCCAAATCAGCTACAGAAGCCTCCCCCCACTCCATCTATATAAATCATACAGAAAGCCTCCACCCAAAATCATCCTAAACAGCTACAGTAAGCCCCCACCCTCCATCCTCAAACTACGAAGCCTCCTCCCTCCACCCATCCTCAATCAGCACAGAAAACCCCCCACCACCCCATTATACTCAATAGCTACAGTAGCCTCCTCCACCCACCATAATCAAGCCAGTAAGCCCCCACCTCCTCAATCAGCTAAGAACCTCCATCCACTCCATTTTAAACTCAACGCTACGTAAGGGCCTCCATCCCCATCCCCTAAATCAGCTACGTAAGCCTCCATCCACCCCAAATCAGCTACAGTAACCTCCATCCACCCATCCATCCCAATCATACATAACATCCACCCACCCCATCTATACTCAATCACCCTACAAAACCTCCCCACTCCATCCTAAATCGCTACAGTAAGCCTCATCCACCCCATCTCAATCATACAGTAGCCTCCATCCACTCCCCCAAATCAGCTCGTAAGCCTCCACCCATCCATCCTAATCAGTACATAAGCCCTCCACACTCCATCCATTCAATCGCTACAGAAAACCTCCATCCACTCCACCATCCTCAATCAGCTACAGTAACCCTCCTCCATCCATTAACTCAATCAGCTACAGTAAGCCCCCACACTCCATCCATCCCAATAGCTACGTAACCCTCCATCCACTCCCCCTCAACGTACAGAAGCCCCCCATACCCATCCACCTCAATGACAGTAGCTATCCACTCCCCCTAATCAGCTACAGAAAGGCCTCCATCCACTCCATCCCCCCCTCAATCACTACAGTAACCCCCCCATCCACTATCCACCCTAAATCAGTAAGTAAGCCCCCCCCCACCCCCACCCACCCTCAATAGTTACAGTAAGCCCCCATCCACCCCCATCCACCCCTCAATCGTACAGTAAGCCCCCACCACTCCATCCACCCTCAATCAGTACAGTAACCCCATCCACTCCATCCTCAACAGCAACCAGTAAGCCTCACCCCCATTAACCCATCGCTCGTAGCCTCCACCACTCCATCCATCCTCATCGCTACGAAGCCTCCTCCACCCTCAATCAGTACAGTGCCCCCATCCACTCCATCTATACCAATCAGCTACAGAAACCCTCCCCCACCCCATCCTCCTCAATAGCTACAGTAAGCCCCCATCCATCCACCATTAAATCAGCTACAGAAAGCCTCCACCCACTCCATTTTAACCAATCAGCTACGAAAAGCCTCCATCCACCCATCCATCCCAATCAGCTACAGAAAGCCTCCATCCACTCCATCCTCCTCAATAAGTCCCGTAAGCCTCCATCCACCCCACCATCCCAATCAGCACAGTAAGCCTCCATCCACTCCATCCATCCTAATCGTACAGTAACCCTTCCATCCACTCCATCCATCCCAAATCAGCTCAGTAAGCCTCCATCCACCCATTCCCCCTAAATCACTGCAGAAAACCTCCATACTCCATCAAACCCAAATCAGCTACGAAACCTCCATCCCTCCTCCACCTCAATACTACAGAAGCCCCTCCACCCATCCATCCAATCAGCTACAGAAAGCCTCCATCCACCCACTATACCAATCAGCTACAGAACCTCCATCCACCCCCAATCCTCCTCAATAGCTACAAAAGCCTCCACCACTCCATCCACCTCATCACACAGAAGCCCCATCCACCCATCCATCCCAACAGCTACAGTAACCCTCATCCACTCCACCATCCTAATCACAAAAGTAAGCCTCCATCCACCCCATCTAACTAAATAGACAGAAGCCCCATCCCTCCATCTATCCAATCACACAGTAACCCTCCTCCACCACATTCCTAAATCAGCTACAGTAAGCCTCCTCCACCCCTCATACTCAACGCTACGAAGCCTCCACCCACTCCATCCATCCTCAATCAGCTACGTAGCCCCCAACCCCCCTCCATCCTCAATCGCTAATTTTAAACCTCCATCCCCCCTCAAAGCTCAAAACCCTCCTTTCCACTCCATCTAATCAATCAGCTACAAAGCCTCCATCCACTCCATCCCCCTCAATCGCTACGAGCCTCCATCCACCTCAATCAGCTTACAGTAAGCCTCATCCACTCCATCTATACTCAATCAGCTACAGTAAGCCTCCATCCACTCCATCAACCCTCAATCAGCTACAGTAAGCCTCCATCCACCCTCAATCAGCTACAGTAAGCCTCCATCCACTCCATCTATACTCAATCAGCTACAGTAAGCATCCATCCACTCTTGGGATGTGACAAACTGACCATTTTTCTTAACGTTTAAAGTTTTCTGTTAAAACGATAACAAAAAAAATCATAGAATTCCAAATCAATTCACCAATGCAGAATAATGCTCATTACGTATGCTAGACCTCCAAGGGCCGGGTAATGAAGTTATATCTACACCACTTTTACAGGACATGAACAGGCACGGAAGGCAGGCCAGCCGATGGAGACCAGAGAGGAGGGACAGGAGCCACACGCACCAAAGAGTAGAGAGGAGCTAGGCCAGGCCAGCATACAGAGAGAGAGAAGAGGTAGGGCAGCAGGCAGCATGACCAGAGCCATGAGAGGACAGGCAGGCCAGCAGACGAAAGCGGTAGAGGAGGGACAGGAGGCACAGACAACAGAGAGAGAGCAGAGAAGGAAACAGGCAGTGCCAGACACAGAGATGACGCAGAGAGGAGGGTAAGGCAGGCAGCACGACAGAGAGAGAGATGAGACGAGGAGGACAGGCAGGCCAGCACGAGGAGAGAGAGAGAGAGGAGGGACAGGCAGGCCAGCACAACAGAGAGAGAGAGAGAGAGGAGGACAGGCAGGCCAGCACGACAGAGAGAGAGAGGAGAGGGAGGGGACAGGCAGGCCAGCACGACAGAGAGAGGAGGAGGAGGACAGGCAGGCCAGCAGACAGAGAGAGAGAGAGGAGGGACAGGCAGGCCAGCAGACAGGAGAGAGAGGAGGACAGGCAGGCCAGCACAGACAGAGAGAGAGAGAGAGGAGGGGACAGGCAGGCCAGCACGACAGAGAGAGAGAGAGAGGAGGGACAGGCAGGCCAGCACGACAGAGAGAGAGAGGAGGACAGGCAGGCCAGCACAACAGAGAGAGAGAGAGGACAGGCAGGCCAGCACGACAGAGAGAGAGAGAGAGGAGGGTAGGCAGGCCAGCACGACAGAGAGAGAGAGAGAGAGAGGAGGATAGGCAGGCCAGCAGACAGAGAGAGAGAGAGAGGGGAGGAAGGCAGGCCAGCATGACAGAGAGAGAGGAAGAGAGAAGGAGAGGAGGAGGGACAGGGGCCAGCACGACAGAGAGAGAGAGAGAGAGAGGAGGGGACAGGCAGGCCAGCACGACAGAGAGAGAGAAGAGGAACAGGCAGGCCAGCACGACAGAGAGAGAGAGGAGGAGCAGAACGAGGAGGGGATGAGGCAGGCCA
The DNA here is from genome assembly GCA_902810595.1 of Coregonus sp. 'balchen'. Classification (NCBI taxonomy): domain Eukaryota; kingdom Metazoa; phylum Chordata; class Actinopteri; order Salmoniformes; family Salmonidae; genus Coregonus; species Coregonus sp. 'balchen'. The sequence continues at coordinate 1,663,311 of LR778253.1, read as the reverse complement.
GCACGACAGGAGAGAGAGAGGAGGGACAGGCAGGCCAGCACGACCAGAGAGAGAGAGGAGGGACAGGCAGGTCAGCACGACAGAGAGAGAGAGAGAGAGAGGAGAGGCAGGGACAGGCAGGCCAGCACGACAGAGACGACAGGCAGGCCAGCACGACAGAGAGAGAGAGAGGAGGAGAGAGAGGAAGTAGGCAGGCCAGAGACGACAGGAGCCAGACGAGAGAGAGAGGAGGGACAGGCAGGCCAGCACGACAGAAGAGAGGAGGGACAGGCAGGCAGCACGACAGAGAGAGAGAGAGAGAGGAGGATAGGCAGGCGACAGCGACAGGAGCAGCAGAGAGAGAGAGGAGGGGAAGGCAGGCCAGCACGACAGAGGAGAGAGAGGAGGAGTGACAGGCAGGCCAGCACGACAGGAGAGAGAGGAGGCAGGCAGGCCAGCACGACAGAGAGAGAGAGAGAGAGGGATAGGCAGGCCAGCACGACAGAGAGAGAGAGGAGGGACAGGCAGGCCAGCACGACAGAGAGAGAGAGGAGTGACAGGCAGGCCAGCACGACAGAGAGAGAGAGGAGGGACAGGCAGGCCAGCACGACAGAGAGAGAGGAGGAGAGGAAGGAGGGACAGGAGCAGGCCCAGCACGACAGAGAGAGAGAGAGGAGGGACAGGCAGACCAGCACGACAGAGAGAGAGAGAGGACAGGCAGGCCAGCACGACAGAGAGAGAGAGGAGAGGAGGAGGATAGGCAGGCCCAGCACGACAGAGAGAGGAGAGAGCAGAGCAGACCCCAGAGAGAGAGGGACAGCACGACAGACAGAGAGAGAGAGAGGAGGAGGACAGGCAGGCCAGAAGAGAGGAGAGGAGAGAGAGAGGGACAGCAGGCCAGACACGGAAGCAGAGGAGAGAGAGAGAGGAGGGACAGGCAGGCCAGCACGACAGAGAGAGAGAGGAGGGACAGGCAGGCCAGCAGACAGAGAGAGAGAGAGGAGCTGAAGAGGGAGGGGACAGGCAGGCCAGCACGACAGAGAGAGAGAGGAGGGGACAGGCAGGCCAGCACGACAGAGAGAGAGAGGGGGACAGGCAGGCCAGCACGACAGAGAGAGAGGAGAGGAGGGACAGGCAGGCCAGCACGACAGAAGAGAGAGAGGAAGGACAGGCAGGCCAGCACAACAGAGAGAGAGAGGAGGGACAGGCAGGCCAGCATGACAGAGAGAGAGAGAGGAGGGACAGGCAGGCCAGCACGACAGAGAGAGAGAGGAGGGACAGGCAGGCCAGCACGACAGAGAGAGAGAGGGGGACAGGCAGGCCAGCACGACAGAGAGAGAGAGGAGGGACAGGCAGGCCAGCACGACAGAGAGAGAGAGGAAGGACAGGCAGGCCAGCACAACAGAGAGAGAGAGGAGGGACAGGCAGGCCAGCACGACAGAGAGAGAGAGAGAGGAGGGACAGGCAGGCCAGCACGACAGAGAGAGAGAGAGGAGGACAGGCAGGCCAGCACGACAGAGAGAGAGAGAGAGGAGGGACAGGCAGGCAAGCACAACAGAGAGAGAGAGGACAGGCAGGCCAGCACGACAGAGAGAGAGAGGAGGGACAGGCAGGCCAGCATGAGGAAGAGAGAGAGGAGGGACAGGCAGGCCAGCACGACAGAGAGAGAGAGAGGAGGGACAGGCAGGCCAGCACGACAGAGAGAGAGAGGAGGGACAGGCAGGCCAGCACGACAGAGAGAGAGAGAGGAGGAACAGGCAGGCCAGCACGACAGAGAGAGAGAGAGGAGGACAGGCAGGCCAGCACGACAGAGAGAGAGAGGAGGGACAGGCAGGCCAGCACGACAGAGAGAGAGAGGAGGGACAGGCAGGCCAGCATGAGGGAGAGAGAGAGGAGGGACAGGCAGGCCAGCACGACAGAGAGAGAGAGGAGGGACAGGAGGCCAGCATGAGGGAGAGAGGAGAGAGGAGGGACAGGCAGGCCAGCACGACAGAGAGAGAGAGGAGGACAGGCAGGCCAGCACAACAGAGAGAGAGAGGAGGACAGGCAGGCCAGCACAACAGAGAGAGAGAGGAGGACAGGCAGGCCAGCATGAGGGAGAGAGAGAGGAGGGACAGGCAGGCCAGCACGACAGAGAGAGAGAGGACAGGCAGGCCAGCATGACAGAGAGAGAGAGAGGAGGATAGGCAGGCCAGCATGACAGAGAGAGAGAGAGGAGGGACAGGCAGGCCAGCACGACAGAGAGAGAGAGGGACAGGCAGGCCAGCATGACAGAGAGAGAGAGGAGGGACAGGCAGGCCAGCACAACAGAGAGAGAGAGAGGAGGGACAGGCAGGTCAGCATGACAGAGAGAGAGAGAGGAGGAACAGGCAGGCCAGCACGACAGAGAGAGAGAGAGGAGGGACAGGCAGGTCAGCATGACAGAGAGAGAGAGAGGAGGAACAGGCAGGCCAGCACGAGGGAGAGAGAGGACAGGCAAAACAGTGTGCATATGTTTAGGTAATCTGCTTCTCCAATGTCTCGCCTTGCATGCCTTGCAAATTCACCACAGTAGTCTAAATTTCACCTCTTCCTCTCTGGTTTTACTTCACAGGCCTTTTTAGCCACATAGTTAGGCTATAACACGAAAAATAATGTTTTGCGATCACTGCACTGTGATTTTTATTATGTGGGGGGGGATTTTTTTTTTCGGTTTGGGACTTTTCTTCACGTTAACGATCCCAACTTCGTTTAACTTCGTTTAAACGTTTAAATGTTCACACCCCATCCATTCTCAGCTACAGTAAGCATCCATCCACACACTGCTCGGTTGTATAACTGTTGTAGTTTTATATAACAACTCTCACTGTTCTCCTAAACTAGAATACATCAATGCTTACAGCTACAGTATCCATCCACTCCTGGGTTGTGTTAGGGCACACGGTAGAGGAATTTAAAAGTTGTTTTGTTACAGTTGTATAGATAGCTGTGTTAGGGCACACGGTAGAGGAATGTAAAAGTAGTTTTGTTACAGTTGTATAGATAGCTGTGTTAGGGCACACGGTAGAGGAATTTAAAAGTAGTTTTGGTAGGTAGGTATGTGTGTGATTTACCTGGAAGAGGTATATGGTGTTTTACAGGTAGCATGTATCCCCTGTGTGTCTGTGTATGCATGTGTAGGCGGTGTGTGTTAGCGATGAAGGGTACCGTGTAGCATTGAGGACCTACCTGGTGCTTTCTCCTCCTGAACAGGTCTGTGTAGCATTGAGGACCTACCTGGTGCTTTCTCCTCCTGAACAGGTCCGTGTAGCATTGAGGACCTACCTGGTGCTTTCTCCTCCTGAACAGGTCTGTGTAGCATTGAGGACCTACCTGGTGCTTTCTCCTCCTGAACAGGTCCGTGTAGCATTGAGGACCTACCTGGTGCTTTCTCCTCCTGAACAGGTCCGTGTAGCATTGAGGACCTACCTGGTGCTTTCTCCTCCTGAACAGGTCTGTGTAGCATTGAGGACCTACCTGGTGCTTTCTCCTCCTGAACAGGTCCGTGTAGCATTGAGGACCTACCTGGTGCTTTCTCCTCCTGAACAGGTATCTTCCAAACCAGTGGCAGTAGCGACAGCAGCAGGGTTAGCAGCTCCTCTCTACAGGTCAGCTCCTACAGAGAGATACAGTCTCAGTTATCTAGAAGATTCTACCTCTCTCTCCCTTTTCTCTACATGTCAGCTCCTACAGGCACACACACAGTCTTAGTTAGCTAGAAGATTCTACCTCTCTATCTCTGTTCACACCTTCTGAAGTAATATCACGCCCTCCTACTAACAGTCCAGACAAATGACTGTATAGGTCCGGGCAGAAAAAGAGAGAGAGAGAGAGAGAGAGAGAGAGAGAGAGAGAGGAGAGAGAGAGAGAGAGAGAGAGAGAGAGGAGGAGAGGAGAGAGAGAGAGCGAGAGAGAGAGACAGAGAGACAGAGAGACAGAGAGAGAGACGAGAGAGAGGAGAGAGAGAGAGAGAGAGAGACAGAGAGAGACAGAGAGAGACAGGAGACAGAGGACAGAGACAGAGACAGAGACAGAGCAGAGAGAGAGAGAGAGAGCCTTTCTATGGACTGCTCTCTCTCCTTGTATGTCCTCATGTTCAGCCAGTCAGTCAGGACAAAGCAACCCTGGATGAAAGCAGAAGAGATCCACTGGCCATGGAACCTGAGAGGAGTTGTGAGGCTGGATGTGAAAATGTGACGCTACAGAGAACATGGATTACATAAAGAGTTCAACCTAATTCATAACTCAAGCAAGTATGCATTTTTACATTTTAGTCATTTAGCAGACGCTCTTATCCAGAGCGACTTACAGTTAGTGCATACATTATTTTAATTTTAATTTTTCATAACCCCCCCATGGGAATTCAACCCACAACCCTGGCGTTGCAAACACCATGCTCTACCAACTGAGCTACATCCCTGCCGGCCATTCCCTCCCCTACCCTGGACGACGCTGGGCCAATTGTGCGCCGCCCCATGGGTCTCCCGGTCGCGGCCGGCTACGACAGAACCCAGTAAGCAACACCAGAACCCAGTAAGCTTGCAAAATTACTGTTATGCATATTTGCGTAGGAAAAGCAGCCCTTGTGGAAAAAAAGGTACTGAAATCCGCAGTTTTTTTGTTTTGAAAGGAAAAAGGGTTTTTAAAACACCAGGGTAGGCAGGGGTTACTTGAGACAGTAGGTATTGTGGGCAGGGGTACTTGTAGGGCATAGGTCTTGAGGGCAGGGTACTTGAGGGCAGCAGGTAGTAGGGCGGGGGCGTAGGTACTTGTAGGAAGAGGTTTGTGGGGGCACAGTACTTTTTTGGGAAGGGGGGCAGGTCTTGGGGCGGGGGTCTTGGGGGCAGAGGTACTTTAGGATTTTTTGGGGAAGAGGTTTGGGGGGCAGGTAACTTGTAGGAAAGGAAAGGTACTTGTGGGACATAGGTACTTGTAGGGCAGGGTATTGAGGTAAGTAGGTATTTTAAAGGACAGTAGGTACTTTTAGGAGCAGGTATTGTAGGCAAGGTACTTGTAGGGCACAGGTATTGTGGGGCAAGCGGTACAGAGGTCTTGTGGCGGGGTACTTGGGGGAAGGGGTACTTGAGGGCACGGGTACTTGTGGGCAGCGGGTACGTGGGGACTTTTGGGGGCAGGAAAGGGTATTGAGGGAAAAGGTACTTTGGGCAGGGGGTACTTGTAAAGGGGAAAGGGGGGTCTTTGGGGCAGCAGTAGTAGTACTTTTGTAGGGGCAGTAGGTTTTACATGGGACTTGTAGGGCAGAGGTATTGTGGGAAAGAGGACTTGTGGGGGGTACATTTAAAGGGTCTTTTGGGACAGGGTACTGTAGGGCAGCAGACTTGTGGGGACATAATAGGTATTTTGGTGGGGCAGGGGTACAAAAGAGGTACTTGTGGGGGCAGAGGACTTTAGGGCGCAGGTATTGTAGGGAAAACGGGTACGAGGTCTTGTAGGGCGGGGCAGGTATTGTAGGCAGTGTCTTGGGGCAGAGGTACTTTGTAGGTACTTTGTACTTGTAACAGTAGGACTTGAGGGCACAGGTACTTGTGGGTACAGTAGGTTTGTAGGGCAGCGGGTACAGTAGGTTTTGGGGGCAGGGGTACTTGTAGGGAGCAGGTATTGAGGAAAGCAGGATTTTTGGGGGTACGTAGGGCGGGGTTTGGGGGGGTACTTGGTATTGGGGAAAGGGGTCCCGTGGGTATTTTAAAGTAGGACTTGTGGCATTGGTACTGTAGGGCGCAGGTATTTGTAGGTACAGTGGTATTTTGTAGGGCAGCAGGTACAGTGGGTATTTGGAGGCAGCGGGTACTGGGGGAAAAGCAGGTACTTGGGGGCAGCAGGTTTTTGTAGGGGGGGGGGAGTACAAAGGGTTAAGGGTCTTGTAGGACGTAGGTACTTTTAAAGGACGGGGTACAGGTACTTGTGGGGCCGGGCATGTATTGAAAATGGTACGTGGGGAGGGTACTTGGGGCGGGAGGTACTTGTAGGGCAGCAGGTACAGTAGGTTTTAAGAATGAAATTTGCTTGTCGGGCCAGTCGGGGTCTTTTGTGGGCCCGCGGTACTTGTAGGGCCGGGCAGTTTTGTAGGGCTAGGTACTGGTGGGGCGGGATTGTACGGGATTTGTGGGCAGAGGTATTGTGGGCAGAGGAAAACTTTAGGGAAAAATTTTGGGGAAAACTTGTGGGCAGAGGTACTTGTAGGGGGCAAGCAGTACTTGAGGTACTAGGTATTTGTGGGGGCGAGGTACGTGGGGTACTTGTAGGACTGGGTATTTGTAGGGCAGCGGGGTTTGGGGGGGCGCAGACTTGTGGGCGCAGGACAGAGGTATTGTAGGACAGTATTTTTACTTTGGGACTAGGTATTTGTAGGGCAGCGGGGTATTTGTAGGTACAGAAAGGTAGTGTAGGGCGCAGTACTTGTGGGGCAGCAACAGTAGGCTTGAGGGCAGTAGGACTTTAGGGAAAAGGTTTGTAGGGAAAAGCAGGATTTGTAGGCAAAGGTACGTGGGTACTTGTAGGGCAGTAGGTACTTGTAGGGCATGGGGTTTTGTAGGCATTTGGTCTTGGGGGAAAAGGGGTATTTGAGGACAGTGGTACTTTGGGGCAGCGGGGTACTTGGGGTACGTAGGACTTTTGGGAGCAGGTATTGTGGGCAGCAGGTCAGTGGGGATTTGTAGGACGTAGGTCTTGAGGGAAGCGGTATTGTAGGGCGCAGGTACTTGTGGGCAGGGGGACTAGTATTGAGGGAGGTACTTTAGGGCAGTAGTACTTGGGGGGCCCAGCAGGCTTGTTGGCAGCAGGTAAAAGGGGTACGTGGGGACATAGGTACTTTGGGGAAGTAGTCTTTGGGGAAGGGGATTTGTAGGGAAGCGGACTTGTAGGGACGGTCGTAGGCAGCAGGTAATAGGTATTGTAGGACTGGACTTGTAGGGCACAGGTACTCTTAGGTAAAATAGGTATTTTGGGGACAGTAGGTACTTTTGGGCAGCGGGTTTTGAGGTACATAGGTACTTGTAGGAAGCGGGTACTTGGGGGGGAAAGGGGTTTACATGGTACTTGTGGGGGCAGTAGGTATTTTGGGGAAAGCGGTACTTGTAGGGAGCAGGACTTTTACGCAGGTACTTGTGGGGGCAGCGGTACTGTAGGGCACGGGTACATAGGTACTTGTAGGGCAGAGGTACTTGTAGGGCTAGGTACTTGTGGTCAGAAGGTATTGTGGGGCAGTGGGTACTTGTAGGGCACAGGTACTTGTGGTACAGTAGGTATTTAGGGCAGCAGGTCGTGGGTATTTGGGGGGACAGTGGGGATTGTGGGCACAGGTACTGTGGCACAGTATTTGGGTAGGAGCGGGTACAGTGGGTATTTTTAGGACGTAGGCTTGTAGACAGTGGGTACGTTAGGCACATACTTGTGGGGAGGGTCATGGGGATTTGGGTAGGAGTAGGTATTGTGGGGAAACCAGTACTTGAGGGCACAGGTACTTGGGGGAAAGGGGTACTTTGTAGGGCAGCAGGAAAAGTAGGTACTGTAGGGCATGGTATTTGTGGCTAGGTACTTGAGGAAAAGTGGTATTGTAGGACGTAGGTATTGTAGGCGCAGGTCCTGTAGGTAGTAGTCTTGTGGGGCAGCGGGTAGAGGACTTGTAGGCTAGGTACTTTGGGGGGCAGCGGTACTTGTGGGCAGGGGGGATTGTAGGGCACAGGTACGTGGTATTGTAGGACAGTAGGTACTTTGGGACTAGGTCTTTAGGGCGGGGGTATTGTGGGTACGTGGTACTTGTAGGGCAAAAAGGTACTTGTAGGGCAGAGGTAGTAGGTACTTGTGGGGCATAGTACTTGTGGGGAACGGTACTTGTGGGCAGCAGGTACTTGAGGGCAGCAGGTCTTGTAGGGCGCGGGTAGTGGGGTTTTGTGGGATGGGTATTGTAGGGCAGTGGTCCCTTGAGGTACAGAAGGTTTGTGGGCGTGGTATTGTAGGCAGCAGGTACTTGTGGTACATAGGGTATTGTGGGCACAGGTACAGTGGGGCTTGTAGGAATAGTATTGTGGGGCGCAGGTACTTGTAGGCACGGGATTGTAGGGCAGGGGGGCAGAGGTACTTGTAGGACAGTAGGTATTTGTAGGACATGGGTACTTGTGGGGCGCGGGTTTTTTGGGAAAGTAGGAAAGTGTAGGGGAGTATTGTGGGGCAGCAGGACAGTAGGTATGTGGGGCATTTAGGTACTTGGGGGGAAGCGGGGTATTGTAGGGCAGCGGGTACTTTTAGGGCAGCAGACTTTGGGGGGCAGCAGGACAGTAGGTATTTGGGGCAGTAGGTCTTGGGGCAGTAGGTACTTGTGGGTTACGTGGGTACTTTTAGGAAAAGGGGGTATTTGTGGCAGCGGGTACTTGTAGGACAGTGGGTACTTGTAGGGCCGGGGGTATTGTGGGGCACGGGTCATGGTTTTTAGGACAGTAGGTACTTGTGGGCGCAGGTCTTGTGGGGCAGCAGGTCTTTTTGGGGCAGGGGGAGTGGTACTTTAGGACAGTATTTTCTTTTTAGGGCATGGGTACTTGTAGGGAAAGAGGTACTTTTTGGGCAGAGGTACAGAGGTCTTGTAGACATAGGTACTTGAGGACTTGGTACTTGTAGGCTGGGTACTTGTAGGGCAGCGGGTACTTGTTGGGCAGAGTACATAGACTTGTAGGACTGGGTCTTGTTGGGGCAGGGGTACGTGGTACTTGTAGGACAGTAGGTATTTGTAAAAAACCAGGTCTGTAGGGAAGCGGGTCTTTGGGGCAGCAGTATTGTAGGCGCGGGTATGTTAGGAGAGGTACAGTAGGTATTGTTGGGCGCAGGTATTTTAGGGCACGGGTACTTGTGGGTAAGTAGGTACTTTAGGGCGCAGGTCTTGTGGGCAGCGGGGTTAGTAGGTATTGTAGGGCATAGGTATTTGTGGGGAAGCAGGTTTTGGTGGGGCAGGGGGGATTGTGGCGCGGTCTTGGGGGCACAGGTACGTAGGTATTTGTAACATGGGTATTGTGGGGCAGTAGGTACTTTGTGGGGGAGCAGGTACTTTTTGGGCAGCAGCCGTAGGTATTGTGGGACAGTAGGATTTTGTGGGGGCACAGGTATTGTAGGGCAGCAGGTATTTGTTGGCAAAGTGGTACTGTAGGACAGTAGTATTTGGGGGCATAGGACGGGGGCAGCAGGTACTTTTTGGGCGCAGGTACCGTAGTACTTGTGGCCCTAGGTACTTGAGGGAGGGTACTTGTAGGACAGTGGGTCTTGTAGGACAGAGGTATTGGGGTTTACAGTAGGTTTTTGGGGCAGCGGGTATTGGGGGGCAGCGGGTTAGAGGCTTGTGGGCGTAGGTACTTGGGGGGAAAAGGGGTACTTGTGGGAGAGGTATTTTGGGCAGCAGTTTGTAGGGCAGTAGGTATTTGTAGGGCAGTAGTACAGTAGGTACTTGAAGGACATAGGTACTTGTAGGCGCAGGTACTGTGGGCAGGGGGGATTGTAGGGCAGCATGGAAGAAAGGGGTCTTGTAGGGCATTTGGGGTCTTGTGGGGCAGTAGACTTGTGGGGCACAGTAGGATAGGTACTTGTAGGGCAGTGGGGTATTGTAGGGCCAGGTACTTGGGGGGCAGCTACTTGGGGGGCAGCGTCATAGGTCTTGAGGCATAGGTCTTGTAGGAAGCAGGTATTGTAGGGCAGCAGGTATTGTAGGGCGCAGGACTTTTTGGGACAGTACAGTAGGTACTTGGGGGAAGTAGGTCTTGTGGGACAGAGGTCTTGTGGGGCGCAGGACTAGGTGCTTGGGGGGCAGAGGTACTTGTGGGGCTATTACTTGAGGGCAGTAGTTTTTGTGGGCATAGGTACTTGTGGGTCGAGGTACTTGTGGGACAGTAGGCTTGTGGGAAAAGGGGTCTTGGGTAAGTAGGAAAACTTGTGGACAGTGGGATTGAGGCATGGGTACTTGTAGGGCGCGGTACAGTGGGTGCTTTTAGGGGTGGTTTTGTGGGGAAAGAGGTACTTGTAGGGCGTGGTACTTTTTTAGGTACAGTAGGATTGTGGACGTAGGTCTTGTAGGGCCAGTACTTGTAGGTACATGGGGTACTTGTAGGTCATGGTATTGGGGGGAAGGTCTTTAGGGCAGCGGTACAGAGGACTTGTAGGACGTAGGTCTTGTAGGGCGTAGGTTTTTTTAGGGCAGCGGGTATTTTGGGGCACGGGGTACTTGTAGGGCAGTGGGTACTTGTAGGGCAGCATGGGAAAAATGGGTCTGTAGGGATGTACTTGTAGGGCAGTAGGTACTTGTAGGGCAGTAAGGTCTTGTGGGGCCAGCATACAGGGGTATTGAACAGCAGTATGTTTTAGGGCGCGGTACTTGTGGGCAGCAGGTATTGTAGGGCAGCAGGTATTGAAGGCCGCGTGGTGGTAGGTACTTGTAGGGCAGTAGGTACTTGTAGGGTACTGTAGGGCAGCAGGTACTTGTAGGGCAGCAGGTACTTGTAGGGAAGCAGGTACTTGTAGGGCAGCAGGTACTTGTAGGGCAGCAGGTACTTGTAGGGCAGCAGGTACTTGTAGGGCAGTAGGTACTTGTAGGGCAGTAGGTACTTGTAGGGCAGTAGGTACTTGTAGGGCAGTAGGTACTTGAAGGGCAACAGTAGGTAGAGTAGGTACTTGTAGGGCAGTAGGTACAAGGAGGGACTGGTATGCGGCGTCCTACTTGGTTCTCCTTGATCAGCCAGTGTCAGCCAGTTAGACTGTGTCCTCGTCGAACATCTCATTCCAAAATCATGGGCATTAATATGGAGTTGGTCCCCCCCTTGCTGCTATAACAGCCTCCACTCTTCTGGGAAGGCTTTCCACTAGATGTTGGAACATTGCTGTGCTTCCGTTCAGCCACAAGAGCATTAGTGAGGTTGGGCACTGATGTTGGGCGATTAGGCCTGGCTCGCAGTCAGCGTTCCAATTCATCCCAAAGGTGTTCTATGGGGTTGAGGTCAGGGCTCTGTTCAGGTCAGTCAAGTTCTTCCACACTGATCTCACAAAACCATCTCTGTATGGACCTCGCTTTGTGCATGGGGGCATTGTCATGCTGAAACAGGAAAGGGCCTTACCCAAACTGTTGCCACTAAGTTGGAAGCACAGAATCGTCTAGAATGTCATTGTATGCTGTAGCGTTAAGATTTCCCTTCACTGGAACTAAGGGGCCTAGCCCAAACCATGAAAAAACATTATTCATCCTCCACCAAACTTTACAGTGCATTGGGGCAGGTATCGTTCTCCTGGCATCCGCCAAACCCAGATTCGTCTGTCTGACTGCCAGATGGTGAAGCATGATTCATCACTCTAGAGAACGCGTTTCCACTGCTCCAGAATCCAATGGCGGTGAGCTTTACACCACTCCAGCCGACACTTGGCATTGCACATGGTGATCTTAGGCTTGTGTGTGGCTGCTCGGCCATGGAAACCCATTTCATAAAGCCCCCGACGAACAGTTCTTGTGCTGATGTTGCTTCCAGAAGCAGTTTGTAACACTGCAACCAAGGAGAGGCCTACCACTTGGCGGCTGAGCCGTTGTTGCTCTTAGACATTTCCACTTCACAATAACAGCATTTACAGTTGACCAGGGCAGAAATTTGACGAACTGACTTGTTGGAAAGATGGCATCATGTGATAGTGCCACATTGAAAGTCATTGAGCTTTTCAGTAAGTCTATAGAGATCGCATGGCTGTGTGCTCGATTTTACACACCTGTCAGCAACGGGTGTGGCTGAAATAGCCGACTCCAGTCATTTGAAGGGATGTCCACATACTTTTGGCAATGTAATGTAGAACATCCCTACCAGTTAAGTACAACCAGTTTGTGTCTTTCTCAGTAAAACACAGCCAGTAGAGCTCTCTGGGTTGTCAAACTACACCGGAATGATAGCAGGGAATGGGATGGGGGACCAGGAAATAACATGTTGATTTTTCATCAACAACGGTGGTTTTCTTGTCGTGATGTGAATTGGTTGCACCAGATCTTATTTAGGGGCTTCATAGCAAATGGGGTGAATACATATGGACACACCACTTCTCCGTTATTTATTTTGTAGAAGTTTTTGAAACAAGTATTTTTTTTCATTTAACTTCACCAATTTGGACTATTTTGTGTATGTCCATTACATGAAATCCAAATTAAAATCCATTTAAATTACAGGTTGTGATGCAACACAATAGGAAAAACGCCAAGGAGGATGAATACTTTTGCAAGGCACTGTAGAACATTTCTGGGATCTTTAATATCAGCTCATGAAACATGGGACCAACACTTTACATGTTGCGTTTATATTTCTGTTCAGTATAATAAGTATGCTCACACATGTTCTTTCTGTATGACGCTGGCCTTTATCTGAAATGGCCTATGCATGTTCATCCTTGTGTGTGTTCTGCGTAGTGAAGCATTATTCAAGCCTTGGTGAGCCAGAGAGATGATGGGCGTATTAACAGTAGCAACATTGGTAAAGCTGTAATCAAGAGTGACAGTTACACACTGACACTGTGTGTACACAAGACATTGAGGCCTGTGACTGTCCCAAACCACAGATGTAATGACACAAGCAACTGTCATTGGTTGGCTGGTGACAACACAGCTCTATGAATAAATCCCTTAAATGAGCCTCTCTATTGAAGGCCTTTCCTGAGACTCCACAGCCCAAAGACCCAGTGTTAGTCCCCTTATCTGTTTATGTGGGCAGAGTTGGGGGGAATTATGACTCTCTGGGACTCTGTGTTAGCTAGAGGAAGTGGATGAACATAGAAGGCTAAAAAACAGGAAATCCACATTTGTCATTAAATAGATTCAGAGACGCTGGCCGGGGAATTTATTGCACTTCTTCCATGAAATACTCCATTATTCAGCTCCTTGTAGGATGACTGTGAATTAAATGATACTCAAGGCTGTCTGCATCCCAAATGGCAGCATATTCCCTTTAGTTACTATGCCATATTCCCTTTACCTTTAAAA
>LR778253.1:1606534-1650217 GCA_902810595.1 Coregonus sp. 'balchen' | reverse complement strand
GTCGGGCTGATCTGTAAGTCCGCGACTCTGAGTCTCTGCTCTATCTCTCTATTAAGACCACTGTACTGGGAGAGATCCTGACAGTGGTGACAACTCGGTCCCTTTGTGAATATACTTTTTGGCTGTGGTTGAATATGGCTCCTTCCTACTATAGTCCTGTCCAAAGCAAAAAGTTTAGAGTGATGTAATATGGAGTTATGTCCTTTCTGTATCACTGTCTATCAGAGTGCAGCACGTCTATATTCCTCCATCTACCTCCATTAGTGTGTTGGTGGCACCTGATGCAGAAAAGAAGAAAGAAACCAGTACAGGACTGATCTCCTATCTCTCTCCTCTCTCTCTCTCTCTCTCTCTCTCTATCTTAGCACTCTCTCCTCTCTCTCTCTCTCTTCTTCTCTCTCTCTCTATCTCTCCTCTCTCGCTTTAGATAACACGAATTGCTACATAACTTTGTTTTTCCATCAAGAGAAATGATTTCCTCAGAAACTAGATGTGCTGGGCTAACCCCCAGGGATTGTAATGCTGCAAGAACAGACATTTAATAGATGTAACATTTCTGACCAGGCGCAGAGAGATTACGAGGCTGATTCTTTTCCAAGAGGGAAATAATAATCTGTAGTTATTATTGAGATATCCCGAAGGTTACATGTTCTAGAACCCCATTTATACCTGGTTCTGACATGCACCCTTTGTCCTGATCTTGCCCAGACAGGTGTAGACGATTAAAAGATGCATTGTGTTCTGATTGTTATCAGATCTTCCTGACTACCTCTGGAGGTAGCATTGTGTCTGGATATCCTACAAGTGTTGACAGATATGGACAGTGAAACCGTTTAAATCATCATTACCTTCTAAAATCATTGACAGGTGGAACTATTGACTTGAGGCATCAATATGTGTCTTACAATAAATCAATACATACTGTATTCTTTTGAAAGAATAGCTGTCAAATAATTAGCATACAGGGAGGGACCAGGAAATCTGGTCACAATGCGGACACAACGGACAGATAACAGACACATTGGACAGATAAGAGACACAGGGGACAGATAAGACACAGTGGACAGATAAGAGACACAGCGGACTAGATAACAGACACATTTCAATACCAATAGTGTAGACATGTTTTTAAAAAATGTGGGCACAATCAGAATGTGGACAAGCCAGTACGCATGTTAGTACCAGGTATAAATGAGGTTTAGATATGATGGTAAAACTCCAGCATTATGGTTAGCGGAGGTCTACATTGATGCCACACCAGAGATTTGCCTGTCAGTAATACCAAACCTGTTCACAATACAGTACATAACACTATTGGTCAGCACAAGCATTTGGCCTCCGCAGGAACAGGAACAGGAAGAGGAACAGGAACAGGAACAGGAACAGGTGCAGGAACAGGAACAGGAACAGGTGCAGGAACAGGAACAGGAACAGGAACAGGAACAGGAACAGGACAGGAACAGGAACAGGTGCAAGAACAGGAACAGGAACAGGAACAGGAACAGGGACAGTAATAGGAACAGGAACAGGGACAGGGACAGGGACAGGGACAGGGACAGGAACAGGAACAGGAACAGGAACAGGAGCAGGAGCAGGAACAGGAACAGGAACAGGAACAGGAGCAGGAACAGGAACAGGAGCAGGAACAGGAACAGGAACAGGATCAGGAACAGGGACAGGAACAGGAACAGGAACAGGAACAGGAACAGGAGCAGGAACAGGAACAGGAAGAGGAACAGGAACAGGAAATCGGCTACAGTAAGACTATGAGGTTAACTGTTTTGATAAATATTAATCATCTATAGTTATTATTTCCCAGAGATGATGTGTTTAGTCGTTTATGGCATAAACCACCATAGTGCCATGTACAGGGTTTCTCATGTTGTTGATCAGGGGCTGAGTTACCACCGGTGAATGACCATTGGCCTTACAAAAGCAGTTTCAACACGACTGGGACATAGTTAATCAGTCCCTCCAGGATTTAGTGAAAACAATGTGTGATTTCTGTGGCCAAAAATGCTTGATTTTTGTGGCAACTTTTCTAAAATTCTGCAATACATTTGGCAATGTTTTTTTCCACGTTCATTTCATATAAAGCAATAAAAATGCATATGTTCTCAGTTTTAGGATGATTTTAAGCAGAATACATAATACAAAAACAATTAGAAACATTTAAAGTGGTCAATTTTGTTTATTTTCCTGAACAAACAGCTCTTTGTCTGAACAAGAAAGGGGTGGAAGTTAGCTCAGAGTTCCAACATTTAAAAAAATGCATGCCCCCATATTCTGTAGGTACTAAAAAATATTAAACTAGGACAAAAGAAACACCTGGGGTCCAATCTGCAATTAAGACATTATATCTCAAGTTCATCTTCCATGAAAACAATTAGAGACAAAGTGCTCTGTTGGGCTGTTTCTTATTCTGAACATATCTCAATGTAATCATCCATTTCATCCTCACTATCCTCCTCCATGTCAGCTCCACTGCGGAGTCGTTGGTTGTGGTACATGAAGACCAAGGCTCGTAGGTTGTCGTTAGAGGTTGATCGCCTACCACTGCGCCAACACAAGCTTGTAGATACTGTTGCTTCGATCAGCATCAGCTGAGTTTGAGACTGCATCTTTGTAGCGTTTTGGCCAGGGTGCTCAGCACAGGAAGTTTCTCTTGAAGTCCATCCCAGAAGATATCCAAATCCGCCACCCCACTGACTGCGGCTCTCAGTGCTGCTGGTCCTCCATTGGTCAAGTAGGCATCCAGTTCATCTCTCGGTGCCTGGAATAGCCTCGAAGCCGGACACGCTGTCATCCATAAACGCAATGTGACGTGGATCAAACATCCTAACGTCTTGGTGTAACTCCATGGCAGGCTGTCCATTTGACATGTACTTTCTACGTTTTTCCTCTGCATTGCTGTTTGCCTTCTTCAACAGTACTCAAGATTTTTGTTTTCACAGCAAAGGGCAAGTCGTCAACTGCGTCAAAGTAGTGTGAACAAGCCTCATACTGTAGTTCTTTGTTGGTTGCAATGTTAATTTGCAGGTCCTCTAAATAGTGAAAGATATTTGTTGTCACAGGGCGTCTGCTCTGGAAGATGTCGAGAAGCTGCAGGATGACTTTTGCACTTGTCTGCCATGATGGTTCGGCTGAATCTGCAGCGACTGAACCAGCTCTGACTGAACCAGCTCTGACTGAACCAGCTCTTGGTCTGGTAGCATCTCATGGAGTTTCTCTCCAGACTGTGGTGCACTTCGGCCACACACCTGTGAATGACAAGGAATAAAAAAGAGTAACATAAGAAATATTACTCACTGTGAAATGCTATCCCTGTGAAATGCTATCCCTGTGAAATGCTATCCCTGTGAAATGCTATCCCTGTGAAATGCCATCATCATCCATCCCGTCTTACACTGTCTTCTGCATAATTACAATGATATAAATGACAATGACTTAAGCAATTGTAGAATGGATGTTAGATTTCAATCATACCTGTATTTCCATCTCTATGAACCTCTTGTAGAGGCCAAACTGCTCTGAGTGGGAATCATGAGTTCCAGCGTGTTGCACATAGTTGCTCTCTTCCGTCCTGCCAGTTCGGTGGCGAGGATGGTAAAGTATCTTCTTTTACGTGCCCCTGCCTGGTAAAACATCTGCGAAAAAACGTAGCATGAATGCGTTCAGCTGATCAAAAGGTTTGTGGAAAGCACTCCCTATCAGATTCATGATGTGAGCCAAGCATGTTATGTGCAGGGAGTTGGGGAACAAGTGAACTGAAGTGCAGCTTTGTAGGCTTTCTGTCACGATTTCCGCCGAAGTTGGAGCCTCTCCTTGTGCGGGCGGCTATCGGCGGTCGTCGTCACCGGCTTTCTAAGCTGCCACCGATCTGCGTTTCTGTTTTCCATTGGTTTTGTCTTGTTTGTACACACCTGGTTCCCATTGTATGTTGATTATTTCCCTATTTAACCCTCTGGTTCACACATGGTTGTTCGTTGTGTTGTGTCATACTCCTTTGTGGGCTGGTGTGGTTTCCCTGCGAGGAAATTAGTGCTGCCTTTGACACCATCGATCACCACATTCTTTTGGAGAGACTGGAAACCCAAATTGGTCTACACGGACAAGTTCTGGCCTGGTTTAGATCCTACCTGTCGGAAAGATATCAGTTTGTCTCTGTGAATGGTCTGTCCTCCGACAAATCAACTGTACATTTCGGTGTTCCTCAAGGTTCCGTTTTAGGACCACTATTGTTTTCACTATATATTTTACCTCTTGGGGATGTTATTCGAAAACATAATGTTAACTTTCACTGCTATGCGGATGACACACAGCTGTACATTTCAATGAAGCATGGTGAAGCCCCAAAATTGCCCTCGCTAGAAGCCTGTGTTTCAGACATAAGGAAGTGGATGGCTGAAAACTTTTTACTTTTAAACTCGGACAAAACAGAGATGCTTGTTCTAGGTCCCAAGAAACAAAGAGATCTTCTGTTAAATCTGACAATTCATCTTGATGGTTGTAAAGTCGTCTCAAATAAAACTGTGAAGGACCTAGGCGTTACTCTTGACCCTGATCTCTCTTTTGACGAACATATCAAGACTGTTTCAAGGACAGCTTTTTTCCATCTACGTAACATTGCAAAAAATCAGAAATTTTCTGTCCAAAAATGATGCAGAAAAATTAATCCATGCATTTGTTACTTCTAGGTTAGACTACTGCAATGCTCTATTTTCCGGCTACCCGGATAAAGCACTAAATAAACTTCAGTTAGTGCTAAATACGGCTGCTAGAATCCTGACTAGAACCAAGAAATTTGATCATATTACTCCAGTGCTAGCTTCCCTACACTGGCTTCCTGTTAAGGCAAGGGCTGATTTCAAGGTTTTACTGTTAACCTATAAAGCGTTACATGGGCTTGCTCCTACCTATCTTTCCGAGTTGGTCCTGCCGTACATACCAATACGTACTCTACGGTCACAAGACGCAGGCCTCCTAATTGTCCCTAGAATTTCTAAGCAAACAGCGGGAGGCAGGGCTTTCTCTATAGATCTCCATTTTTATGGAACAGTCTGCCTACCCATGTGAGAGACGCAGACTCGGTCTCAACCTTTAAGTCTTTACTGAAGACTTATCTCTTCAGTAGGTCATATGATTGAGTGTAGTCTGGCCCAGGAGTGTGAAGGTGAACGGAAAGGCTGGAGCAACGAACAGCCCTTGCTGTCTCTGCCAGGCCGGTTCCCCTCTCCACTGGGGTTCTCTGCCTCTAACCCTGTTGCAGGGGCTGAGTCACTGGCTTGCTGGTGCTCTTTCATGCCGTCCCTGGGAGGGGTGCGTCACTTGAGTGGGTTGAGTTACTGACGTGATCTTCCTGTCTGGGTTGGCGCCCCCCCCCTTGGTTTGTGCTGTGGTGGAGACCTCTGTGGGCTATACTCGGCCTTGTCTCAGGATTGTAAGTTGGTGGTTGGGGATATCCCTCTAGTGGTGCGGGGGCTGTGCTTTGGCGGAGTGGGTGGGGTTATATCCTTCCTGTTTGGCCCTGTCCGGGGGTTTCTTCGGATGGGGCCACAGTGTCTCCGGACCGCTCCTGTCTCAGCCTCCAGTATTTATGCTGCAGTAGTTTATGTGTCGGGGGGCTGGGGTTAGTTGGTTATACCTGGAGTACTTCTCCTGTCTTATCCAGTGTCCTGTGTGAATTTAAGTATGCTCTCTCTAATTCTCTCGTTCTCTCTTTCTCTCTGAGAACCTGAGCCCTAGGACCATACGTCAGGACTACCGGGCATGATGACACCTTGCTGTCCCCAGTCCGCCTGGCCTTGCTGCTATTCCATTTTCAACTGTTCTGCCTGCGGCTACGAAACCCCTACCTGTCCCAGACCTGCTGTTTTCAACTCTTAATGATCGGCTATGAAAAGCCAACTGAGAGACCTGAGCCCTAGGACCATACGTCGGGACTACCGGCCGTGGTGACTCCTTGCTTTCCCCAGTCCGCCTGGCCTTGCTGCTATTCCAGTTTTAAACTGTTCTGCCTGCGGTTATGGAACCCCTACCTGTCCCAGACCTGCTGTTTTCAACTCTTAATGATCGGCTATGAAAAGCCAACTGAGATTTATTCCTGATTATTATTTGACCATGCTTGTCACTTATGAACATTTTTGAACATCTTGGCATGGTTCTGTTATAATCTCCACCCGGCACAGCCAGAAGAGGACTGGCCACCCCTCATAGCCTGGTTCCTCTCTAGGTTTCTTCCTAGGTTTTGCCTTTCTAGGGAGTTTTTCCTAGCCACCGTGCTTCTACACCTGCATTACTAGCTGTTTGGGGTTTTAGGCTGGGTTTCTGTACAGCACTTCGAGATATTAGCTGATGTAAGAAGGGCTATATAAAATAAAATTGATTGATTGATTGATTGTTTGTTTTTTCAGAGTAAAGTTACTCCGTTCTACCGCTGCACATTTGACACCCTGACACTTTCTTCATGTATGCAGCATTGTCTGTGTCAAAGACAAATCAAATCAAAATCAAATCAAATTTTATTGGTCACATGCGCCGAATACAAAAGGTGCAGACATTACAGTGAAATGCTTGCTTACAGCCCTTAACCAACAGTGCATTTATTTTAAACAAAAAAAGTAAGAATAAAACAACAACAAAAAAAGTGTTGAGAAAAAAAGAGCAGAAGTAAAATAAAGTGACAGTAGGGAGGCTATATATACAGGGGGGGTACCGTTGCAGAGTCAATGTGCAGGGGCACCGGCTAGTTGAGGTAGTTGAGGTAATATGTACATGTGGGTAGAGTTAAAGTGACTATGCATAAATACTTAACAGAGTAGCAGCAGCGTAAAAAGGATGGGGGTGGGGGGGGCAGTGCAAATAGTCCGGGGTAGCCATGATTAGCTGTTCAGGAGTCTTATGGCTTGGGGGGTAGAAGCTGTTGAGAAGTCTTTTGGACCTAGACTTGGCACTACGGGTACCGCTTGCCGTGCGGGTAGCAGAGAGAACAGTCTATGACTAGGGTGGCTGGAGTCTTTGACAATTTTGAGGGCCTTCCTCTGACACCGCCTGGTATAGAGGTCCTGGATGGCAGGAAGCTTTGCCCCAGTGATGTACTGGGCCGTACGCACTACCCTCTGTAGTGCCTTGCGGTCAGAGGCCCAAGCAGTTGCCATACCAGGCGGTGATGCAACCAGTCAGGATGCTCTCGATGGTGCAAGCTGTAGAATGTTTTGAGGATCTGAGGACCCATGCCAAATCTTTTTAGTCTCCTGATGGGGGAATAGGCTTTGTCGTGCCCTCTTCACGACTGTTTGGTGTGTTTGGACCATGATAGTTCGTTGGTGATGTGGACACCAAGGAACTTGAAGCTCTCAACCTGTTCCACTACAGCCCCGTCGATGAGAATGGGGGCGTGCTCAGTCCTCTTTTTTTTCCTGTAGTCCACAATCATCTCCTTTGTCTTGGTCACGTTGAGGGAGAGGTGTTGTCCTGGCACCACACGGCCAGATCTCTGACCTCCTCCCTATAGGCTGTCTCATCGTTGTCGGTGATCAGGCCTACCACTGTTGTGTCGTCGGCAAACTTAATGATGGTGTTGGAGTCGTGCCTGGCCATGCAGTCATGGGTGAACAGAGAGTACAGGAGGGGACTGAGCACGCACCCCTGAGGGGCCCCCGTGTTGAGGATCAGAGTGGCAGATGTGTTGTTACCTACCCTTACCACCTGGGGGCGGCCCGTCAGGAAGACCAGGATCCAGTTGCAGAGGGAGGTGTTTAGTCCCAGGATCCTTAGCTTAGTGATGAGCTTAGAGGGCACTATGGTGTTGAATGCTGAGCTGTAGTCAATGAATAGCATTCTCACGTAGGTGTTCCTCTTGTCCAGGTGGGAAAGGGCAGTGTGGAGTGCGATAGAGATTGCGTAATCTGTGGATCTGTTGGGGCGGTATGCAAATTGGAGTGGGTCTAGGGTTTCTGGGATTATGCTGTTGATGTGAGCCATAACCAGTCTTTCAAAGCACTTCATGGCTACAGACGTCAGTGCTACGGGTCGGTAGTCATTTTGGCAGGTTATCTTAGAGTTCTTGGGCACGGGGACTACGGTGGTCTGCTTGAAACATGTTGGTATTACAGACTCAGTCAGGGACATGTTGAAAATGTCAATGAAGACCACTTGCCAGTTGGTCAGCACATGTCGGGAGTACACGTCCTGGTAATCCGTCTGGCCCTGCGGCCTTGTGAATGTTGACCTGCTGTTAAAAGTCTTACTCACATCGGCTACGGAGAGCGTGATCACATAGTCATCCGGAACAGCTGGTGCTCTCATGCATGCTTCAGTGTTGCTTGCCTCGAGCAAGCATAGAAGTGGTTTAGCTCGTCTGGTAGGCTTGTGTCAACTGGGGCAGCTCGCGGCTGTACTTCCCTTGTATGTCTGTAATAGTTTCTCAAGCCCCCCCCCAAAAATTTTTTTTTTCCCCCCCTTTCCCCCCCCCCCCCCCCAAACCTTTTTTCCCCCCCCCCCCCCCTTTTTTCCCCCCCCTTTTTTTTCCCTTTTTTTTTTGGGGGTTTTTGGGGGGTTTTTTAACCCCCGGGGGCCCCCTTTTTAAAGGGGCCCCCCCCCAAGGGGGGGGGGGGTTTTTTTTTAATTTTTTTTTTTTTCCCCCCCCCCAAAGGGGGGGAAAATTGGGTTTAAAAAAAAAGGGGGTTTTGGGGGGGGAAAAATTTTAAAAAGGAAAAAAATTTTTTTTGGGGGGAAAATTTTTTTTTAAAAAAAAAATTTTTTCCCGGGCCATTTTTTAATTAAAAAAAAGGGCCAAAAAGGGGTTTGTTTTTGGGTTTTTGGGAAATGGGGGGGGGGGTTTGGGGGGGGGGGGGAAAAAGGGGGGGTAGGGTTTTTTCCAAGGGGTTTTTTTTTTTAAAATTTTTTTTTTTAAAAAATTTTTTAAAAATTTAAGTTTCCCTGCATTTAAAGTCCCCGGCCACTAGGAGCGCTGCATCTGGCTGAGCATTTTCCTGTTGATTAATGGCCTTGTACAACTCATTCAGTGCAATCTTAATGCCAGCATTGGTTTGTGGTGGTAAATAGACAGCTATGAAAAATATAGATGAAAACTCTCTTGGTAAATAGTGTGGTCTACAGCTTATCATAAGATACTCTACCTAAGGCGAGCAAAACCTTGAGACTTCCTTAGTATTGATTTTGTGCACCAGCTGTTGTTTACAAATATACACAGACCGCCACCCCTTGTCTTACCAGAGTCAGCCGTTCTGTCCTGCCGATGTGTAGCGTATAGCCTGCTAGACTGAATGTTATCATTGTTGTCGTTCAGCCACGACTCCGTGAAACATAAGATATTACAGTTTTTAATGTCCCGTTGGTAGGATAACCGTAATCTTAAATCGTCCATTTTATTCTCGAAAGCTTGAACGTTTGGCTAATAGGATTGATGGAAGAGGCAGTTTACTCGCTCGCCGTTCGGATCCTTACAAGGCACCTGGATCTGCGTCCGCGATATCTCCGTCTCTTCCTCACGCGAATGACGGGGATTTGGGCCTTGTCGGGTGTCTGTAGGATATCCTTCGCGGCCCGCCTCGTTGAAGAAAAAATCTTTCGTCCAATGCGAGGTGAGTAATCGCTTGTCCTGATATCCAGAAGCTCTTTTTGGTTATAAGAGACAATGGCAGAAACATTATGTACAAAATAAATTACAAATAACGCGGAAAAACACACATAAATAGTACAATTGGTTAGAGGGCTGTTAAAACGGCAGCCATCTTCTGCTGTTGATTTTTATTTTTATTTTATTTTTTTATGACGTCATCATTGGAGATATTGCATTCTTGTTGACATTTGTAGTGGAAATTCTAATAAATAACGAGGGAGGAGACAGGGTCATTCACCAATCAGGATATTACTTTATTCCCAATGTATCAATAAGGCCAATAAGCGAGGCTGGCTGGTGGCTGAGAGCCCCGACACAAAGAATACAATGATCTTGTATAGCAAAGATGCACTCTCTTAGTCTACATGACAAATAACAGATGTATGGAATGGGTCACAAGGTGAGACTTGATATATGAGAAAAGGTTTGTATCTCCCATCCAGATAGCATTTGCCTTGAAGACTGTTCTTACTGTATGTAAACCAGAGTTTGGCCCCCCAAAACAAGCTTCCTCTCATCATTATCCATACCCAAGACATCTCTCCCTGGTACCTCATTATACACAAACACCAACTCATTCTATGGGAATGCATTCTGCAGGTTCTATCACCAAACCATCGTAAATCTACTCCCAGTGTTAACACAGACAGATGAGAGTTTCTAAGAACCCTGTTCCATTGCAGAAAACAACCATTTGATGCAATAACAGTATTTTAACTGTAATCTTGTAATTTTGCTCTCACACATTTCACCACCGCCATGGAAAACTGTTGAATGGTTTGCACTGCTCCAGAAAACCACTGTCTCTGCAGGTAGGCCAGACGTTCTCCCCGAGGATGTTCTCCTTTTCAGAAGGATGTTCTCCTGTTCAGAAGGATGTTCTCCTGTTCAAGTGGTGCGATGAGGATGTTTAGTACACATCTTCCTTCAACATCTGGAGTTTCATCAAAGATGGCCGCCACTGGCTTCCCTGCAAGATGTTGCTTGAGTTCTTCCTTCACCTTCAGTAGACATCTGCCAAGTTATTTTCCTATAGTGGTGGTATCACAGGGATGGCACCTCCCATTGATGATTTTCTCCTTCAGGAAACTGCCTCATTGAGGGGTGATCACTTTTGGAAAGGGGCATGTTGACTGCTGTGCAAGTGCGTACCCAATCTTCACAAATCTGAAAAATAACAATTGCACCAATGAATTAGATAAAATATATATATCTGTGTGTCATAATCCACTCACACATTCACTCACACACACCTCCTCTCCATCAGGCTTTGGGGCTTGCTATCAACACGAGATACACCTCCCATTCCCACTCACACTCTCATCTGATCAATCGCTTGCAATTTGAGGATCGATATTTCTTTCACATAAGTTGTCTTCAAAATACTTGAGATTGTCATTTTCTCTGAAAGGGTTGTCAGGGAGATAGAACAGAAACGTAAAAATAGAGTATTGTTGATATGTACTTTTAAAACAGTATTACTATTTCAAAAAAGATTGTGCTGTCGTGATCCGTATGAAGTTTTACAGAGGGCTGGTTAATCCATATAAACTCTACCATATACTGAAGTAACCTCAGTCTTGTCTGAAATGTGGTGATTATTCTTGAGTGTGGTCACGAGACCTTATTCGCTCAAATCCAAGTATCAATACTTTAGGAGGACTACCAGAACCCTGGCATAAAGGGCAAATTTCTTTAGGGAAAAACCCCGAAAAACCCCGGCATAAACGTCAAACTAGGAGAACTCCAGAAAAAACCCGGCCCTACAGGTTTAACTACAGGAGAAACTACCCGAACCCTGGATTTCAAAGGGCTGGTGTTGCCCCCGGTTTTCAAGTGGAGGACCCCTTTTTACCTTACATTATACAACAGGGGTTAATTTTAAAAAAGTAAAGGGAAATTTTCACATAGAATCCATAAACCCTTTTTTCATATAATGTAGCTTTCAAAAGTTTTAATTAGGAAGGCTTTCGAAAAGCGGTTTTCCCCTTTTCATCATCCTAGTTTTAATTTAAAACTAAAAATCATCATCATAGTGTTAATGAATATAAAAAATCTCATCCCCCCCCAAATGTTAATGAATTTAACCCTATCATCTCATAGGGTTAATGAATACTAAACATTTCATCATAAAAAGTGTTAAGAAAACTAAAAATATCATCATCATTAAAGGGTTTAAAGAATACTAACATATCATCATCATAGTGTTAATGAATACTAACATATCATCATTAATTTTTCTTTAACCAATTATGTTCTTTAATGCAGGGCAGACAGACAAGTTCCTCACTTTTTTCCCCCTTCCACTTGCCTCTTCCATTTTTTGCGGTAATGCTGCAATTATTTGGGTTGTAATTGTGGGTAGAGAGAGACATTTACATAGTTTTTTGTTAGCTGCCATGTGCGACATAACTCCACCAGTCCTACCTATGATATCATTTACAAAGATTAACACCTTTTTTTTAAAATTTTCCCCCAAAAATGTTTTTTAATCAATTAGTATATTTGAGTTTAAACTACAATATTGTTGCATTATTTGTTCTGTTTCTTTTCTTTCTGGAGGACTAAATTGAAATTGCCAACCAACTTTCTATGGCTTGTTTTAGAAATAGTGATATCTGGGAGATTATTTCCTCTTTCAAATAACTGAAAGTGAGAGGTTGTATCTGAATAAAGGGAAAAAAGGCCATTCTTGAACATTGGGTGAGACAATCTTACTAATTTGCTAGAGAACCAGTTCAGATTTAAGTATAACTTTTGTATGACTGAAGCTTTTGGTGATAGGTCTAATGCATTAATATTTAATAATGTCTGTCCTCCGAATTCATATTCATTATATCAATAGGTCCGTTTAATTTTGTCTGGCCTGCTGTTCCAAATAAAATGGAATATTTTTTTCTCATATAATTTAAAAAACTGTTCACTAGGCATAGGCAAGACCATAAGCAAATAGGTAAACTGGGATAATACTAAAGAGTTAATCAGGGTGATTTTTCCACAAATAGACAGGTATTTACAGTGGGGGAAAAAAGTATTTAGTCAGCCACCAATTGTGCAAGTTCTGTAATTTTCATCATAGGTACACGTCAAACTATGACAGACAAAATGAGAAAATCACATTGTAGGATTTTTTATGAATTTATTTGCAAATTATGGTGGGAAAATAAGTATTTGGTCAAAAACAAAAGTTTCTCAATACTTTGTTATATACCCTTTGTTGGCAATGACACAGGTCAAACGTTTTCTGTAAGTCTTCACAAGGTTTTCACACACTATTGCTGGTATTTTGGCCCATTCCTCCATGCAGATCTCCTCTAGAGCAGTGATGTTTTGGGGCTGTCGCTGGGCAACACAGACTTTCAACTCCCTCCAAAGATTTTCTATGGGGTTGAGATCTGGAGACTGGCTAGGCCACTCCAGGAACTTGAAATGATTCTTACGAAGCCACTCCTTCGTTGCCCGGGCGGTGTGTTTGGGATCATTGTCATGCTGAAAGACCCAGCCACGTTTCATCTTCAATGCCCTTGCTGATGGAAGGAGGTTTTTCACTCAAAATCTCACGATACATGGCCCCATTCATTCTTTCCTTTACACGGATCAGTCGTCCTGGTCCCTTTGCAGAAAAACAGCCCCAAAGCATCATGTTTCCACCCCCATGCTTCACAGTAGGTATGGTTGTTCTTTGGATGCAAACTCAGCATTCTTTTGTCCTCCAAACACGACGAGTTGAGTTTTTACCAAAAAGTTATATTTTGGTTTCATCTGGACCATATGACATTCTCCCAATCCTCTTCTGGGTCATCCAAATGCACTCTAGCCAACCTCAGACGGGCCTGGACATGTACTGGCTTAAGCAGGGGGACATGTCTGGCACTGCAGGATTTGAGTCCCTGGCGGCGTAGTGTTTTACTGATGGTAGGCTTTGTTACTTTGGTCCCAGCTCTCTGCAGGTCATTCACTAGGTCCCCCCGTGTGGTTCTGGGATTTTTGCTCACCATTCTTGTGATCATTTTGACCCCACGGGGTGAGATCTTGCGTGGAGCCCCAGATCGAGGGAGATTATCAGTGGTCTTGTATGTCTTCCATTTCCTAATAAATGGACTGGATCTTTATATTTCCCACTTGTATCCTGTTTCAGTAACAATGAAATCAGACCTCCTTCTTGAGTATCTGATAATCTACCATTTACATAGGAGTGGTTAAAACATGCTAATAACGGTCCTCTGAGTATATCAAAAAAGGTTTGGTTTACCTCGACTGGTATGCCATCCAACCCTGGAGTTTTCCCGGACTTAAAGTCTTTAATTCCATCCAGAAGTTCCTCCTCTGTAATTTCACCTTCAAATTAGTCATTCTGTATGGCTGTTAATTTTACATTATCAATAGACAATTAGCTTCAGTTGGAAGCGAACTGAAATGAAAACATATGCTTAAAGTACTTTGCTTCCTCCTTCAAAATATAATTTGGTGAATTATGGGTGACTTCGTCATTTGCAAACAGTTTCAGTAAATTATTTTTGGTAGCATTTCTACGTTGAAGATTAAAAAGAATTTGGTGCTTTTTTCCCAATTTTCCATCCAGTTTGCTTTATTTTTAAAATATATATTACACTTGATCTTTCTTTAATAAGCTTCTCCCTTTATTTTTGTTTTTCCTCTAATTTATTCTGAGCCTCTATGTTACAGTTTTTATTGCTATCTATCTGTTTGTCACGACTTCCTCCGAAGCTGCCTCCTCTCCTTGTTCGGGCTTCGGCGTTCGTCGTCACCGGCCTTCTAGCCACTGACGCTCCTCATCTCATCATTCCATTTGTTTTGTCTTGTCATTTACACACACCTGGTTCTTATCCCCTCATTAGTACTTGTATAAGTGTTCCCTCTGCCCCCTTGTCCTTGTGGGTGATTGTTTAATGTGAGGAGAGAGTAGCTCGGTTGAGCAACATGTATTTTGTATTGCCGGGGTATATTTTCCCCGTGTGCCTGTTTTTGCTCCAGCGCGCCTGTTTTGCGCACTGGACTGTTTGAAGCTATCCTGCGTAACTCTGTTTTACGGAATAAACTCTGCATTCTGTGATTTACCCTCCTGCGCCTGACTCCTTCAAATCACCCATCACCAAGCCATTACAATTATAACTGGCTATACTTATTTCACCACCCACCATAATGAGATACAAGTTTGAAATCATATTTATCATAATGTAAAGTATACATAGCTATTCAAAATATATATATCTATTCAAATATATTGCATATCTTAATTTCCATCATTATCAATTACAGTTTTTCTCAGTCGCTTTGGTGCATTTCTTAGATCAAAAGTGCAATTCTTGATACTACTTGTACAAATTCCAAATCATCTAGTCACTTGTGCACATCATTAAAGCAATTTCTTATTCCTTTGAACAAATTGCAATTGCTTTTGTACATATTGCAATTGATAATGTACAAGTGTCAGCTTTTTCCCACATTTTCAATTGCTCATGTCATGTTGATCAAAATATAGTAGATGGTTCTCTGTTGAATAGTCTTACCCCTCAAAACATCTAGGCATTAGTTCCTTGCATAAGCCATTACATGCAAAATTGTTGAACTATTTGTCATAAACTGTCAAGCATAGTTTTACACATTTCTATTAGACCTTTTGTACAAAAACGTAAATTGCTGAATCGTGCAGGTGAAATTAACCCTCACTCATGAAGGAATGTAAAGTGTTAGTTCAACCAACAATCAACCAGTTGTCTAAATTGCTCAAAGGTGCATCTCATGAAGAATCAATTGGCAAGCATATATAGACAGACCACAACACAGAGTTGCAATTTTCCAATAATGGATGGACCAGGAAACGAACAGGGTCAACAGCCAAGAGGAGGAAGAAGAGGAGCAAGGATGCGTGGTGGAAGGCAAAACAGAGGAAGAGGCAGAAGAGGACATAGGCGCATATCTGATGACATAAGGGCCACTATTGTAGACCCATGTTGTCAATCATGGCCTTACAATGGCTGAGGCGGGTCGAAGGGTGCAGCCGAATATTGGGAGATCAACCGTTGTCCTCAATAGTACAAACGTTTCGAAGAGAGAACAGGTATGTCCACCAATGTACAGTGCACTGTTACTGTATATAAGCAGTATACTGTATACTTCCTACAATGCTTCATATTACAGTAGTCCACTTGTATTTCACAGCATACAGAAATATACTCTATACAGATACATACTGCACCTTACATGCACCCACCTGTATGTTTTACAGTAAAATGTGTGGTTCGCATAGTTTTTGTCTATGTGAAAGTGTGCGATGCATCACTGCATTTTTCCACACATAGGACTGCAAGATTACCTCAAAACCGGTGGCAGAGGACGCCTTTTCACACCTCAACAGGAGGAGGCTATTTGCACCATGGTCCGAGCAAACAATGCCATGAGACTCAGGGAAATACCAAAGGACCATTATAGAAAGACAACGATGTCCTTTGAAAACATCCATACGGTTAGCATCTCAACCATCGACAGGGTGCTGCATAGAAACCAGATGAGTATGAAACAGCTGTACCGTGTACCATTCCAAAGGAATGAGGACAGAGTTAAGGAGCTACGGTACCAGTATGTACAGGTAAAACATATATCTATGTAACTACTTTACAGCAACATTTTATAGTGTTACATAGTACAGTAAGCATAAACTGCACACATTTCCATTGCTGTGGAGGAACATGCAATATATGTACATTTTAGGTCACTCTTCCTTACCAAAACAAATTCAACTGTGTGTTCTGGGATATAGCGTATAATGGAGTTGGAATCAAGTGAACCCTCTCACAAACTTTGTATACGTGGATGAGGCTGGCTTCAACCTGACCAAATGCAGAAGGCGGGGGTCGGAATATCATCGGTCACAGAGCTACTGTGGATTTGCCAGGCCAACGGGGGAGGAAATATCACCATGTGTGCTGCTATTTCGGAGCATGGTGTCCTAACCCATATCCCCCTTTTAGGGCCATACAACACCCAGCATCTACTCAACTTTTTAGAGACTCTCTACAGGGCTCTCATCCCTGATGATGAGAGGGGTCTGTTTAGAGAGGATTTGCCAAAGTATGTGGTCATTTGTGATAATGTGAGTTTCCATCGATCAAACATCATAAGGCAATGGTTTGTGACCCACCCGAGGATGCTCATAGAATTCCTCCCACCTTATTCACCATTCCTTAACCCAATTGAGGAGTTCTTTTCAGCATGGAGGTGGAAGGTGTACGATCGTCAGCCACACACACAGATGACCCTGCTGGCTGCAATGGATGCAGCATGTGAGGACACCACAGTAGACGCCTGCAGAGGATGGATAAGGCATTCCAAAAGATTCTTTCCACGTTGCATTGGAAGGGAAAATATCCGGTGTGATGTGGATGAGAATATGTGGGCTGACAGACAGGAACGTCTGGATGTGTAGAGACAGCACTAGAACAGTGCTGTGGGCAAAGTTGTGCCTTAGGGGTGGTTTCCTGTGTTTCTTTCTAATTTAGTTTTTTTTCCTTTGTGCCCCTTGGGTTGTCCAGTCTCTTTCAATCAATAACCCACATACAGTAATATGTAAATAGTACTGTTGAAATTGATATATGCCATAGAAGTGCAGCCTTGTGCATTTTCAATACAGTAACTGTCATCCCAAACTGTAGCCTAAGTTTACATCAGGTAATACTGTCAAAGTACACAGTTCCATTGACAACATGCCTAAACATTTTTGACAACCTTGTTCGTGAACAATGACTCAATGACTTATCATTCTGATGACACTGACATGATCATTGGCATGAATATTTACTTTTGAGAGATGTACTAAGGATTTTTAGTGACTGACTAGCTTTTAGAAACATATCTATTGTATATTGCAGTTTGTACAAATTGTTCTGAGAAATGCACTTATTATTTTGCACATGTTAGGGATGATGTGAAAAATGCACCAAAGCGACTGAGAAAAACTGTAATATAGGCAGTTTATTCAGAGGTAAAGATATCTGGAATAGCGTGCACGGACCCGTTCGTCAAACTCGTAGGGAGTTTATCAGAAGAGAGCCCCGAAACATTGTGTGCTGACATTTTATACAATAAAATGAAGTAGGTTGAATCTAGTAGTTCTGATCTTCTGATTGGTCCTGATGAGTTGGGCGAGGTCCCCTCCAGGTTAGTATCACTGTTGCATTGGCTCTGAGTCGGGGTCTCTGTCTTCAGATGTTCAGCCTAAGAGAAGGGGATTTGTGTGTGTGTGTGTGTGTGTGTGTGTGTGTGTGTTTAACAGTGATGATGTGTGTGTGTGTGTGTGTGTGTGTTTATCAGTGATGATGTGTGTGTGTGTGTGTGTGTGTGTGTCCTCAGAGCAAGAACTCGTGAGTTGGAATAACTGAGAGACCTATGGCGTGGGTGTTGTCCTTAGCCACCTGCTGACAAGGCTGACAAGATAGGACTCTTTTGTCCATTGTTATAGGATAGGAACAGCATTGATTGAAAACAAACGCCCAACACAAAATGGGTCATGCACAAGATTTTAGTCAGACCAAGCTATAACATTATATATTTACTACGACAGTACATTCAACCAAAAGCTAATATAACAAAGGCATCAGAGATTATTTATAATCTGTCACAGAAACTGGAATCCATCTCCCCGGATCAGTCAATAAATGCTTCTGGTATTGACTTATATGCTGCCCCTGTCTTCATGTTGTTGCTGGACATATCTTTTTTAAAATGTGTGTAGGTCACCTAAATCATCAGAAAAATTGCCCCTCCTGAGAATTTTTTCAGGAGCCGCCACTGGTTCTGGGATATAGCGTATAATGGAGTTGGAATCAAGTGAACCCTCTCACAACTTTGTATACGTGGATGAGGCTGGCTTCAACCTGACCAAATGCAGAAGGCGGGGTCGGAATATCATCGGTCACAGAGCTACTGTGGATTTGCCAGGCCAACGGGGAGGAAATATCACCATGTGTGCTGCTATTTCGGAGCATGGTGTCCTAACCCATATCCCCCTTTTAGAGCCATACAACACCCAGCATCTACTCAACTTTTTAGAGACTCTCTACAGGGCTCTCATCCCTGATGATGAGAGGGGTCTGTTTAGAGAGGATTTGCCAAAGTATGTGGTCATTTGTGATAATGTGAGTTTCCATCGATCAAACATCATAAGGCAATGGTTTGTGACCCACCCGAGGATGCTCATCGAATTCCTCCCACCTTATTCACCATTCCTTAACCCAATTGAGGAGTTCTTTTCAGCATGGAGGTGGAAGGTGTACGATCGTCAGCCACACACACAGATGACCCTGCTGGCTGCAATGGATGCAGCATGTGAGGACACCACAGTAGACGCCTGCAGAGGATGGATAAGGCATTCCAAAAGATTCTTTCCACGTTGCATTGGAAGGGAAAATATCCGGTGTGATGTGGATGAGAATATGTGGGGCTGACAGACAGGAACGTCTGGATGTGTAGAGACAGCACTAGAACAGTGCTGTGGGCAAAGTTGTGCCTTAGGGGTGGTTTCCTGTGTTTCTTTCTAATTTAGTTTTTTTTCCTTTGTGCCCCTTGGGTTGTCCAGTCTCTTTCAATCAATAACCCACATACAGTAATATGTAAATAGTACTGTTGAAATTGATATATGCCATAGAAGTGCAGCCTTGTGCATTTTCAATACAGTAACTGTCATCCAAACTGTAGCCTAAGTTTACATCAGGTAACACTGTCAAAGTACACAGTTCCATTGACAACATGCCTAAACATTTTGACAACCTTGTTCGTGAACAATGACTCAATGACTTATCATTCTGATGACACTGACATGATCATTGGCATGAATATTTACTTTTGAGAGATGTACTAAGGATTTTTAGTGACTGACTAGCTTTAGAAACATATCTATTGTATATTGCAGTTTGTACAAATTGTTCTGAGAAATGCACTTATTATTTTGCACATGTTAGGGATGATGTGAAAAATGCACCAAAGCGACTGAGAAAAACTGTAATATGCGGAATAATGTTGTCAGTTCATGCGAAGGATTGTTACCTATAACCCGGATTGCCATTGTATTACATTACATTTTTCTCAAGCAATTATTATTTTAGCAAACAAGTATTGCGGTTCAGCCTATATTCTCTCTACCTCCTTGCAAAAGATGTGGGATACACAAACACACACACATACACACACACACACATACACACACACACATACTCTTACACACTCAAACCCTTTCCTCCACAATCAAGACCAGATCCACCCCTGAAACACAAACACTCTGGTCCCCCGTTGTAACCATTTTCCCCAAGCATCTCCGTGCAGTCAGACTTTTGATTATTTTGTGCCACCTGGGCCACAATGATAAGCCCCCTCTCTGATTGTCCGAGTGTGACCCCCTCCCCATGGGTTACTGCAGCCAGTGTTGCCAGCACTGCCACTACCTGGGTGGGGGTACCCCACCGGAATCCCCACCGGCTAGGTACAAGGTCGTCAAGGTTCTCATTAGCAGCTTTGAGAGTTTCCTTGTATATTATGCTCTCTCATCAGGGGGCTCTGGCTTTGTATAACCAACCCTGCCAGGCAGGCTCAGACTCTTGAGGGGGCGGTGCTGCTCAAGTAGGTCTCTGACCGCATTTATTTTTCTGTTTTGGCTGCATATAGTCAACTCACAGCAGGTCCATAAAACAGATGGGGACTTCTCTTTGGTGTATGGGTCACTCAGGTGGGTGTCTAGGATATAGGGTTGTGGATCGTTCCATCATGATAGGACAATTAATTAATTAATTAGATGTATACTTTATTTTAAAATGTATATCCCTCATCTGCACAACATTGAAAGCTCTCTCTCACAATCCCTGCTCAAAGACACACGTTGGTTCTGGGATATGCAACCATTTCCTTTCTCAATCACTTAACTCCACACTTTTACAAACACAAAAACTCACACCACACCTTCCATCACAATACATCCACACATACACACATACTGTGCCTTCTATGTCTTCTGCTTGCTATGTTTTTATCTCCACTATGTTGATTGAGTACTTTTGTTCTAATTTAGTTGTATTTGAAGATGTATTATTTTGCTTGTTATCTTTTCTTGTAATATCGTCTTTTCCCTTTATAAAATACTATACCTACTATAAATGTGCTTTATTATTACAATCCCTACCATGGCTAGTATTGGGTGTTCCATTATTCGACTCCTCTATTAGAACTTTCAGAATAGCCATGGAGTAGTCTTTGTTTCGTGGAACATTTGGGTGTCAATATACAGTTTATCGACAACAAGAGCAACACGCTTCCCGGGTGATTTGGACGGAGTCAGGCGCAGGAGGGTAAATCACAGAATAAATGTTATATTCGGTGGTCGACAGTGGTACGCAGCAATGGGTAAAACACAAGGCACACGGGTGAATATCCCGGAGACACAAAATACAATAGAGCTCCAATTAATTAATGGGATTAAGTTTCCACCGAGCTATTGTAACCGCCACAATAAACAATCACACATAGACAAGAGGGCAGAGGGAACACTGATACAGGTACTGATGAGGGGATATGAACCAGGACAAGGGGGCAGAGGGAACACTTATACAGGTACTGATGAGGGGATATGAACCAGGACAAGGGGGCAGAGGGAACACTGATACAGGTACTGATGAGGGGATATGAACCAGGACAAGGGGGGCAGAGGGAACACTTATACGGGTACTGATGAGGGGATATGAACCAGGACAAGGGGGGCAGAGGGAACACTGATACAGGTACTGATGAGGGGATATGAACCAGGACAAGGGGGCAGAGGGAACACTGATACAGGTACTGATGAGGGGATATGAACCAGGACAAGGGGGCAGAGGGAACACTGATACAGGTACTGATGAGGGGATATGAACCAGGACAAGGGGGCAGAGGGAACATGATACAGGTACTGATGAGGGGATATGAACCAGGACAAGGGGGCAGAGGGAACACTTATAAGGTACTGATGAGGGGATATGAACCAGGACAAGGGGGCAGAGGGAACACTGATACAGGTACTGATGAGGGGATATGAACCAGGACAAGGGGGGCCCGAGGGAATACTGATACAGGTACTGATGAGGGGATATGAACCAGGACAAGGGGGGCAGAGGGAATACTGATACAGGTACTGATGAGGGGATATGAACCAGGACAAGGGGGCAGAGGGAACACTTATACAGGTACTGATGAGGGGATATGAACCAGGACAAGGGGGCAGAGGGAACACTTATACAGGTACTGATGAGGGATATGAACCAGGACAAGGGGCAGAGGGAACACTTATACAGGTACTGATGAGGGGATATGAACCAGGACAAGGGGGCAGAGGGAACACTTATACAGGTACTGATGAGGGGATATGAACCAGGACAAGGGGCAGAGGGAACACTTATACAGGTACTGATGAGGGGATATGAACCAGGACAAGGGGGGGCAGAGGGAATACTTATACAGGTACTGATGAGGGGATATGAACCAGGACAAGGGGGAGAGGGAACACTTATACAGGTACTGATGAGGGGATATGAACCAGGACAAGGGGGGCAGAGGGAATACTTATACAGGTACTGATGAGGGGATATGAACCAGGACAAGGGGGCAGAGGGAACACTTATACAGGCTACTGATTGAGGGGATATGGAACCAGGACAAGGGGGCCGAGGGGAACACCTATACAGGTACTGATGAGGGGGATATGAACCAGGGACAAGGGGGCAGAGGGAAACACTTATACGGGTACTGATGAGGGGATATGAACCAGGACAAGGGGGGCAGAGCGGGAACACTTCTACGGGTCCTGAATGATGGGTATATGAACCAGACAACGGGGGCGATGTGGGCATAACACTTTTATACAGGCTACATGATGAGGGGATATTAACCAGGACAAGGGGGGGGAGGGAACACTTTACGGTACTGATGAGGGGATATAACCAGGAAAGGGGGAGAGGGAAAACCCTTTTAAGGGCTGATTTGGGGATAGAAAAAAGGCAAGGGGGCAGGGGAACACTTTTACAGTATGATGAGGGGGTTGAACCAGGGCAAGGGGGCAGAGGGAAAAACTTATACAGGGGATGAAGGGGATAGAACCAGGACAAGGGGGGGGGGCCCCAAAGGGGGGGGGGACAGGGGGGGGGGGGAACACTTATACAGGTATGAGAGGGGGTATGAAAACCCGGACAAAAGGGGGGGGAGGGAAAAAAAAATTAACAGGTACTGATTAGGGGGTATGAACCAGGACAAGGGGGGGGAGGAACACTTATACAGGTATGATGAGGGATATGAAAACCCGGACAAGGGGGCAGAGGGAACATTTAAGGTACTGATGAGGGGGAAAGAAACCCGGCAAGGGGGAGAGGGAAAAACGGTACAAGGGGTATGAAAGGGAAAAGGGGGGGGGGGAAATTTAAGGAAAAGGGAAACCCCAAGGGGGGAGAGGGAACACTTTTAAAAGGTAATGAGGGGGGAAGAAAAAGGGAAAAAGGGGGAAAAGGGGAAAAAAGTATAAGGGGAGACCGCAGGGGGGAGAGGGGAAAAAAACAAAGGGGGGCCCGGGAAAGGGGGGGGGGGGGGCCAAGGGGTTTTGGGGGGGAAAAACCCGGACGGGGGAGGGGAAAATTTGGGGGATGGGGATATGAACCAGGACAAGGGGGGGGAGAGGGGAACACTTTTTACAGGTATGATGGGGGATAGAAACCCGGAAAGGGGGCAGAGGGAACACTTATACAGGTATGATGGGGGGGTATGAACCCGGGACAAGGGGGGAAGGGGGAAAAAGGCAGAGGGGGGCCAAAAGGGGGGGGAACCCCTTATACCGGTACGATAGGGGATATGAACCAGGACAAGGGGGGGGGAGAGGGAACACTTAAGGTACTGATGAGGGGATATGAACCAGGACAAGGGGCAGAGGGGAACATATACAGGTAATGATGAGGGGATATGAACCAGGACAAGGGGGCAGAGGGAACACTTATACGGTACTGATGAGGGGATATGAACCAGGTGTGTGTATGAACAAAGACCCAAAACAAATGGAATGATGAGATGAGGAGCGGCAGTGACTAGAAGGCTGGTGACGACAAACGCCGACGCCTGAACCAGGAGAGGAGGAAGCTTCAGAGGAAGTGGTGACAGGATCAGCTTGTTGCTTTGGCACACCCCCCCTTGATGCGCAGCTACACCTCAGGGACGGCCAGGAGGACGTTGAACAGGGTGAGACGGATGGTGACGGTGGAAATCCCTCAATAGGGAGGGATCGAGGATACAGTAATCAGGAGGGAGTAGTAACCTATACATAACCTCATTTACTCTCCTCAGGACTTTGAACGGCCCCACAAACCACAGGCTCACCTTCCGGCAGGGCAGGCGGAGGGGCAGATTCCGGGTTGAGAGCCAGACCCGATCACCCGGTACAAAGACCGGGGTCCTCACTGCGGTGGCGGTCAGCGCTGGCCTTCTGGAGACGCACGGCGCGCTGGAGGTGAATGTGGACAGCTTTCCATGTCTCCTCCGCGCGCCGAAACCAGTCATCTACCACAGGAGCTTCGGTCTGGCTCTGATGCCACGGTGCCAGGACTGGCTGATAACCTAAAACACATTGAAATGGAGATAGGTTGGTGGAGGAGTGGTGGAGAGAGTTCTGGGCATATTCGGCCCATGGCAAGAACACCGACCACTCCCCGGCCGGTCCTGGCAGTAGGACCGCAAGAACCGACCCACATCCTGATTCACCCGTTCCACCTGCCCATTAGACTCGGGGTGAAACCGAAGATCAGTGAGGAAGTCAATTGACAAGTGGGACCATGGTGGTTGTGGAACTGGTAAGAGCCCTAAGGTTACTGAAAGCCCTGTCAGCCTCAGCAGACCAGCGGAGCCGGGACAGCCCACCTTTCAACAGAGAGGTGATGGGAGCTGCGACCTTGCTAAAGCCCCGGATAAACCTCAGATAGTAATTGGCAAAGCCAATAAAGCGCTGCACCTCCTTTACCGTGGTTGGAGTCGGCCAATTACTCTCGGCTGAAATGCGGTCTCCCTCCACACCTGAGGTGGTATCCGAGGAAGGAGACGGACTGTTGGAAGAACAGACACTTTTCTGCCTTGGCATAAAGGTCATGCTCAAACAATCGGCCCAGCACTCTGCGAACCAGGGACACATGCTCGGCGCGCATAGCGGAATACACCAGAATGTCATCAATGTAGACCACCACACCGCGACCAAGCATGTCCCGAAACACCTCGTTCACAAAGGACTGGAAGGCTGATGGAGAATTCATCAACCATTAACGGCATCACCAGGTATTCATAATGCCCCGTGGTTGTGCAGAATGCTGTCTTCCACTCGTCCCCTTCCCGGACACACACCAGGTTGTACGCACTCCGGAGATCTAATTTCATGAAGAAGCGCGCCCCATACATTGATTCGATAACAGAGGAGATGAGGGGTAGAGGTTAACTATAGCGAATGGTAGTTTCATTAAGTTCATTAAGTGCCAGGTAATCAATGCAAGGGCGCAGACCTCCGTATTTCTTCTTCACGAAAAAGAAACTCGAGGAGGCGGGCAAAGTGGAGGGACCTATGAACCCCTGGCGCAGGGACTCGGAGACGTATGTCTCCATAGCCTCCGTTTCAGCCTGCAACGGGATAGACATGACTCCTGGGAGGCACATCGTCTAACCGGAGGTTTATCGCACAATACCCCTCCCCGATGGTGTGGTAATTTGGTCGCCTGCGTTTTGGAAAACGTGTGCGCCAAGTCGAGGTATTCGGGGGGAATGGAGGTAGTGTCTGGTCTTTCCACCATGGTTGCACCAATGGAAACAGCTAGACACCTACCCTGACACTCTCGTGACCACCCCGTGAGAACCCTCTGCGGCCATAAAAAGGTAGGGTAGTGTAGTGCGAGCCAGGGAAGACCCAACACAACAGGGAAATCAGGGGACTCAATAATATAAAAGGTGATTTGCTCTCTATGGGTCTCGTGCATAATCATCGTGACTGGTGCTGTAACCTCCCTAACAAAACCTGACCCTAATGGTCAACTGTCAAGTGCTTTGATGGGCAATGGATGGGTAGGGGGACCAATGTCCATGAAGTTCCCAGCTGCGCCTGAATCGACCAGCGCCTTACACTGGGGAACTACCGTGTGCTCAGGGAAGGTGACATGTATGGTGCAGTGCGCAGCAGAGGGCTCTGAACGAGTGTGGGTTTGCGCTACCTGGGGTGACGTGAGAGTGCCCTGCCTGCCGCCTTCAGACCCAGAAGAACTCTGACGACAGCGTGCAGCAGAGTGTCCTCTCTTGCCACAAGATTGACACTGGAGCTGTCGTCCTCCGTTCTCCCGGATCGCAGCACCACCCAGCTCCATTGGAACATAATCCGGGTTGAAGGGGGGTGAAACAGACAGGCCCGTTCCAGGACGTCCTCTTGAAGCCAGCAGGTTGTCCAACGTGGTATCCCGACAGGCTAGCTCTGTTCGGACGTCCTCTCACAGGCTGCACTGGAAGCGGTCGATGAGGGCACGCTTGTTCCACCCGGACCCAGCCGCTGGAGTTCTAAACTCCAGGACAAAGTCCTGCGCGGTCCTCATCCCCATGCCTCAGATGAACCAGCCGCTCGCCCGCCTCTCTTCCTTCGGGAGGGTGATCGAAGACTGCCCGGAAGAGGCGAGCAAACTCCCCTTAGTTGTCCAACGCGTCTCCTCCTTCACTCCAGACCACGTTGGCCCACTCCAGGGCTTCCCCGAGAGGCAGGAGACGAGGGTGGACACCTTCTCCCGCTCCGATGGAGCCGGGCTGATGGTAGAAAAATAGAGGTCCAGCTGCAGGAGGAATCCCTGGCAGCGGGCAGCTTCACCGTCATACTTCCTCGGTCAGGATAGGTGAATCCCTCTGGGTGCTGGGGTGTAGGTGGCTGGATCCGGTCGCTCAGCTGATCCCGAAGGGTCGGGTCCTCTCCTCTCCTGGCGTTGGACGACCTGAAGAACCCGATCCATCGCTTCGTCCAAGCTGGCTAGCATGTTGGAATGCTTCCGGACCCGCTCAACGACTCCAGGCATATTCCCGTCTCCTGCTAACTCCATGCTGTTGGGTGTGTGATTCGGTGGCGGGTGATTTGGACGGAGTCAGGCGCAGGAGGGTAAAGCACAGAATAAATTGTTTATTTGGTAAGACAGCGGTACGCAGCAATGCATAAAACACTCCAGTGCGGTAATACGGTGCACTGGAGAAAACAAGGCACACGGGTGAATATCCAGGCGATACAAAATACAATATAGCTCTACCGAGCTATAGTAACCTCCATTATATCCTTTTCTCTCTCGCTCTCCTCCAGCACTACTCACTCTGCCCCTACTCAGATGGTAATGTGCCGTCGCAACCTTCGCTCTCTCTCTCCCGCTACTCTCTCCTCTGCCATCCTATCATCTCTTCCCTCTGCTAAATCCTTCTCCCTCCAATCTCCTGATTCTGCCTCCTCAAACCTCCTCTCCTCCCTCTCTGAATCTTTTGACTCTCTATGTCCCCTATCCTCCCGGCCGGCTCGGTCCTCCCCTCCTGCTCCGTGGCTTGACGATTCATTGCGAGCTCACAGAACAGGGCTCCGGGCAGCCGAGCGGAAATAGAGGAAAACTAGACTCCCTGCGGACCTGTCATCTTTCCACTCCCTCCTCTCTACATTCTCTTCCTCTGTTTCTGCTGCTAAAGCCACTTTCTACCACTCTAAATTTCAAGCCTCTGCCTCTAACCCTAGGAAGCTCTTTGCCACCTTCTCCTCCCTGCTGAATCCTCCTCCTCCTCCCCCTCCCTCCTCCCTCTCTGTGGATGACTTCGTCAACCATTTTGAAAAGAAGGTTGACAACATCCGATCATCATTTATTAAGTCAAAATGACACCGCTGGTCCTGCTCACACTGCCCTACCCTATGCTTCGACTTCTTTCTCCCCTCTCTCTCTCGATGAAATCTTGCGACTTGTGATGGCCAGCCACCCAACAACCTGCCCGCTTGACCCTATCCCCTCCTCTCTTCTCCAGACCATTTCCAGAGACCTTCCCTCTTACCTCAGGTCTAGAAGGATAAGAGCAGAGGAGAGAAAGTTAGCTTTAGCAGTGCGGAGAGCCTCTGTGACACAGAGAAGAGCAGTCTCAGTTGAATGACCAGTCTTGAAACCTGACTGGTTTGGATCTAGAAGGTCATTCTGAGAGAGATAGCAGGAGAGTTGGCTATAGACGGAACTGATCATTCATGCCTATTTTCGTGCCAGCAAGTATTTTACCTAGGCTTTTAACCATTACTTTATCCTTAAAGAAAGCAAATTTGGCAACGATTGGACGCTCATATCTCTGTCCTCTTTGTCCGAAATTTTATACACGTTCGAGTTGGATTTTATCGACAGCATCGAGTGGGATTTGAAACGCTGTAAGAAAGAAGTCCTTTACAATATTTTAGGCAACCTCTCCTTCTTTTTCTTGGATACCAGTAAGTACTAGATATTCTCTAATCGATCTAATCGGTCTGTATGTCTAGTAAGGCTTCTCTCAGAAAGTTGTTCTCCTTTTTAAGTTCCTTAACGTCCGTTTCTATCTTAGTGACCGTCCCTTTGAGCTTTTTTTTCTTCTTCAACTCCTTTACATCATTACTGACCAACTCTAGTTTGTCATTTATCGACTTCAACAGATCGCTTTCCACACTTACCAGTACCAGTGGTGAAAAGCATAAATCATCTGTATCCGTCGAAGAGTCGTGTTTTCTCTTGGAGATTGATTCTCCTCGTTTATCCACCGTCATGTTTAAGTGTTGCTTGTTGTTGTAATATTTGTTGAAACATTTCTCTAGCCTTATGATTTGTTTTGTGTTATTATCCAGATTGAATGTTAATACCCAACAATATATGAAGTGTAATATTTAGAATAACTTACTGATATTGAATATTACGTTTTGATCTTGAGGTGATTCACACCGCTGTGTTAATGTATTGAACACACATACTAATGTATCATCATCATAGTGTTAATGAATACTAACATATCATCATCATAGTGTTAATGAATACTAACATATCATCATCATAGTGTTAATGAATACTAACATATCATCATCATAGTGTTAATGAATACTAACATATCATCATCATAGTGTTAATGAATACTAGCATATCTTCAACATAGTGTTAATGAATACTAACATATCACCATCATAGTGTTAATGAATACTAACATATCATCATCATAGTGTTAATGTATTGAACACACATACTAACGTATCATCATCATAGTGTTAATGAATACTAACATATCATCATCATAGTGTTAATGAATACTAACATATCATCATCATAGTGTTAATGAATACTAACATATCATCATCATAGTGTTAATGAATACTAACATATCATCATCATAGTGTTAATGAATACTAACATATCATCATCATAGTGTTAATGAATACTAACATATCATCATCATAGTGTTAATGAATACTAACATATCATCATCATAGTGTTAATGAATACTAACATATCATCATCATAGTGTTAATGAATACTAACATATCATCATCATAGTGTTAATGAATACTAACATATCATCATCATAGTGTTAATGAATACTAACATATCATTATCATAGTGTTAATGAATACTAACATATCATCATCATAGTGTTAATGAATACTAACGTATCATCATCATAGTGTTAATGAATACTGACATATCATCATCATAGTGTTAATGAATACTAACATATCATCATCATAGTGTTAATGAATACTAACATATCATCATCATAGTGTTAATGAATACTAACATATCATCATCATAGTGTTAATGAATACTGACATATCATCATAGTGTTAATGAATACTAACATATCATCATCATAGTGTTAATAAATACTAACATATCATCATCATAGTGTTAATGAATACTAACATATCATCATCATAGTGTTAATGAATACTAACATATCATCATCATAGTGTTAATGAATACTGACATATCCTCATCAGAGTCTTGTTTCTCCTCTTTCCTATCATGATGACCTCTTGACCTTAGAGACTATAAACACCACACAATAATGCTTTCCTCACGCTTGCTGTTCAACCAATGGGCTCACTCTTTCAATTACCACCTTCCTCTCTCTTAACCAATGGGTGTAAGTCTTGGGATGTATTTATACGTCAACTTACCCTCGTTCTCTCACTCACCAGCCACCTCCCCACCACCACCAGCTATAATATCCTTATGGCCCGTCATTGTAACTCCTTTTCCCCAGCGGGGAAAGTTAAGCCTGTACTCTATTAAACTATAGTCAGGGCCAGGAGTTTTTGAGGTGCTTTTACCGGTATTTCCAGCATTGTCCACTAGTGTTGTTGCAGGTAGGAAATTCTACGAAATGTTCTGTAATTGACACAAGCTGTCTCCAACCAATCAATCAATCAATCAATCAATGTCTGGTTGTGCCTGTGTGTTTGGTGGTGGGGTTGCCTAATCCAGGGGAGGTGTAGCTCTGTGAATCTTAAAGGGGGGCTGAAATTCCTGATATGGCCTCGTTTTTCAGCTTGGTCATTAAGAAATGCAGCAGCCATGACTGATAAATGATAAATATCACTGAATAACCTCTTGGCTTGAAAGTCGCTGGACCTTGGTTTGAGTCCTGGTCAGGGCCTGTTATACATTTGTTATACATTTGAAATGGTTACAAATGTGAAGCGGTTGTCTTTTCCGATTCATGTTGAGCTGGATGTTTTGAGGAGGAGGTTACTGGTTCGGGCTGGTGTCTGGTGTGTCTGGTGGTTGGTGCCAGGAGCTGGATGTTTGAATAGGAGGCTATGATGAGGGAGGGGGTTTACCAGGCCAGGGGCTGGTTGTTAAAGCCGTCTTCAGGCTGATGGATGTGGCATTACGGGCAGCCTGGCAAGCAATCTGCCTGTAGGCTGGCAGAGATGTGAAGACCCATTGTTCTGAGGAAGAAGCCCAATTCCACTCAGCTGTGTTTGAAATCCCTC
This sequence comes from Coregonus sp. 'balchen', assembly GCA_902810595.1. NCBI lineage: Eukaryota > Metazoa > Chordata > Actinopteri > Salmoniformes > Salmonidae > Coregonus > Coregonus sp. 'balchen'. Next base: position 1,619,531 of record LR778253.1, on the reverse strand, counting down.
GACAGGCTTCCAGCAGGGGCCCTAGGCTCCAGACCATGATAATTCTCCATTTTCCAGGCCCAAACCCAGACAATAGAGGCCCGTGTACTACATCACCCCCTCACTAGTGGTCCTTTGTTACCTTGTTGAAGACTTCTACACTTCAATACCTTCATTAGGTTCTACAGCAGCAGGACCTAAAGCCCAATTTAAATTGAAAGGCTTTGTTCCCAGGGACGGCGTTCACGGGCAAACGTTGCATATGTCGTCTCAATCGAAAATGACCTTTACATTTACATCACGGAATCTGTAACGCTTCAGCTTTCTAGATTGAATAGAGCCCTAAAAAAAAGACATCTGAGGCTAAATGATCACTTGTTTGATGTATTTGAGTTGGATGTTAAAACCACAGAGATCCTATTCCTATGGCATAAGCCCTCAAAGTTCCAGAATGGGGTGAAAATGGCAGCCACCGTGGGAGAAATGGTACTTATCTTATTTATGCATGAAAATATAAGTAAGGCATGTGATATATCAGACATTTTGTAATAGAATTCTTGTAAACCTAAATTATTGTCATATAATTATGAATACAGTTTACACAGGTTTTATACCAATTGTCTGGTATAATATGATACAATATCAGTGCCTGTTGCATATACAACTTGTCTAAGTCCTATCATCAACTGATTTCAGCCCGTGTACGGCTGTGGATTGGCTGCATTGTTTGAATGGAATATTTGCATATTGGCAGTTAATATACACTGCTCAAATAAATAAAGGGAACACTAAAATAACACATCCTAGATCTGAATGAATGAAATTATCTTATTAAAAGCTTTTTTCTTTACATAGCTGAATGTGCTGACAACAAAATCACACAACGATTATCAATGGAAATCAAATTTATCAACCCATGGAGGTCTGGATTTGGAGTCACCCTCAAAATTAAAGTGGAAAACCACACTACAGGCTGATCCAACTTTTATGTAATGTCCTTAAAACAAGTCAAAATGAGGCACAGTAGTGTGTGTGGCCTCACAAGGGGTCTGAGGATCTCATCTCGGTACCTAATGGCAGTCAGGCTACCTCTGGCGAGCACATGGAGGGCTGTGCGGCCCCCCCAAAGAAATGCCACCCCACACAATGACTGACCCACCGCCAAACCGGTCATGCTGGAGGATGTTGCAGGCAGCAGAACGTTCTCCACGGCGTCTCCAGACTCTGTCACGTCTGTCACGTGCTCAGTGTGAACCTGCTTTCATCTGTGAAGAGCACAGGGCGCCAGTGGCGAATTTGCCAATCTTGGTGTTCTCTGGCAAATGCCAAACGTCCTGCATGGTGTTGGGCTGTAAGCACAACCCCCACCTGTGGACGTCGGGCCCTCATACCACCCTCATGGAGTCTGTTTCTGACCGTTTGAGCAGACACACGCACATTTGTGGCCTGCTGGAGGTCATTTTGCAGGGCTCTGGCAGTGCTCCTCCTTCTCCTCCTTGCACAAAGGCGGAGGTAGCAGTCCTGCTGCTGGGTTGTTGCCCTCCTACAGCCTCCTCCACGTCTCCTGATGTACTGGCCTGTCTCCTGTTAGCGCCTCCATGCTCTGGACACTACGCTGACAGACACATTAAACCTTCTTGCCACAGCTCGCATTGATGTGCCATCCTGGATGAGCTGCACTACCTGAGCCACTTGTGTGGGTTGTAGACTCTGTCTCATGCTACCACTAGAGTGAAAGCACCGCCAGCATTCAAAAGTGACCAAAACATCAGCCAGGAAGCATAGGAACTGAGAAGTGGTCTGTGGTCACCACCTGCAAAACCAGTCCTTTATTGGGGGTGTCTTGCTAATTGCCAATAATTTCCACCTGTTGTCTATTCCATTTGCACAACAGCATGTGAAATTTATTGTCAATCAGTGTTGCTTGCTAAGTGGACAGTTTGATTTCACAGAAGTGTGATTGACTTGGAGTTACATTGTGTTGTTTAAGTGTTCCCTTTATTTTTTTGAGCAGTGTATATACACTACCGTTCAAAGGTTTGGGCTCACTTAGAAATGTCCTTGTTTTCGAAAGAAAAGCACATTTTTTGTCCATTAAATAACATCAAATTGATCAGAAATACAGTGTAGACATTGTTAATGTTGTAAATGGCTATTGTAGCTGTAAACGGCTGATTTTTAATGGAATATCTACATAGGCGTACAGAGGCCCATTATCAGCAACCATCAGTCCTGTGTTCTAATGGCACATTTTGTTTGCTAATCCAAGTTTATCATTTTAAAAGGCTAATTGATCATTAGAAAACCCTTTTGCAATTATGTTAGCACAGCTGAAAACTGTTGTGCTGATTAAAGAAGCAATAAAACTAGCCTTCTTGAGACTAGTTGAGGTTCTGGAATATCAGCAATTGTGGGTTCGATTACAGGCTCAAAATGGCCAGAAACAAATAATAAGGTGTGAGTGCATCTGCATGCACAGTGAGGCGAATACTTTTGGAGGATGGCCTGGTGTCAAGAAGGGCAGAGAGGAAGCCACTTCTCTCCAGGAAAAACATCAGGGACAGACTGATATTCTGCAAAAGGTACAGGGATTGGACTGCTGAGGACTGGGGTAAGGTCATTTTCTCTGATGAATCCCCTTTCCGATTGTTTGGGGCATTTGGAAAAAAGCTTGTACGGAGAAGAAAAGGTGAGCGCTACCATCAGTCCTGTGTCATGCCAACAGTAAAGCATCCTGAGACCATTCATGTGTGGGGGTGCTTCTCAGCCAAGGGAGTGGGCTCACTCACAATTTTGCCTAAGAACACAGCCATGAATAAAGAATGGTACCAACACATCCTCCGAGAGCAACTTCTCCCAACCATCCAAGAACAGTTTGGTGACGAACAATGCCTTTTCCAGAATGATGGAGCACCTTGCCATAAGGCAAAAGTGATAACTAAGTGGTTCGGGGAACAAAACATCGACATTTTGGGTCCATGGCCAGGAAACTCCCCATACCTTAATCCCATTGAGAACTTGTGGTCGATCCTCAAGAGGCAGGTGGACAAACAAAAACCCACAAATTCTGACAAACTCCAAGCATTGGTTATGCAAGAATGGGCTGCCAACAGTCAGGATGTGGCCCAGAAGTTAATTGACAGCATGCCAGGGCGGATTGCAGAGGTCTTGAAAAAGAAGGGTCAACACTGCAAATATTGACTCTTTGCATAAACTTAATGTAATTTGTCACGCCCTGGCTCTGGGGACTATGTTATGTTGAGCCAGGGTGTGTAATTCTATGTTTGTATATCTATGTTGGCCTGAGTGACTCCCAATCAGAGGCAACGAGTGTCAGCTGGTTGTCTCTGATTGGGAGCCATATTTAACTATCGGTCTTTCCACTTTGTGTTGTGGTTTCTTGTTCTCATTTTGGTTTGTTTATGTAACCAGAGACATCACGTTTTCGTCAGTTATTTTGATCGTGTGATCAGTCTAATAAATACTATGTTCACTTTCAACGCTGCGCCTTGGTCCTCCTCATTAGACGATCGTGACAGAAGAAACCACCAGAACTGGACCAAGCAGCCTAGTGAGGAGCAGAGAGGGTGGACTTGGGAGCAGTGGAGTAGGAGTCTCGACTGGGCCAAGCCAAGAGAAGAGGAGAGAGGTTGGACTTTGGAGCAGTGGGGTGAGAGTCTGGCGAGAACGATGGAGGCCTGGCCCACGGGGAGGAGAGACCCCCAGAAAATTTTTAGGGGGGGGCTCACGACGTCGGGGCAGCAGGAGGCCGCGATAGAGCGGTCCAGCGGGTTGGCAGAGGAGGCCGCCAGGTTACGGGAGTCACTGGTCACCAGGGGGAGGGAGGTTGTAGAGGCACGGCGAGAGGTACTGGCGTGTGTTGCCAGTCCGGTCCGGCCTGTTCCTGATCCCCACGTAGGGCCAGTGGTGTGTGTTCCCAGTACGGGCCGGCCTGTTCCTGCCACTCCCACCAAGTCTGTGGTGCGCGTCGCCAGCCCAGTCCGGCCCATCCAAGCTCCCCGCACCAAGTCAGTGGTGCGCGTCGTCAGCCCGGTCCGGCTCGTTCCTGCTCTCCGCACCAAGTCTGTGGTGCGCGTCGCCAGCCCAGTCCGGCCCATCCAAGCTCCCCGCACCAAGTCAGTGGTGCGCGTCGTCAGCCCGGTCCGGCTCATTCCTGCTCCCCGCACCAAGTCGGTGGTGCGCGTCACCAGCCCTGTCCGGCCCGTTCCTGCTCTCCGCACCAAGTCTGTGGTGCGCGTCGCCAGCCCAGTCCGGCCCATTCCTGCTCCCCGCACCAAGTCTGTGGTGCGTTTCGTCAGCCCTGTCCGGCCCGTTCCTGCTCCCCCGCACCAAGTCTGTGGTGCGTTTCGTCAGCCCTGTCCGGCCCGTTCCTGCTCCCCGCACCAAGTCTGTGGTGCGTTTCGTCAGCCCTGTCCGGCCCGTTCCTGCTCTCCGTACCAAGTCGGTGGTGCGCGTCGCCAGCCCAGTCCGGCCTGTCCCTGCTCCACGCACCAAGCCTACGGTGTGCGTCGTCAGCCTGGTAAGGCCCGTTCCTCCTCCACGCACCAAGCCAGGGGTGCGCGTCGTCAGTCCAGCACAACCCGTGCCTGGGTCATGTCCGGAGCCGGATCCGCCGCCGAGGCGGAGTGCCCACCCGGTCCCTCCCCTGTTGTGGTTGTTTGGCGCGGTCGGAGTCCGCGCCTTTGGGGGGGGGTACTGTCACGCCCTGGCTCTGGGGACTATGTTATGTTGAGCCAGGGTGTGTATTCTATGTTTGTATATCTATGTTGGCCTGAGTGACTCCCAATCAGAGGCAACGAGTGTCAGCTGGTTGTCTCTGATTGGGAGCCATATTTAACTATCGGTCTTTCCACTTTGTGTTGTGGTTTCTTGTTCTCATTTTGGTATGTTTATGTAACCAGAGACATCACGTTTTCGTCAGTTATTTTGATCGTGTGATCAGTCTAATAAATACTATGTTCACTTTCAACGCTGCGCCTTGGTCCTCCTCATTAGACGATCGTGACATAATTGTCCCCTGTGGCTCAGTTGGTAGAGCATGGTGCTTGCAACGCCAGGGTTGTGGATTCGTTTCCCACGGGGGGCCAGTATGAAAATGTATGCACTCACTAACTGTAAGTCGCTCTGGATAAGAGCGTCTGCTAAATGACTAAAATGTAATTGTCAATAAAATCATTTGACACTTATGGAATGCTTGTAATTATACTTCAGTATACCATAGTAACATCTGACAAAATATCTAAAAACACTGAAGCAGCAAACTTTGTGAAGACCAATACTTGTGTCATTCTCAAAACTTTTGAAAAGCTCTGTATTTCTGATCAATTTGATGTTATTTTAATGGACAAAAAATTGCTTTTCTTTCGAAAACAAGGACATTTCTGAGTGACCCCAAACTTTTGCACGGTAGTGTATATATTTGTTGTCATTCCACTCAAACTGGCTGGCTAGCTAGCTAACAAACATACAGTGCAGATAATCTTCAAATTAATTATTTTACACAAAATCGCATCACAGCATTTTTATCAACTTGCACTGTCATCTAAGAGCTGCTGAATTCCTCCTCTTCTCTTGAGTTCGATCATCGTTCAAACCTGACATGAAGAAAACAGAAGATAGCAGCGTATGGAGTTGAATGGTACATGCTGTATTTAGTGAGACGGTACAATATGGTTGGAATCCGTGCAGTACAGAGGGCTGGGTTGTAAACAACAAAAAACAACAATGGAGAAACAGACAGTCTGGGATTCAATCCAAACGCAAAGCACAAACGTTGCACTACACTTGACAAGCAGTTTCCCTGACGTTCGCAGAGATTGCATTCGTAGTTAACATAGTGGATTACAGCTCAAACATAAATGACCTTAAACAGTCGAGGAAAGTGCCATGTCGGTGCAGCTAAGACTGTTTGGTTAAATAAGTGGTACCCAGTGAAATGAACACGTAGCTCGGTGGTGGCATCCTAATTCTCTCTCACAGAATAATCCATGTATCAAATTAAAGCAACAAAGACAACAAACAAACAACAAACAAAGACAATAGTGAAGAAACAGCAGTTACTGAGAACCTTTCTTTGCTTGATGACATTTAGTACAAGACACTAGCTTGACATACATCATACCAGCTAAAGGTTGGACTGGTTCTATGAAATGAAAAGGTATATTGTTACTGCCAAGCCAACGCTTCCTCCCAACATGGAACAGTCAGAATCTTATACAGTATAGATGAAGGTGTCTGTTCCTTAACTAGCGACACAGACTGGACAGAAGAGACGTATAAAGTGTTCGCGTTAGCGTCCTCCTCTCCTCTGTAGCACCGAAGAGGTCATATCATAGACTAAAACAAAACATTATGTAGTCCAAACATTGTAATGAGTTATGAAAGAGGCAACTTTTACCATTTACCATCAAACACACACAATCCTCTGGTTAGCATTTAGCATTTAGCATCACAAACACACAATCAATTGATGTTGATCCTGGGGAAGAATGTGGCAGAAAACAGTGGTGTTGTCTTTTGGTCCTCCTCTACAATCACCTAAAATAGAGCAGAACATCCTGATTATTGTAATGGCCGGAAACATTAACATCATCTATCACCATGGAATGCTCAACATAATCAACATAATCAAAACGGAATGCTCAACATAATCACCATGGAATGCTCAACATAATCACCATGGAATGCTCAACATAATCACCATGGAATGCTCAACATAATCACCATGGAATGCTCAACATAATCACCATGGAATGCTCAACATAATCAAAATGGAATGCTCAACATAATCACCATGGAATGCTCAACATAATCAAAATGGAAAGCTCAATATAATCAAAATGGAATGCTCAACATCATCAAAATGGAATGCTCAACATAATCACCATGGAATGCTCAACATAATCAAAATGGAATGCTCAACATAATCACCATGGAATGCTCAACATAATCAAAATGGAATGCTCAACATAATCACCATGGAATGCTCAACATAATCAAAATGGAAAGCTCAATATAATCAAAATGGAATGCTCAACATAATCAAAATGGAATGCTCAACATAATCAAAATGGAAGGCTCAACATAATCAAAATGGAATGCTCAACATTATTGGCATGGAATGCTCAACATCTCAGCATGGAAGGCTTAACATTATCATTATAAAAAGCTTTCAGTCATTCATATAAAATGTCATGAGAAACAGTCTCAATCTCTTGTAGCAGTAATAGAAACATTTTCTTCTGATTTTCTAGCGTTCTAAGGCACTGCTGTTTCAGAAAAACTAGAGTTGTCAAAAGATTTAGAAATCACACAATTCAAATCAACATATGAAAATATGTCTACACATAGTAAAACAAATTAAATTAATATTCTAATGTGTTTCTTCCAAATCAGGCTTGGATATAACTGCTACCATAAGCATATTTAGAACTGATAAGATTTGTATCAAAGTGTCTTAACATAATACAAAAATATTGGAATGTGTTTTTGGACTTCACTGTAGAAATATACCAGAGGCTGGTACAGTGAGGGGAAAAAAGTATTTGATCCCCTGCTGATTTTGTACGTTTGCCCACTGACAAAGAAATGATCAGTCTATCATTTTAATGGTAGGTTTATTTGAACAGTGAGAGACAGAATAACAACAAAAAAATCCAGAAAATCGCATGTCAAACATTTTATAAATTGATTTGCATTTTAATGAGGGAAATACATATTTGACCCCTCTGCAAAACATGACTTAGTACTTGGTGGCAAAACACTTCAAAACAGAGGTCAGACGTTTCTTGTAGTTGGCCACCAGGATTGCATACATCTCAGGAGGGATTTTGTTCCACTCCTCTTTGCAGATCTTCTCCAAGTCATTAAGGTTTCGAGGCTGACGTTTGGCAACTCGAACCTTCAGCTCCCTCCACAGATTTTCTATGGGATTAAGGTCTGGAGACTGGCTAGGCCACTCCAGGACCTTAATGTGCTTCTTCTTGAGCCACTCCTTTGTTGCCTTGGCCGTGTGTTTTGGGTCATGGTCATGCTGGAATACCCATCCACGACCCAATTTCAATGCCCTGGCTGAGGGAAGGAGGTTCTCACCCAAGATTTGACAGTACATGGCCCCGTCCATCGTCCCTTTGATGCGGTGAAGTTGTCCTGTCCCCTTAGCAGGAAAACACCCCCAAAGCATAATTTTTCCACCTCCATGTTTGATGGTGGGGATGGTGTTCTTGGGGTCATAGGCAGCATTCCTCCTCCTCCAAACACGGCGAGTTGAGTTGATGCCAAAGAGCTCAAAGCTCTGAATCATTCAGATGTTCATCGGCAAACTTCAGATGGCCCTGTATATGTGCTTTCTTGAGCAGGGGGACCATGCGGGCGCAGCAGGATTTCAGTCCTTCACGGCGTAGTGTGTTACCAATTGTTTTCTTGGTGACTATGGTCCCAGCTGCCTTGAGATCATTGACAAGATCCTCCCGTGTAGTTCTGGGCTGATTCCTCACCGTTCTCATGATCATTGTAACTCCACGAGGTGAGATCTTGCATGGAGCCCCAGGCCGAGGGAGATTGACAGTTATTTTGTGTTTCTTCCATTTGCGAATAATCGCACCAACTGGGAGACAGAAATGTTTCTGATTGAGAGGGGGTCAAATACTTATTTCCCTCATTAAAATGCAAATCAATTTATAATATTTTTGACATGCGTTTTTTTTCTTGTCATTCTGTCTCTCACTGTTCAAAAAAACCTACCATTAAAATTATAGACGGATCATTTCTTTGTCAGTGGGCAAACGTACAAAATCAGCAGGGGATCAAATACTTTTTTCCCTCACTGTATATAGTCAAATCTCTCTGTAATGTATAATTATCCAGCAACACAACAGAGTGTGATGGTTCAGGAGATGGAGATGGTGGGGTCATCTGTTCTGCAGAGACAGACACAGGAGACTCCAAACCCCAGTGTCAAATCTCCCAGCTATCACTGAAGTACTGGTCTTCCTCTTCAGTGTCAAATCTCCCAGCTATCACTGAAGTACTGGTCTTCCTCTTCAGTGTCAAATCTCCCAGCTATCACTGAAGTACTGGTCTTCCTCTTCAGTGTCAAATCTCCCAGCAAATCTCAATAAAAATAATAATAACTGTAAGTTGTTCTGGATAAGAGCTTCTGCTAAATGACTAAAATGTAAATGTGAACGTAAATCTCCCAGCTATCCCTGAAGTACTGGTCTTCCTCTTCAGTGTCAAATCTCCCAGCAAATCTCACTAACTGTAAGTCGTTCTGGATAAGAGCGTCTGCTAAATGACTAAAATGTACATGTAAATGTAAATGTAAATCTCCCAGCTATCCCTGAAGTACTGGCCTTCCTCTTCTTTCTTCTCTTCCTCTATCTCCTCCTCCATGATGTCATCATCTTCTTCCTCTTCCTCCTCCTGGTTAAGCTGTGTCATGGTCTGTAGAGAAGCGTTCACCTCTCTCACCTCCTGGTCCAGAGACTGTGCAGTCAGAGTTAAGGAATAGAACATGTCTGATATGCCTCAACGTTTATGTTAATAATTCATACACACACACACACACACACACACACACACACACACACACACACACACACACACACACACATACACATACACACACACACACACACACACACCACACACACACACACACACACACACACACACACACAACACACACACAGACACACACACACACATACACACACACACACACACACACACACACACAACACACACACTACACACACACCACACACCACACACACACACACACACACACACACACACACACACACACACACACACACACACACACACACACACACACACACACACACACACACACACACACACACACACACACACACACACACACACACACACACACACACACACAGACACACACACACACACACACACACACAGACACACACACACAGAGACACACACACACACACACACATACACACACACACACACACACACACACACACACACACACTCCGAGCCATTTACTTTATGTTCACATTATTATCTTTGATTATTTATTGTTATTGTTGCATTGTCGAGAAGGAACCTGCTAGTAAGCATTTAGTGGGACCTGTATCCCATACAAACGACTAATAAAAAATGTTGTGTGGCTTTTGAAGAAGTTGAGGAGACTAAATTACTTGGTGTTGCCTTAGATTTTAAACTGTCATGGTCAAAACATGTAGATTAAATGGTTGTAAAGATGGGCGTCAGTAATACAAATATGCTCTGCTTTTTTACACAACACTCAGAAAAAGTCCTGCAAATCTAATTAGTCACAGGCTCAGAGATGATGGTATCCAACCATAGAGATGATGGTATCCTACAGACATGATGGTATCCCACCATAGAGATTATGGTAATACATTTACATCTGATTTTAGTCATTTAGCAGACGCTCTTATCCAGAGCAACTTACAGTTAGTGAGTGCATACATTTTTCATACTGGCCCCCGGTGGGAATCGAACCCACAACCCTGGCGTTGCAAGTGCCACGCTCTACCAAATGAGCTACAGGACGGCTGGTATCCCACAAAGATGATGGTATCCCACAGAGATGATGGTATCCAACAGAGATGATGGTATCCAACAGAGATAATGTCTTCTTGTCTGCCACCCAGACAGCTGGCGTCGGGTAAGTTTGGCTTTATACATAGCTTGGGCTTTGTCGAGTAAAGCTTAAACTATGTATTTAGATTGTAGTTAGGTATTGTAGGTAGGCATCGTGGGTTGTTGTGGGTAGTTATTGTATGTAATTATTGTAGGTTAGTATTGTATTCAGTGGTGCCGGGTGTAGCACGAAGCTAGCTAGCTAGCTAACTCACCTCCAGGACTAGCTGGCGAGTAGCTATTAGCAACGGTATAGTTGTTTCACGCCTGAGAGTGCCTGTAATTACGCCAGCTGGCTGCCTGCAGTGATTACATACAATAACTGCCTACCATTCAGCTGTTTTCTGTTTAGTATTGTATTCGGCGGTGCCGGGTGTAGCACGAAGCTAGCTAGCTAGCTAACTCACCTCCTGGACTAGCTGGCGAGTAGCTATTAGCAACGGTATACTTGTTTCACGCCTGAGAGTGCCTGTAATTACGCCAGCTGGCTGCCTACAATAATTACATACAATAACTGCCTACCATTCAGCTGTTTTCTAACCTCAGTGTCTGAACCGTTAACGTTAGGTAGCAAGTGGCTACTGTGCTTGAAAATTAGCAAGCTCGTTGCAACCTGGATAGCTACTTGTAAACAATAGCTGGAACGACCGAGCGAACAGACGCGAACTGGCTGAGTCAATTTAGTGGCTAGCTTTGCACTTGGCTAGCTAACAGTAGCTGCTAGGGGTAAGTCATAACCTACACTTGTGTTTTGTTTTTTACATATTGATTGCCCGAGTCGCTCAAGGAATTCGGGACATGGGTGACTAGTTAACGTTAGTTTGGCTCTCTCTGTGTGTTTGTGCCGCGAAAGGAGGGGTTCTTCTTTGTCTGAAAGCAATGGCTAGCTAGTTTGCTAACTATTCTAGCTAACTAACTGGCTGAATAAGTTGACGACGGACTCGCTCAAGCTGTCGGGACTAACCCACAACGTTAGACATGGACACAAACGATCTGCTTGCATGTTGATACACTGGTGGTTGTTGTGGCTTAGTACTGGCGCTAAACCCTGCTGTTGGAGACCGGCATGCTAGCTGGCTGTGGCGTCTTATGACGAGGTGCCCGGACGTTTTTTTTTTTCACGGAATAATACTGCACCTAGTTAGCTAGCTGAATAAACTAGGTTAGTCTATTCCTAGAAAACATTGAACCGCTGTAGTTTACAACAATTATAGTTTCTGAGGTGGAAGTTGGGAGAGTTATATTTGGGAGTTGTGGTGAGGGAGGCCCCGCTCTCTCCTTTCCCAGATGTTTAGTTCATTTCATTCCGATCTCCTCTGCATTATTGTAGCCATCTGCTGCAGCCTGTCAACTATGCCTCTGCCTATCCCTGTTCTCTCCTCTCCGCACAGGCTACACAAACGCCTCACACCGCGTGGCTGCTGCCTCTCTAACCTGGTGGTCCCTGCACGCACCACCCACCTGGAGTTCCAGGTCTCAGGCAGCCTCTGGAACTGCCGTTCTGCTGCCAACAAGGCAGACTTCATCCCAGCCTATGCTACCCTCCAGTCCCTCGACTTCTTGGCGCTGACGGAAACATAGATTACCACTGAAAACACTGCTACTCCTGCTGCTCTCTCCTCGTCTGACCATGTGTTCTCGCATACCCCGAGAGCATCTGGTCAGCGGGGTGGTGGCACAGGAATCCTCATCTCTCCCAAGTGGACATTCTCAATTTTTCCCCTGACCCATCTGTCTATCTCCTCATTTGAATTCCATGCTGTCACAGTCACTAGCCCATTTAAGCTTAATATCCTTGTCATCTATCGCCCTCCAGGTTCCCTTGGAGAGTTCATCAATGAGCTTGACGCCTTGATAAGTTCCTTTCCTGAGGATGGCTCACCCCTCACAGTTCTGGGGGATTTCAACCTCCCTACGTCTACATTTGAATCATTTCTCTCTGCCTCCTTCTTTCCACTCCTCTCCTCTTTTGACCTCACCCTCTCACCGTCCCCCCCTACTCACAAGGCAGGCAATACGCTTGACCTCATCTTTACTAGATGCTGTTCTTCTACTAATCTCACTGCAACTCCCCTCCAAGTCTCCGACCACTACTTTGTATCCTTTTCTCTCTCCCTCTCCTCCAACACAACTCACTCTGCCCCTACACAGATGGTAATGCGCCGTCGCAACCTTCGCTCTCTCTCTCCCGCTACTCTCTCCTCTTCCATCCTATCATCTCTTCCCTCTGCTCAATCCTTCTCCCTCCAATCTCCTGATTCTGCCTCCTCAACCCTCCTCTCCTCCCTTTCTGCATCCTTTGACTCTCTATGTCCCCTATCCTCCCGGCCGGCTTGGTCCTCCCCTC
>LR778253.1:1526534-1601534 GCA_902810595.1 Coregonus sp. 'balchen' | reverse complement strand
CCATGAACTATGTCTGGATGGGTCAAATGGAAAGATGACATTCTGTATCCGTAAGGTTATGAACGGACAGAGTTAAGTAAAAATATGCATGTTTAGGACCTTCAACAAAAGCTGGAAAGGGTTATGTTGATTACAATGCAAAGATGATGTTCAAATTAACGTTGACAATCTGTAATTCCTGTACATTTCTGGACAAAAATAATTATCTAATGTATAGTTTCTATCCATTAATCTGTCTCTCTCTTTCTCTTTCCTGACAGTCATCTCTCCGTCCTCATCCGTCTACCCTTCCATGATTGGTTAAATGATTACAGCATGAGATGAAGAGTGGTTTGGCCTTTTCGTCACCATGGTGACCACATCTCAGACAATAAGCTGAGTCAGGCAGAGTGGACTGTTTTTCTGTTCCATTTGCTAAAACGGCATCTGAGTACTCTGTAAAAAAACACATGCCCTTGTCCTACAGTACGTGTTTTGGAGACACATGTAGACACAGATAACTGCTATGGGGTTGGACTGTATCTGGGGTCCGTGTCCATGTTTGTCAGTCTCTATATCTGTATTTGTACATGTTTATTTTCCCGGATGTAATTTTTTCTAGAACCAAATCATCTTCTTGATTGTTTGGGACAGGTAGATTGGAATGGTCTTGTCAGGCTGTGTGCAGGGAATGAGCCCTGACAGACATATAGAGCAAGGAAATATTACCTTCCCCTCTCTTTTATTAAACTCTGTGTATAGGAGCCAAGAGACGGAGAGAAAAAAAAAAAAACATAACAATATTTTCTTTCCAATCAGCTTCCTCATTATGAAGGGAAATGAGTCTCAAATGGTAACCTATTTCCAACATAGTGCCCCATGGGCCCTGGTCAAAAGCAGTGCACTATATATGGAATAGGGTGCCATTCTCTGGTCTAAAGCAGTGCACTATATATGGAATAGGGTGCCATTTGGGATGCAGCCATGATGTATTATAACATGTGATCAGCTTCAGCGGATTCATCAGTCGCTGTGAAAATGACAGCTCTCTATTTAGATGGCTCGGGTCAGCTCTCTATTTAGATGGCTCGGGTCAGCTCTCTATTTAGATGGCTCGGGTCAGCTCTCTATTTAGATGGCTCGGGTCAGCTCTCTATTTAGATGGCTCGGGTCAGCTCTCTATTTAGATGGCTCGGGTCAGCTCTCTATTTAGATGGCTCGGGTCAGCTCTCTATTTAGATGGCTCGGGTCAGCTCTCTATTTAGATGGCTCGGGTCAATAGACAGCTCTCTATTTAGATGGCTCGGGTCAGCTCTCTATTTAGATGGCTCGGGTCAGCTCTCTATTTATATGGCTCGGGTCAGCTCTCTATTTAGATGGCTCGGGTCAGCTCTCTATTTAGATGGCTCGGGTCAGCTCTCTATTTAGATGGCTCGGGTCAGCTCTCTATTTAGATGGCTCGGGTCAGCTCTCTATTTATATGGCTCGGGTCAGCTCTCTATTTAGATGGCTCGGGTCAATGGTAATGACACAGTATCTAACTCTGTGCCCTATTCTCAACACACGGTGATCCCAAAATGTCTCCCAAAAAGGCAGAGAGAAATCTGAGAGAGAAAAAAAAATATCCTACAAAGAGAGAGACAGAGAGGAGGTTAGACTGTCACTAATTAGCTCACGATGTTCTGTCAGCGCTATTGAGAGAGAGAGAGGAAGCTTGTCACAGATTTGGAGACTTGACCCGAAGATGCGACCAAGTTCTGTAATTCTCCAACTTTAGCACTTAGATTTTTCTTCTCCTCCCTAACCATCTTCTTGGTTTTTAACTTCTAAATTGTTGCCCTAATAGTGGTAAGTAGTATATTAGCTTTTTTGTTTTGTTTTTATTTTACACATTGCCTGATTTATGAAGGTCAACAACAATTTGTCTCTTTTCATTTGTGAGTTCTTTGCCTTTTCCCACGGTGATGGATGACAAAGGGATTTTACAGGCGTGTTTGTTCATTTTTCATACTCCAGTGAAACAGGAAGCCATGGAAGGCGAAGAAGAGAGAGAGAGAGAGAGACAGAGAGAGAGAGAGAGTCTCACTGACTGAGTCCTGGAGGAGAGGAACAAACAAATGAAGGGTGTGAACGTGCGTGTCCACACGTGTGAAGTCTAGACAAGGCAGGTAGAGAGGGAGGGAGTATACAGGGCAGCAAGACGAGGAGAGGAATGAAGGAGGGGGGGGAGGGGAGGGGAGGGGAGGGGAGGGAAAGGAGAGGGGAGGGGGGAGGGGAGGGGAGGGGAGGGGAGGGGAGGGGAGGGGAGATAAGAGAGGGAGGGAGAGGAGATAGTGGAGACAGTAGAAGTGGATGGTAACATACTGACCACACCGCCCGAGTTGCTTGCGCAAGTTTTGCAAAATAAACGTACACATACAGTGGGGAGAACAAGTATTTGATACACTGCCGATTTTGCAGGTTTTCCTACTTACAAAGCATGTAGAGGTCTGTAATTTTTATCATAGGTACAACAACAGCAAGCTAGCTAGCTAAATGTCCATGATTGTTTAATGTCTTTCAACCTGTCCCTAAATTAATATAGTTGGTCCAGAGTTCATTTTGATATTTCTAACCGATCACCTGATGGTGTGGATGGACAAAATCAACATGCGCACAATGGCAGCTTTCTGCAAGTCCCGCCTCTCCCATCAATTAATTGGTTGTCACAATGAGCATACTTCCCGTACTTTATGTAAACAAAAGCCAACGTGGGTGCTTGAAAGATGGATGAGGAGGGATTTATTGTGGAAGTGGAGAAGTACACACTTTTATATGACCAATCTTCAAAATTCTACAAGGATCCAGTGAAAAAATATGTGGTCTGAAGAGAGATTGCAAAGACCATGCGCATTAAGGGTAAAGTAAAACAACCCAATGTTCGTCCCCCGGTATAGAACCCACTAGCTAGCTGGCTAACTGAATGTGAATGACGTGTGCTGTATACTTTATTTTATACAGAAACCCCCTGAAGCCAAGAGCCATGTGACAAAATTAGGTGGAAAATGAATAGTATTTCAATTTTTCAAATGTCCTTGTTTTTTTTGTTCATTGTTGAAAGTACTGTTTGATTTGTTACACTACATGACCAAACGTATGTGGACACCTGCTCGTCGAACATCTCATGGGCATTAATATGGAGTTGGTCCCCCCCCTTTGCTGCTATAACAGCCTCCACTCTTCTGGGAAGGCTTTCCACTAGATGTTGGAACATTGCTGTGGGGACTTGCTTCCATTCAGCCACAAGAGCATTAGTGAGGTCGGGCACAATTATTGAAAACACAATTATGCCTCCTGTTTCTGTATGCGTGCGTGTGTGTGTGTGTGTGTGTGTGTGTATGCGTGTGTGTGTGTGTATGCGCGTGTGTGTGTGTGTATGCGTGTGTGTGTGTGTGTGTATGCGTGTGTGTGTGTGTGTGTGTGTGTGTATGCGTGTGTGTGTGTGTGTGTGTGTGTACTGTATGTTTGTAGCTGCAACATCATCACAATTAGGGGAAACCAATTATGAATATATTATAATAACAGGAGGTAAATTAATTACCTGGTAGGCAGTGCTCTACAGTACTGTAGTTGTGGTGTGGATACAGGCAGTATGAGTTATGTCATAATTAAGCAGCCAGGTTAGGTATGTATAGTTGTGGAGCCACCTGCTGTATTATTTGAGTAACTGCATCCCATGTTTATATATATATATATATATATATATATATATATATATATATATATATATATATAAAGCGTCTGTGCTTCCTCGGTTTCACTTCTGGTCACACGAGACATGCATGCCCCAGGCTTTTGTCACAGTGTAGTCCGGCTGAGGGAAACTAGCCAACCTGTATTCTGAGGGAGGCAGTACAGGTCAAGATGAAGATACTCCCAATGCCAAAGCTCTATACATGTCAGCCAAAGTCTCTAATGACATGACCGGAGATGTTGTGTACCAGAACACACATGTGACAGGAAGAAGCGACAGCCTGTTTTACACGCCTGTGATTGGTGGTAACAAAGTGACTCTAGGTGCTATCCTTAACAGTGGGTCAATGGTGAGATGGCAGCGCTGAAGCTGATAGATGCTGCGGGTAGTTGATGTGAAAAGCCAGTTTAACTCAGATGTCGTGATTGTTGGCTGTGGAGGATGCTTTGTGAGGCCTAAGTCTGCTTCAACATAACATGGAAGTCTATGGATGGAAGATGGTTGTTCCAACTGTGGTAGTAGAAAGTCAACATGATGAACTAATACTGGGAACCAACGTGATCATGCACATCCTGTGAATCAAAACAATGTGACAATTATTGGAAAGCAGTCTCGGCCCCCTGCATCACAGATGACACGGAATCTGAACAGTTTCTTGCCATGTTAGCTGGAATGAACCACTGGAGAGGCGACGACATTCCTGACAAGATAGGAACAGTGAGATGTAATAAGACTGGGGAAGGATTGTTAAATCCTGGAAACCATGTGGTCCGCATGCGAGTGATCAACACATCTGGTCGTCCGTGTGGTGAAGTGCAAGTGAATGTTCGGAGACATCTTCCCAAGTGTAGCAATGGAGGACATACAAGACGCCAAACCAGTCCACCTGGTCAGCTGTCCTCAAGCCACGCCTGAGGACGATGTGACGGGCCACATGAGAGAGACACGTTCCACAGAAGAGAAGCTGAGACTGCTGGAGTTGAGTGCTTTGGACCTCAGCTCCTGTGATGTGTCTGAGAAGTGCAAGAGTCAGCTGGCTGACCTAGAAGTGCGCTATGAGGATATATTCTCACGTTACCATCTTGATTGTGGAGAAGCTAAAGGATTTGTTCACAGAATCCGCATGTCCGATAATAGACCGTTCCGGCTTCCGTTGCGAAGAGTGCCTCCAAGTCAATACCAGAAGCTGCACCAGGTCTTGAGCGAGATGGAGGAAAAAGATATCATCCGGAAATCGACAAGCGAGTATGCAGCTCCCCTGGCGCTAGTCTCAAAGAAAAATGGAGACCTTCGTATCTGTACAGACTTCCGCTGTTTGAACAAGAGGACCCTGAAGGATGCACATCCTCTGCCGAACCAGACGGACTGCTTGGTAGCGCTCGGCGGCAATGGATCTCACCTCTGTGTTCTATAACATGCCCACTGCACGAAGATGACAGGAAGCATTCCGCCTTCACAACACCTATGGGGCTCTTGGAATACAACCGTCTACCTCAGGGTCTCTGTAACAGCCCTGGAAGCTTCATGCGCATGACGACCAGTATCTTCAGAGATCAGAACTTCATGAGTTTGCTGTGTTACTTGGATGATCTGTTGGTCTTTGGCCCAGACGAGAAGATGGCCTAGGGACGCTTGGAGATGGTCTTCAGCAGGCTTCATAGTCACATGAAGTTGGCCCAAAATAAGTGCTTCTTTCTCAGGAAGTCTGTCAAGTTCCTTGGACACATAATTGATGAAAATGGTGTGTCTACAGATCCTAGTAAAGTTGACAGCATCTCTAAGATGAGCAGTGCTGATCTGATGGAATTTGATGGTGTGACTCCTTCACAGAATTGGATAAGGTCGTTCCTTGGCATGGTAAACTACTACCAACACTTTGTGCCTGGTTTCTCTGCAATAGCCAGACCTCTCTTCTTGTAGACTGGATCAAAGAGAAAACCCAAGGGCCGCCAGAAAGTAAAGCTCTCCTCACTGTGTCAAAAGTTGAGCATCGCAGACACCCGAACATGAGCCTTCGAAGAGTTGAAGACATCTCTAGTAGACGCGGTGGTGTTGGCACATCCTGGCTTCACCCATCCGTTCATGTTATCAACAGATGGGTCCCTGGATCGCATCGGTGCTGTCCTGTCACAGTTGCAAGATGGAGAAACTTGTGCCAGACCCATTGCATTTGCTAGCAAGTCCTTGTTTCAGTCTCAGAATAACTACCCAGCTCATCGGTTAGAGTTCCTGGTTGATCTGCGACAAGTTCAGTCACTGGTTGAAAGGTAATGTCTTTACTGTTTGGACTGACAACAATCCACTTACTCACATTATGACCAAGCTGAGGCTGGACTGTTGCAAGCAGCGCTGGGTGGCCAAGTTAGCCAGTTATGATTTTGATATCAGGTACGTGTCGGGTCCTCAGAATCTGGTTGCTGACGCTCTGAGTCGAGTGCCCTTTTGTCAAAGGTGTTGGCAACAGACTGCTTCGTGAGCCCTACGAAAAACACCTTAGTGATGTTCAGGCAGTGTCAAACGCTTCAGTCCAAGATGCCTTCAGGTGGTCAAGTGATCTCAAAGGCAGCCCCAAATGTGAAAGCTTGCAGAGAACTTCCAGGTCTGTTTACATGTGTTCTCAGTCCTTGGCAGCAGATGAGGTGTCAGTCATACTCGAGTCACATGACAACTGGGAAGAAGGAGCTAGAACACGTGCTGTGGAAAATGCTGCATAATTTACCTCAACTGATACCTTCTGGTCAAGACACCTTACTTGCCTACTCTGAGAAGGAGCTTCGTGATGAGCAACTCAACGGCAGGACCCTCTCCCGTGTGCTATTCTATGTGGAGAGACACTTGCAGGCCTTCTAGATGGGAAAGAGCAAGAGAAACAGTTACAGTCATCAGATACTTGAAGAGCTGGGAGAAGCTTGTTGTCAGTAATGACATACTGTACAGAGTCTCACGAGGATCAGATATCAAAGACAAAGCGGTTCCAGTACGTCGTTCCTGAGTCTCTCAAAGCAGAAGTCCTGAAGGGTGTTCATGACCACGCGGGTCATCAGGGTCAGTTCAGAAGCCTTAGTTTAGCTAGACAGAGATTCTTCTGGCTGCACCTTGGCAGAGATGTTAGGGATTATGTCCGTGGTTGCCACCGTTGCGTCGTCAGCAAGACAGTTGAGCCCGACGGCAGTGCCCCACTGGAAAGTATCACCTCGACTAGGCCGCTACAACTGATTTGTATCGATTTCTGGTCTGCTGAAGATTCAAGCAACAAGTCCATTGATGTACTAGAGATAACAGATCACTTTACAAGAATGGCTCAAGCGTTTCCCTGCAGAGACCAATCAGCTAAGCAGGTGGCAAGAATCGATACTTTTGTATGTATGGATTTCCTTTGAGAATTCATTGTGACCAAGGGGCAAGTTTTGAGAGTCAGTTGATCAGCGAGTTACTCAGTCTCTGGTGTGAGGAAGTCGCACATGACAACAAATCACCTGATGGGGAATGGCAGCGTGGAACGTTTCAATCGGACGCTTGGCAACATGATCCGAGCTCCAGCACCCAACACTAAGCAAGACTGGCCCAGACCCCTGCAGACATTGACGTTCATGTACAATTGCACCACCCATGAGACGACAGGGTACACCCCCTTCTACCTGACGTATGGAAGGATCCCTCGTCTGCCAGTAGATTGTCAGAAACACCTGAACGATCCAGCTGTTACCAATTATGACAAGTATGTGGTGTCGCTCTCCAATGACCTGAAGGATGCTATGGTGATAGCGCAGGAACATGCTGCAAAAGAGCAAACAACCGACAAATTGAAATGTCCAACAGAAAGGTCAAGGGGCCCGCCATAGAAGTTGGCGATGGAGAAAGAAAGAGGCAAGAGTAGAGTGGCGGATCGATGGGAATGGACAATATACAGTACAACGTGGCAGACAAGAATCCAGGTACTCACACATACAGAATATGTAATACAGCCACTGGAAAGGAAAAAGTAGTCCATCGGAACCTGATCATGTTGGTCAACTTCTTCCCAGTAGACGATGAAAGTGCAGTTTCTGGCCCCTCTTCATCCATGTCCGTTGACCTGACTCCAAGTTCAGGTGCTCACAATGTGATGGTGGATTCAGTGTCAAACGTGAGACAAGGGAGTTCCTTTCCTCAAGAAGAGAGTCAAGATTCACTATCTGGGATGGACGTGTCTGTAGATTCACTATCTGGGATGGAGCAGGACGTGTCTGTAGATTCACTATCTGGGATGGACGTGTCTGTAGATTCACTATCTGGGATGGAGCAGGACGTGTCTGTAGATTCACTATCTGGGATGGAGCAGGCTGTGTCTGTAGATTCACTAACTGGGATGGATAGGAACTATCTGAGCAGGACGTGTCTGTACAAGGTGTCACACGGGGAGAATCAGATCACGAAAAGGAAAGAGGAGCAGACCTATCTGCGGAAGAGAGAATGGATTCCATTTCTGAAAGAGAGAGAGAGAACCCTTTACCTGATCCGGAGCTTGTGGACTCTGAAGGAAGAACTGGAGATTGGATCACACAGTTACCAATAAGTAGAGATGAGCATGAGGATTCTCCAGGTGTGACCTCAGAACCACTGGTCTCTCAAGACTCAGAGATTCAGAACCACTGGTCTCACAAGACTCAGAGATTCAGAACCACTGGTCTCTCAAGACTCAGAGATTCAGAACCACTGGTCTCACAAGACTCAGAGATTCAGAACCACTGGTCTCGCAAGACTCAGAGATTCAGAACCACTGGTCTCACAAGACTCAGAGATTCAGAACCACTGGTCTCGCAAGACTCAGAGATTCAGAACCACTGGTCTCTCAAGACTCAGAGATTCAGAACCACTGGTCTCTCAAGACTCAGAGATTCAGAACCACTGGTCTCTCAAGACTCAGAAGAGATCCAGTGAGCAGACATGCTCTTCTACCGCCTTTGGAAAGTCTGAACAGCCTAGTGAAAGACTGCCCATGAAGACTGTCTATGAGGAATTATGTGAGGATGAGCAAATGTTCCACCAATTAGTATACAAACCAAACTCCATCTTTAAACATTGGCTAAGCCAAAGAAACACTATACCACAAACAACAAAACCTAAAGGTAACTGCCAAAATAAAAGAAACACCAACATACAGTAAAGTGTCTTAAAGAGATTCTCTGGTACTTTTAAGCCAGTAGTTCTGAAAGTAGCACTCACAAGCCAAAAGTGGTCCCCGAAAATGACGTACTACATCACATACAGTGCCTTCAGAAAGTATTCACTGCCCTCTACTTTTTCCACATTTAGTTGTGTTACAAAGTGGGATTCAAATTGTTTTAATTGTAAAAAAATAAAAAATAAATGTCAACGATCTAAACAAAATACTCTGTAATGTCAAAGTGGGAAAATAAAACACTAATATATCTTGATTAGATAATAGGGCAGTAACAGCCAGGGGTGAAAGTAAGGCGGTACGGCGTCCCGCCAAAATACATAGCGGGGGTAAAACGCTGTATAGGTAAAACGCCATATAGGTAAATTAATTAATCAATTAATACAACATGCCCAAATAAACTATTAAACTAAGGCTATTACACCATTATTTAACATTACTGCATGTCAGCCGCATGAAACATGAGTGAATTGACTGGAAACCCGGGGGTATACACTCCAAATTTCATTGTGGTTTGAGGAGAACACTGAGATGCTCATGGACAAGAGGCAGAGATGAGTGGCCGAGATGCTCTTGGACAAGAGGCAGAGATGAGTGGCAGAGATGCTCATGGACAAGAGGCAGAGATGCGTGGCCGAGACCGAGGCGCGCGGACGCATCAATTCAAGTGTAGGTCTACAGACAATAGCAGAATGTCATAACAACATGTAGGTGTTTTGTAACTGATGTCTCTTTTCATTCATCACATTGTGGGTGCACAGTGCACTTTTGGGGTTTGGATGCTGACGTTATTTTGTGAGTGGACGAATGTGTGCGGGTAGCCTACAGGAGCGCCTTTGTTAAGTGATTGTTTGACAATCAGATGAAAACATCATGACTGGTTGTGTTTATGCTACATTAAAATGCATCGTGTCTCATCTGACCATATAGTGAACATTCAATTGCCAGAACATTGAAAATGTCCAATTGTCTCTGTCAGGTCCACATTGGGTAGACATCAATGGAAACATAGGAAATGACTATGAAATAATACAATATTTCAGTTGTGTTTATTACTTACATTTTATTTGATGACTTTATTATTTTTCATTCCTTAAAGACATCATCTCATCTCAGGCAGTAGCAGCCAGCCAGACAACGTTGTGCTCCCCGTACTGTCCTGTCTTTAGTCATGCTACGTAGCTAACCTGTAAATCAATTTATAACATTTTTGACATGCGTTTTTCTGGATTTTTGTTGTTGTTATTCTGTCTCTCACTGTTCAAATAAACCTACCATTAAAATTATAGACTGATCATGTCTTTGTCAGTGGGCACACGTACAAAATCAGCAGGGGATCAAATACTTTTTTCCCTCACTGTATGTGACACGAGAAATTCCATAATTTGGTGTCTTGTAGATGGTGGTGGAAAACGCTGTCATAGGCGCCGCTCAAGAATCTCCCAAAAGTGTTCAATTGGGAGTAAGAGGAAGATCGGAATGCCATGAACCAAGATGTTTTGTGAGTTCAAATCCCAGGTGAGGACAGGCTAAATAATAATTACTGTATAAATTAACATGCACAATGTAATGTGTCAAATCTGTAGTGCTAAGCGATTAACCCACATTTTGTTTTTTGTTGTTGATTTTAAACAACTAATTGAACGACGTCGGTTCAACTTCTTGAATTCCATTTAGTTTCGTTTTTTGTGATCCCAACGTGCCGTTTCCCTAGAGAGAAATCAAATAATTCCCGAGATAAATCAAGTCAAGAGCTATGCGGGACGTTGAGTTGAAGGGAGTTGTAGCTTTTCATTACGCAACATAATATTCAACCTAGTTCAATGCAGAAACGTGGTAATTAACTACAACGACCATAATCCATTGCGCCTGTTCTTTCTGGTTCGGACAGAGATGGATACACTTTTACGCCTGCTAATTTAGGTTAGATACACTGTCAGTAGCTGAGTGTAGATGCGGTGTGGAAATCAAGCGCAGGAAACACGGGCGTTCGTGAACAGACTTTAGTCAACGAAAGCAGCACCAAACAGGCGAACAGCCAACCCAACCGGGAGGCAAAATACAAATTACGCACAATAAACACAGTGCGTAAAACGACGATAGCGCACACAGTGCGGACTCTCGAAAAACAACAAAACACGAGAGTAAATACAGAGCGCAACAGCTTGACAAAAAACAATCACACATAACACCTGACCCAACACACGATAACTAAATAGGAAACAAAATCAAACACTAACAAGGGACAGGTGTACAAACAGACAAAACCAAACAAACATGAAACCTCGAACGGTGGCAGCTAGTACTCCGGGGACGACGACCGCCGAAGCCTCCCCTAACAAGGAGGAGGAGCAGCCTCGGCCGAAACCGTGACAGTACCCCCCCCTTGACGCGCGGCTCCAGCCGTGCGCCGATCCCGGCCTCGGGGACGACCAGGACGACGCGGAGCAGGGCGCGTAGGATGACCCCGATGGAACTCGGTCAGCAGGGACAGGTCTAATATGTCCCTCCTCGGCACCCAGCACCGCTCCTCCGGGCCGTACCCCTCCCACTCCACGAGATATTGGAGACCCCCCATCCGGCGTCTCGAATCAAGGATGGACCTCACAGTGTACGCCGGAGCCCCCTCGATGTCCAACGGGGGCGGAGGAGTCTCCTCTATCTCATAGTCCTGGAGTGGACCAGCTACCACCGGCCTGAGGAGAGACACATGGAACGAGGGGTTAATATTCCTGTAATCAATAGGCAGTTCTAACCTGTAACACACCTCGTTCAACCTCCTCAGGACTTTGAATGGCCCCACAAACCGCCGACCCAGCTTCCGGCAGGGCAGGCGGAGGGGCAGGTTTCTGGTCGAGAGCCAGACTCGATCTCCAGGTGCGTATACAGGCCCCTCACTGCGGTGGAGATCGACGCTCGTCTTATGCCGACGGATGGCCCGCTGTAGATGGACGTGGGCAGCGTTCCATGTCTCCTCCGAGCGCCGCACCCACTCATCCACCGCAGGGGCCTCGATCTGGCTCTCGTGCCAAGGTGCCAGAACCGGCTGGTACCCTAACACACACTGGAAAGGGGTTAGTTTAGTGGAGGAGTGGCGGAGAGAGTTCTGCGCCATCTCGGCCCACGGAATGTATCTCGCCCACTCCTCCGGCCGGCCCTGGCAATAAGACCTCAGAAACCTACCCACATCCTGGTTGACACGTTCAACCTGCCCATTACTCTCCAGGTGGTAACCCGAGGTAAGGCTCACCGAAACCCCCAACCGTTCCATAAAGGCTCTCCACACTCTGGAGGTGAACTGGGGGCCTCGATCAGACACTATATCCTCGGGTACCCCGTAATGCCGGAAGACATGGGTAAACAGAGCCTCAGCGGTCTGTAGGGCAGTAGGGAGACCCGGCATGGGAAGGAGAAGACAGGCCTTCGAGAACCGATCCACAACGACCAGGATGGTAGTATTCCCCTGTGAGGGGGGAAGGTCTGTAACAAAGTCCACCGAGAGGTGGGACCAGGGTCGTTGTGGAACGGGCAGGGGTTGTAGCTTACCCCTGGGCAAATGTCTGGGCGCCTTACACTGTGCACACACCGAACAGGAGGAGACATAAACCCTCACATCCCTGGCTAACGTTGGCCACCAGTACTTAGTGCTAAGGCAGTGAACTGTCCGGCCGATACCTGGATGTCCAGAGGAGGGGGACGTATGAGCCCAATAAATGAGGCGATCGCGTACCTCGAGCGGAACGAACGTCCGTCCCACTGGACACTGTGGAGGACTTGGGTCGGTGCGTAACGCCCGCTCGATCTCTGCATCGACCTCCCATACCACCGGTGCCACCAGACAAGACTTTGGTAGTATGGGAGTGGGCTCAACGGACCTCTCCTCCGTGTCATACCGCCGAGACAGGGCATCTGCCTTCCCGTTCTGGGACCCAGGGATGTAAGTGATTTTAAACACAAACCGGGCTAGAAACATAGTCCAGCGGGCCTGGCGAGGATTCAGTCTCCTAGCTGCCCGGATGTACTCCAGGTTACGGTGGTCCGTCAAAATGAGGAAAGGGTGTTGAGCCCCCTCAAGCCAATGCCTCCACACCTTTAGGGCCTGTACCACGGCTAACAGCTCCCTGTCCCCTACGTCATAATTCCGCTCCGCCGGACTGAGCTTCTTAGAATAAAAGGCACAGGGGCGGAGCTTAGGTGGTGTGCCAGACCGTTGTGTGAGGACGGCCCCAATACCGGCCTCAGACGCGTCTACCTCTACCTGGAATGGTAAAGCGGGATCCGGATGCGCCAACACCGGCGCCGAGGTAAACAGGTCCTTCAGTCTCCCAAAAGCCCTGTCCGCCTCAGCTGACCACCGCAAGCGCACCGGACCCCCCTTCAACAGAGACGTTATGGGAGCTGCCACCTGTCCAAAACCCCGGATAAACCTCCGGTAATAATTAGCAAAACCCAAGAACTGTTGCACCTCTTTCACAGTGGTTGGGGTTTGCCAATTACGCACAGCTGACACCCGGTCAACCTCCATCTTCACCCCTGACGCAGACAACTGATAACCCAAAAAGGAGACCGACTTCTGAAAGAACAGACATTTCTCTGCCTTGACATATAGGTCATGCTCCAACAGTCTCCTCAACACTCGGCGCACCAGGGCTACATGCTCAGCTCGGGTAGAACTGTACACCAGAATATCGTCTATGTACACGACTACTCCCTGCCCCTGCATGTCCCGGAAAATCTCATCTACAAAGGATTGGAAGACTGAGGGAGCATTCATTAACCCATATGGCATGACGAGATACTCGTAATGACCGGAGGTCGTGCTAAATGCTGTCTTCCATTCATCGCCCTCTCTAATGCGCACCAAGTTATATGCGCTCCTGAGATCCAATTTTGTGAAGAACTGAGCACCGTGTAATGACTCCGTCATAGTCGCAATCAGAGGAAGTGGATAACTGTACTTCACCGTAATCTGATTGAGACCGCGGTAATCAATACACGGGCGCAAACCTCCATCTTTTTTCTTCACAAAAAAGAAGCTTGAGGAAGCGGGTGAAGTGGAGGCCCGTATGTATCCCTGTCTCAGAGACTCTGCGATGTAAGTTTCCATCGCCTTCCTCTCCTCTTGAGACAAGGGATACACATGGCTCCGCGGGAGTGCTGCTCCTAACTGGAGATCTATCGCACAATCCCCCTGTCTATGAGGCGGCAGCTGCGCCGCCCTTGTCTTACTAAACACCAGTGTCAAATCCTCATACTCGGGGGGAATATGCAGTGCGGGCATTTGATTTGGACTCTCCACCGAGGTCGCCCCTATGGAAACACCCAGACATAGCCCCTCACACTGAACAGACCACCCTTTAAGAGCTTTCTCTCGCCACAAAATAGTAGGATCATGGGTAATCAACCAGGGAAGTCCCAGCACCACCGGATACGCAGGAGAGTCAATCAGATAGAGCTGAATCGTCTCCTCATGACCCCCCTGCGTCTTCATCCTAAGGGGCGCTGTGACCTCCCTAATTAACCCAGATCCTAACGGACGGCTATCTAGGGCATGTACAGGGAAAGGCTTATCAACGGGAAGGAGAGGAATCCCTAACTCTACACAGAACTGGCGATCTACAAAATTCCCAGCTGCGCCTGAATCTACTAGCGCCTTATGCTGGGAACGAGGTGCAACCTGTGGGAAACAAACAGGCAAGGTTATGTGAACGACAGAAAGCTCTGGGTAAGTAGGGCGCCTACTCACCTGGGAGGACTCCCCAATGCGTGGCCTGCGCTCACCTCCACCGGGGGACCTTCCCCAACACCTAGCCGCGGTGTGCCCTCCACGGCCACAGTTGGTGCAGGGAACGGCCCCCCTCGGGTTCCTACTCCTCCGTTCTCTAGCGCCAGCACCTCCGAGCTCCATAGGGCTCGGCTCGGAGGTGCCGGAAGGTGGAATGGGTAACCCCCACCCGGGACGTCCACGGGTGGCGAGCAGGGTGTCCAGCCGAATGGCCATGTCGACCAGTTGGTCAAACGACAGCGTGGTATCCCTGCACGCCAACTCTCTGTGGACGTCCTCCCGGAGGCTGCAGCGGAAGTGGTCTATGAGGGCCCGCTCATTCCACCCTGCATCTGCCGCTAGATTCCGGAACTCCAAAGCAAAATCCTGTGCGCTCCTCATCCCCTGTCGGAGGTAGAACAGACGCTCCCCCGCCGCCTTCCCTTCTGGTGGATGGTCAAACACGGCACGGAAGCGGCGGGAGAACTCCGCATAGGTAATAGTAGCGGCGTCTATTCTCCTCCATTCGGCGTTGGCCCACTCCAACGCCTTGCCGGTGAGACAGGAGATGAGGGCGGAGACGCTCTCGTGTCCCGAGGGCGCCGGGTGTACGGTGGCGAGGTAGAGCTCCACTTGCAGCAGGAACCCTTGACACCCGGCAGCGGAGCCGTCGTACGCCCTTGGGAGCGAGAGCCGAATCCCGCTGTGTTCCGGAAGGGGGACAGGAGGACTGACCGATGGGGATGGTCCGGTAGGTGGGGGCGTGGGTACCCCGCTGCTTTCCCATCGGTGGAGAGTGTTCATCACCCGATCCAGGGCGTGACCGATCTGGTTGATCCTGTCCTCCTGCCCACAAAGACGGTCCTCCATGATGTCCGTTGGCGCGGTTGCTCCTGCTGATTCCATGGGTTGATGTGTGATTCTGTCAGTAGCTGAGTGTAGATGCGGTGTGGAAATCAAGCGCAGGAAACACGGGCGTTCGTGAACAGACTTTAGTCAACGAAAGCAGCACCAAACAGGCGAATAGCCAACCCAACCGGGAGGCAAAATACAAATTACGCACAATAAACACAGTGCGTAAAACGACGATAGCGCACACAGTGCGGACTCTCGAAAAACAACAAAACACGAGAGTAAATACAGAGCGCAACAGCTTGACAAAAAACAATCACACATAACACCTGACCCAACACACGATGACTAAATAGGAAACAAAATCAAAAACTAACAAGGGACAGGTGTACAAACAGACAAAACCAAACAAACATGAAACCTCGAACGGTGGCAGCTAGTACTCCGGGGACGACGACCGCCGAAGCCTGCCCGAACAAGGAGGAGGAGCAGCCTCGGCCGAAACCGTGACATACACACAGACTACATATACCTCAGGAGAGAAATTTACACACCACAACAACAAGAGAGAGAGATAGAGACAGTTGGTGAAAGTATGCCTTATCTACTTTGAAGAACTAGTACAATGATTTAGTCAGACAGCTCTGCAGCATACTTAGGCAGGCTAGCTAAAAAAAATTATAAAAATAAAAACACTTGGACTGAAATGTTGACCAAAACAAATGCAGCGGAACCAGTTACTTAATAATAACTACATGATAATTTTATATGAAGTAAAATTGTGGGACTTGCTTCAACAAAAATAAAAAATGTGTTTGTGGTAGTGGAAGAAGTGTTTCTGATTTTATATTTGAAAAGCAGTTTTCTGTCTGTTGTTGGAAAATTTGTATTTGTATTTTTTTTACTGCAGAGACATAAAAATGGAGATCATCTGACTCTGGGGACGTAGATAAGGGCTTTAAGATTCCCTTTAAAGGTTGAGATCAAATGTAGTTGATGCGGTTACTAGAACAGTCGTATGGTCAGTAGAAAATATTTTATGTTCTGATTTCAGATTTGAACAGCAGAGATTAGACTCCGATTTCATATGCTCTACGTTTTTATGTCTAATTTGTTGGAAAAAACAGCAGTTTTTTAAAACAGATATCACTTTTGATTGGTAGAAGATCATTTTGTTTTGTTTTTAGATTTGAATAGCAGAGAAGTAAACCTCTAAGTTTTTGTGAATGTGGTCAAAGTAGCTGATTTGTGTCAAAAGTCACAATAGGCATTTTAACACTACATTGTGCTTAGCACCGGGCTCCATAGGCAATATTTCTGAGCAATGTTGCCAGCAATGGTTGCTGCAACATTTTTCCATCGACAATGATCAACTTTTTGTAATCTGGGGATCTGTGATCGGCAGCGCCACCTAGTGGGTAATAATATGCCATTTAGCAGACGCTTTTATCCAAAAGCGACTTACAGTCATGGTTGCATACATTTTTTGTGTATGGGTGGTCCCGGGGATCGAACCCACTACCTTGGCATTACAAGCGCCGTGCTCTACCAGCTGAGCTACAGATAATAATATTTAGGAATCGTCCAATCAGGTCATGTGATCAGTCTGCCGTTCAAAAAATATTTTGGAAAACATGGCGGCCGTTTTTGTGAAATGTTGGCCATTGACGTCTAAAATGTTTCCGCACGACAATATTTGATCATGATATGTTAATACATACATACTGTATTAATTTTGTCATGTTTAACCGACATAAATATCCACGCTGGGGTGCATGCTAAGCGATTAGCATGCTACCCAAAACCATGTACATTTTACATTGCGTCTTTTGTTTTAGATTGTTTTTTGTATATTTAACTAGCTGGTTAGCTGGATGAATACAATTTATACTTCCTAGCTTAGAATTGTGAAGTAAAATGTTTGTTAAATCTCGTTATCCTTGTCTGACTTCACTGGCAGCAGGTTGTTTGTTAGCTGATAAATTCCAGTACAGATGTGTCAGTCAACAGGCAACAACAAGCTATAATTAACCAGCATGGCTACTGTTGATGATCACAAGTTTACTGGAGAACGGAGACCAAGTAGAGACTTTCGGACAAGGTGGATGATTGTATAATATAAGGCAGTTTATTCAGAGGTAAAGATATCTGTAAATAGCGTGCACGGACCCGTTCGTCAACCTCGTAGGGAGATATCTGAGAGCGCGCCCCTAAACATTGTGTGCTGACATTTTATACAATAAAATAAAGTAGGTTGATTCTAGTAGTTCTGATCTTCTGATTGGTCCTGATGAGTTGGTCGAGGTCACTTCCATTGCATTGGCTCTGAGTCGGGTTCTCTGTCTTCAGATGTTCAGCCTAAGAGAAGGGGGTTTTTGTGTGTGTGTGCTTAACAATGATGATGTGTGTGTGTGTGTGTGCGTGTGTGTATGTGTGTGTGTGTGTGAGTGTGTGTGTATGTGTGTGTGTGTGTATGTGTGTGTATGTGTGTGTGTGTGTATGTGTGTATGTTTAACAATGATGATGTGTGTGTGTGTGTGTGTGTGTATGTGTGTGTGTGTGTGGGGGTGTGTGTGTGTATGTCCTCAGAGCAATAACTCGTGAGTTGGGAGAACTGAGAGACCTATGGCATGGGTGTTGTCCATAGCCACCTGCTGATAAGGCCGACAAGATAGAAGTCTTTGTGCATTGTATTAAATCCAAAGGCCCAACACAAGATGGGTTATGCACAAGATTTTAGTCAGACCAAGCTATAACATTATATATTTACTACGACAAATCCCTCTCTTCACGTCTCCCCAGAGACGTGACCAAGTAACAGTAAAGAAGGAAAACTTAAGACGTGACACAAGCTTAATAGTGCAATTGGCAAAATAGGGAAAACTTTATCAGAAGATAAAGTTTTACATTCCCCCTCTTCACGTCTCACAAGAGACGTGACAAAAAGCTTAAATGCTGCAATTGGCAAAATAGGGAAAACTTTATCAGAGGATAAAGTTTTACATTCCCCCTCTTCACGTCTCACAAGAGACGTGACAGAAAGCTTAAATGCTGCAATTGGCAAAATAGGGAAAACTTTATCAGAAGATAAAGTTTTACATTCCCCCTCTTCACGTCTCACAAGAGACGTGACAAAAAGCTTAAATGCTATTCATCATCCAGATATCCTTGGTCAGCATCGTCAATAGCAAGCAAAGGAAACATCTGACCGTTATCTGCAGGATGTGGATCAATAGCGGTGGTTATAATCCTGGTTGTCAGCGTCCGTATGCATGGAATGCAACAGCATCCACAAAGCACTAGAATTGCAGCAAAAACAGAGATGGATACAAGTATAGAAGAAACAAGCGTTTTATATTTACCAAACGCATCCATCCAAGAGTCCCACATTGAAGTATCCACCCCTGAGTGGCTCTTCATTTTGCCATTAAGAGTTCGTAACCCTTCCAGGGCGACAGTCAAGCTGCCATCTGTGGCTGTATTGTTGGGAATAAAGGTACAACATTGTTCACCAAACATAGCACATACTCCTCCTTTTTCAGCCAGGAGCATGTCGACAGCAATACGATTTTGGAAAGCCATGAGAGAGGTCGCAGCCAACTGGCCATGCACCGCCTCAAAACCTTGTTGTGTCCAATTGCCTAATTTTTGAACATTAAAATGGACATAATTGATTCTGTCAACATTTTTATTAATTGTGCACCACCAGCAAAATGAAGATTCAAAACCTGCGGCTACTTGGTCAATCAATTTATACTCATCTGGTACCCCCCTAGGGACCCCAATTGCATCAATGTAGGTTGGGTCCCCATGAGTAGGGCCCACAGCGCGCCTGGTCCTGGTAGGAATTAAGTCAGACACATGGGTCACCAGCTCCTGAACACCTGTTGGATACACAGATATTGGTAGCAAAAGAGAGACTAGTGCACAGGTGCCTGTGGCATTTCCAGGCAGTCCATCAAACAGATGAACGCCTCCACACCACCACCAGACATCAGCCCTGGAAACAGGTTTAAACTCAGCATTAGGCGTATAGATAAACCGACACCATCCAACAGGTACCATACCCAACAATGGTAGACCTTTCATGAGATTAACACAGGTAAAGTTAGCTCTAGCCACCTGATAGGAAAAAATTGGTTTCTTAGTTGCTTTAGTAACCAAGGGATGAACTACGTCCCATAGTGTACAATTGGCGGAAGGGTTGTCATGTTTCATGACAGACAGGAAGCATTCTGGCATAATGGCGGCAGGGATAATGCGAAGCAATGGCCGTGCCCCCATACAAACCACACAACTCTGATGAGTCACCTTTGCCGCTTCCTCAGTCAACAAGAGCCAGTTGTTAGAAAGGCCGGAGACACCTGTAGCGGTCAGGATTGCATCATCCAAAGTAGGTGGAGTGGTAAGTAAAATAATAGAATTATTCTTATTACCATTTTCATTAATAGCCTGTGCTTTTGTGTTATTAATATGACAAATTCGAACATTCCAATGGACTGGTGCAGTGGTACAGCTTACATAAGGAGCAAGTCTAAAGTCCTGGCAGCCTAATGCAATACCAGGATAGATAGTAAATTTGAGTCCTTTAGAGTTTTTTGTCAAAGTCAAGAGTTTCCTCCATTGTTTTCCTAATGCAGTAGAGGTGCAACTGGACCAGTCATAATTAGTCTCACATACCAAGTTTGTCCAAGTCCAATCGCTATGGGTGACCCCCACTGTCATATACCAGTCCCAGTCACGGTAGTAGGTAAGTTCTCTGAAGTCTACCCACGGCACTGTCGCAGTAGTGGTAACATTAAAGGGTATACATAATGTGGTGCTTCTATACAATTGTCTGGGCCCACAGGAAAGGGTGTTAGAGACAACTTGTCGTTTATTTACGTGGTGGCTGTGGCTTACGTTCTGATCTGGGCTCAATGTGTCGGAGTGCAGGTTGGTCGGACGTATGGTTGTGACATTGAATGTGTCGTTAGGTTTACTAGTGGGTGTAATGGGTGTCTGTGTCATGTGCTGTACTGACCAGAGTATGATTCCTAGAGTAACCCCAATAGTTACAATCAGCAAAACAAGGAGTGGAGCAGAGCACCCCAGTCTCTCCCATGGTGGTCTGTCCCTCCTCTGTTTTTCCCCTCCAGTATCTGAAGATGGGAGTCTCCTCCACATATTCAGATAGTGTTGGTGTCAAGAATTTGATCCGAATTTAATGTGATTAAATCACTTCTGACTTCAGTCAGGGTTCTGGAAGGAGTTGGTGCTGGTGTACAATGTGTCAAGTGGTGCCAAGGTGCGCCTGATTTACCTTTGACCTGGACTGAGTGTGAAGTAACCTCCTTCACTTCGTACGGTCCAGTCCACCTGGGATCTTGCCACTTTCTCTTGTGAACCTTGATCCTTACCCAGTCCCCAACTTTTACCTTCAGCAGCGCCGGATCTCCCGTCAGCTCCCCCTCTTGGACCTTGTGAATCTGTTTGGAGAGAGCTGCAGAGAGTTCCGTTAGTTTTCTCACATATTCAGACATTACAATTTGTTGTACATCAAGGGCGGGCATATGACCTCCCTCCCTTGGTGGACCAGGCATGACTCTACCAGTCATAATCTCATGTGGAGAGAGATGGGTGCCTGCTCCTGGAGAGGCTCTCATGGCCATCAACGCCAGGGGCAGAGCTTCAACCCACGTCAACTTTGAACCTGCACATACCTTGGCTATCTTAGCCTTCAAAGTTTGATTGGCGCGTTCCACGAGGCCCTGAGATTGCGGCCGGTACACAGACCCAAACTTGTGCACAATGCCGAACCTCTCCTCCACCTGTCTCAGGTGTTGGTTACTGAAATGGGACCCGTTGTCGGATCGAATTTGTCTTGGAACCCCATACCTTGGTATGAGTTCAGTCTGCAGCCACTTAATAACTGACCTAGCATCCTCACGTGCTGTTGGTATTGCCCCAACCCATTTGGAGAATCGATCTACCATTACCAATAAGTACCTTTTCCCATTAGTTACATTATCAGCCCCCATGTCAGTGTAATCTATGCTAATGTCCTGAAAACATGCATTAGGTACTGGGTATGAACCCATGGGTGTTTGGAAAGGTTTCTTTGGGTTGTGGCTGCCACAAATGCTGCACTCATCACAAAACAAGTCTGTCATGTCCTTAATGTGTGGGTGCCACCAAATATGGGAAACCTTCTGTAAAGTTTTGAGTTTCCCTTCATGGGTGGGCCCATGAGCCTCACGTATCAGCTCGGGACAGAGATTAGCTGGGGCCACCAACCTGCCGTCATGGCATCTCCAAAGTTCATCAGGTCCTTTGGTGGCTCCCATCTGTCCCCATACCGAGTGCTCATACGGGCCCGCTGTGAATTGTAGTTCCTTTATGTGTTGGTCTGTGAGTTCTGTTCTAGCTGGTTGAGTCTGCAGCACCATCTGTCTTGGAGTGTAGCCCCCAGCTTTCTTGGCTGCTTTGTCAGCTGCGTCATTTCCCTCGCTGACTTTGTTCTTGAGTTGCTGATGTCCTTTGCACTTCATGATGGCCACCTGCTCAGGTAGTGAGACTGCTTTTATCAGTCTCTCCATTTGTGCCTTGTGTTTGATCGGAAGGTTTCCTGTTGTGGTGAAGTTACGTCTGACCCATTGTGGTCCATCTGTATGGACTGCTCCATGAGCATATGCTGAGTCAGTGTAGATGTTCACAGTCTTTCCTTCAGCCTTTTCCAGGGCTTGAGTCAAACCAATGATCTCGGCTAGTTGGGCTGAGGCAGGTTGTGGGATGATGTCTGATTCCAGGGTCACGTGTGACCCGTCTGGAAGCTGCTGTACCACTGCATATGCTGCTATGTTCCCTTCTTCTCCTCTATAGCAGCATCCATCGGTGTACAACCATAGATCAGGATTGGTAAGGGGTTCGTTTCCCAAGTCTGGTCGCAGTTTCAGTTCCTGTGCCGCCCTCTCTTCGCAGGAGTGTGCCAACCCTTCTTCTGCATTGAGTGCGTCTGCCATGTTTTTGTCGGTGTTGACAAAAGTAATGTGTGATTGGGTGCATTTATTCTGGATTTTGTTCTTTCTTTCAGCGCTGAACGTGAATTCCTTGCTCATCAGATATGCTGCAACCCCATGGTGCGTATGGATTTCCAATTTGTGGCACATTACCAGGTGGGCGGTTTTTTCAATAGCTTTTGCCACTGCAGCCACGTACCTGGAACATGTTGTCTGACCTGCTTCAATATGGTCCAACTTAGAGGAATGATACATCAGTACTCTTCTCTCCCCCTCTTGTTTCTGAAAAAGGATGGAAGAAGTGAACCCCTCCTTTTCAGAAACATCAAGATTAAATTTGTTTTTGTAGTCGGGTGCTGTCAGAGCTGCTGCCACCGAGAGATCGGTTTTTAGGAGAGCAAATGCTGTTGATGCTTCAGGTGTCCAGGTAAGTGAGGAGTGTAAGTTTCTTGGTCCTGCTTCTCTCACTATTTCTCTCAGTGGTTCAGTCCTGGATGTGTAGTCAGGGATGTGGGTACGGCTGTACCCTGTCAACCCCAGGAAGGACAACATGCCTGACACTGTGATGGGACGTGGATGATGGAGTATGGAATCTCGGTGGGATTTCGAGAGACCAGCACCTTCTCCTGAGATTTCTCTGCCAAGGAAAAGGACAGTTCTGCGACAGGACTGGACTTTGCTCATTTTGACCTTGTAGCCTTTGACAGCCAAGAAGTCAAGTAGGGTTTTTGTCATTTGTAGACAGAGATCAGATGTGGGAGCCCCCAGCAAAAGGTCATCTACATATTGGATGAGTATCACTCCTTCAGGGATTTTCAATTCAGCCAGGTGTGTCTTTAGGATATGATTGAAGATTCCGGGAGAACACCTGTAACCCTGTGGAAGAACCGAATACGTATACTGTTGATGTTCATATGTGAAGGCAAAGAGAGGCTGTGAAGCCTCATCCAGTGGAATGCTGAAGAAGGCATTAGCCAGATCCACAACGGTGAAGTATTGGTGTTTTGGTGAGAGATTACTCAGTGTAATGTGAGGGTCAGGGACAGGTAGGTCAATGGGTGCAGTGACGTCGTTCACTGCTCGGAAGTCTTGTACCATCCGGTATGTTTCGCCTCCTGCTTTCAAGACTGGTAAGATTGGTGTGTTCCATGGAGACACAGTGCGATATATGACACGAGCTCCCAACAACCCATCTATGGTTGGTTTGATCCCCCTGGTCTGTTCAGGTTTCAGACGGTACTGTGTTCGGTAGATAGGAATTTGATCAGGGTTGAGTAAGGTGATGGTGACTGGTTCCACCTGTAGTTGTCCAACATCAAATGGGGTGTGTGTCCATATGCCTTCATCAATGGTGGAAAGCAGTGCTTGTGATGAGGGGTGGTCTGTGTAAGGTTTACCATGGTGTCTTGGGAGAGTCAAACGTTCAGGAAGGCAATGTTCCTCTGTGTCAACTGTCATAAACCTCCACATGTTCTCAGTGGTGGCTTTGGTTATTCCTGGAGTTTGGGTGGGTTCCCACTGGAGTTTGGATGCTCTTCTGATCATAGGCCCAAGGCTCCTTGCTTCAAAACCGTTTCCAACTGCCAGTGTAACATGGGGAGCAGATTCTTCGCCCAGTAGGTACCAGGATTTCAAATGGGAAGGTAGGATAACCGGAGCAGCCACTCCTTCCTGTCCACACACTATGGTACAACATCTGATTGTTGGTGTCAGGTGCATCATGTTTTCATCCCAGTCATCGGTATATGGGTTGACATCATTATCAGTCACATTAAGTGTACAGTGTATTTCAGCTTGAGGAGTCTTGTATGGGTGAAATGTGTAAATGAGTTGTCTCAGCTGGTTGAACTTGAATTGAACCTCAGGGGTTCCTTGGCCGGATTCGATGCACTTCAACCAGTATATCTCTTGGGTCAGGGAGAGCACTGGAGTTGGGATGATGGGTAGCATCAGCACCCTAACTGGATGAACTGGTGTGGAGGTAATGGGATCAATGGAAACCTCCACACCCTTTTCGGTAAGGTAGATTGAACATTTCAGTTTGCACAATAGGTCCCTTCCTAATAGGTTGATTGGACAGTTGGGACAATATAGGAATTGATGCTTCAAATTGGAAGGGCCCCATTGGAAGAGCAAGGGACCTATGGTGTTTTGTGCTTCGGGTGTTCCTGATACCCCCACCACCTGTATTGATTCCGAAGAGAGTGGTTGACGAGATCTTATGGCAGAGTACGTACATCCTGTATCTACCAAAAATTGGTGGGTAACTCCCTCCACTTCACACATGACAGTTGGTTCAGTATGAAGTGGAAAATGCTGACCCCCATTCCCGTTCTGTGGTGGTGGGCAGCTTCAGGGCCAGGGAGGATATTCGTCTGACATGCCCTGGAAGGTAGGAGCTGGCTGCTGGTTAGGCTGTTGGTTTGACAATTGTAACAGGCCCCCCCATTACCTTGTGGCCTTGGCTGTCCCCATTGAGTCTGGTATTGTGGGGGTCCTCCCCTTCCTCTACCTCTCCATTGTGGTGTACCTCTGCCTCTTCCCCTCCATTGGGGTTGATGGTTAAATTGTGGGTGTTCCTTACAATCACGCCTAAAATGTCCAGCTCCTCCACAATTGTAACACAGGTAGTTCCCTCCTCTTGGAGGACCTAATGGGGTGCCCTGCTGAGGCCATGGTCGTGGTTGTGGGCCAAAAGTCATGGTGCCTGTTAGGCTGTATAGTGAGGTGGGGCCAGGAGTGGTGCTGGTACTGGCCTCTGGGGAAGCTGCTTCAGTGGCCACACACATCGTATCTGTTTTCTTTGGTTGCACCCTCCTGCTCTCCACTATTGCCCATGTCCCTATTCTCAGCTCTTCCTCGGCTTTCTCAACTGCCACCTCTAGTCCTTTCTTCATAAAGGTGAGTTGCCCTTTAGACGGGGCACCCCCGCTAAAGTAACCTGCCTGTGTCCATTTGAGTTTCACTCCCTCCCACACTTTCTTCACTGTCTTATACTGTTCTTTCCCTCCCGCTCTATCCTGTATTTTTTGATCTAGATATTCATTAAATTTGAGTTTTGGGACGGTAGTGGTTGCCATGGTTATACAGTTTATTAGACTATCTTGGTGCTCTCAGCCCGTCACTGGCCGAATCCAGCAATGTATTCTTGGCGCTGACTGAGATTTATCTCTGATGTCCCACCCTCGTACACAAAAAATGTTCAATACTTTATTCTTAGGAATTATTTTGCAAAAGGTATTATTGTTTTTCAATTATTCGAATTATTATATATTTTCCCAAAAGGTATCAGAACCGCCCTTTTGGAACAATATATTAACAAACCCGAGCGCTCCCAAAACAATCATCAATTTAATCCCAGGAATTATTTTGCAAAAGTTATTATTGTCTTTCAGGTACTCGAGCTATTATATATTTTCCCAAAAGGTATCAGAATCGCCCTTTTGGAAGAATATATTAACAAACCCAAGCGCTCCTAAAATAATTATCAATTTAATTTTGGGAATTATTTAGCAAAAGTTATTATTGTTTTTCAGGTATTCGAGTTATTATATATTTTCCCAAAAGGTATCAGAATCGCCCTTTTGGAAGAATATATTAGCAAACTCGAGCGCTCCTAAAATAATTACCTATTTAATTTTGGGAATTATTTTGCAAAAGTTATTATTGTTTTTCAGGTATTCGAGTTATTATATATTTTCCCAAAAGGTATCAGAATCGCCCTTTTGGAAGAATATATTAGCAAACTCGAGCGCTCCTAAAATAATTATCAATTTAATTTTGGGAATTATTTTGCAAAAGTTATTATTGTTTTTCAGGTATTCGAGTTATTATATATTTTCCCAAAAGGTATCAGAATCGCCCTTTTGGAACAATATATTAGCAAACTCGAGCGCTCCCAAAATAATTATCAATCTAATTTTAGGAATTATGAAAATACCAACACCACAAGAGGGAAAAAGCTCAAGTCAGCTCTTAGCGCAGCGGCTACATAACAGGCAAAATAGGACTCAGTGGTCCTCTTAAAAGTTATCCACTAGTTAGTCTCATGAAACGGCCAATCTTACACAACATTCAGGTTATCATTTCAACAATTACATTTTCATTACATATCAGCATCAACACACGAATTCAGTTTAAGTTCCTCACAGTACATATAGTTGAGTGCCACGTCAACCAATTGCCCGACTATCTGAACTTGTATTTTTATTTTTATTTTTTTTGATTCTCCTCAAGGAGACTCCCAGTCGTTTAAACCATTCAACTGGCGTCTAGTCGGGAGAACCTTTTCTGGACTTGGATTCTCACGGAATTAACTCAACCCGACTATCTGAATCTTTTTATCAAGTCACCAGATCCTTCTCTTGTGGATCAAATAAAAAGGGTCCATCGCTTGTGAACCAAAACCTCTGTAATAGGCTCCTCACTAGAAAGCCGCATTTCAACAGGAAATAAAACCACTGTAACTAGACTTCTTCTCTTAGAGTCACATTTCAACAGTAAAAACCTAAGATTTCAGATATCAACAGCAAAAAATAAAAGGGTCCGTCTCTCGTGAACCACAACCTCTGTAATAGGCTCCTCACTAGAAAGCCGCATTTCAACAGGAAATAAAACCACTGTAACTAGACTTCTTCTCTTAGAGTCACATTTCAACAGTAAAAACCTAAAGAATTCAGATATCTTTACATTTGTGCCTTTTGAGTCATAATAGATATGTTATAAATGTAACAGTAATCCATACTCACGCCCAGTACTACTGATCATAATTTGGGTTTATCCTACAATACAATATGCAGATTTTGTTTTAACAGGTTCTGCTTACCTTTGTATTGACGGCCGTCTAGATCAGTTTCCTGAGGCGAGCTGGATTCCCGGCTGCTCCTGCGGACAGGTCACCCGTCCTTTCAGATCCGTCTCTTACTTGTCTCCTGTCTCTATCAACTTTTATGGACCGAATTCAGAGTTAGAAAACCACCCTCTGCTACCAAGTTTGTTGATGATCACAAGTTTACTGGAGAACGGAGACCAAGTAGAGACTTTCGGA
Source organism: Coregonus sp. 'balchen' (assembly GCA_902810595.1). Lineage (NCBI taxonomy): Eukaryota > Metazoa > Chordata > Actinopteri > Salmoniformes > Salmonidae > Coregonus > Coregonus sp. 'balchen'. The sequence continues at coordinate 1,574,000 of LR778253.1, read as the reverse complement.
CAAGGTGGATGATTGTATAATATAAGGCAGTTTATTCAGAGGTAAAGATATCTGTAAATAGCGTGCACGGACCCGTTCGTCAACCTCGTAGGGAGATATCTGAGAGCGCGCCCCTAAACATTGTGTGCTGACATTTTATACAATAAAATAAAGTAGGTTGATTCTAGTAGTTCTGATCTTCTGATTGGTCCTGATGAGTTGGTCGAGGTCACTTCCATTGCATTGGCTCTGAGTCGGGTTCTCTGTCTTCAGATGTTCAGCCTAAGAGAAGGGGGTTTTTGTGTGTGTGTGCTTAACAATGATGATGTGTGTGTGTGTGTGTGCGTGTGTGTATGTGTGTGTGTGTGTGAGTGTGTGTGTATGTGTGTGTGTGTGTATGTGTGTGTATGTGTGTGTGTGTGTATGTGTGTATGTTTAACAATGATGATGTGTGTGTGTGTGTGTGTGTGTGTGTATGTGTGTGTGTGTGTGGGGGTGTGTGTGTGTATGTCCTCAGAGCAATAACTCGTGAGTTGGGAGAACTGAGAGACCTATGGCGTGGGTGTTGTCCATAGCCACCTGCTGATAAGGCCGACAAGATAGAAGTCTTTGTGCATTGTATTAAATCCAAAGGCCCAACACAAGATGGGTTATGCACAAGATTTTAGTCAGACCAAGCTATAACATTATATATTTACTACGACACTACCACAGCATTCTGCAGCGATACACCATCCCATCTGGTTTGGGCTTAGTGGGACTATCATTTGTTTTTCAACAGGACAATGACCCAACACACCTCCAGGCTGTGTAAGAGCTATTTTACCAAGAAGGAGAGTGATGGAGTGCTGCATCAGATGACCTGGTCTCCACAATCCCCCGACCTCAACCCAATTGAGATGGTTTGGGATGAGTCGGACTGCAGAGTGAAGGAAAAGCAGCCAACAAGTGCTCAGCATATGTGGGAACTCCTTCAAGACTGTTGGAAAAGCATTCCAGGTGAAGCTGGTTGAGAGAATGCCGAGAGTGTGCAAAGCTGTCATCAATGCAAAGGGTGGCTATTTGAAGAATCTCAAATATAAAATACATTTTGATTTGTTTAACACTTTTTTGGTTACTACATGATTCCATATGTGTTATTTCATAGTTTTGATGTCTTCACTATTATTCTACAACGTAGAAAATAGTTTAAAAAAAGAAAAACCCTTGAGTGAGTAGATGTTCTAAAACTTTTGACCGATAGTGTATGTTATACTGGTATGCTGCCTTACCTAAATTATTTTAAAAAATTGTTACGTCCCAAATGCGTCCAAGTGCCCATAGAGCTCTGGTCAAACGAAGTGCACTGTAAAGGGAATGGGGTGCTAATTGGGATACACACTGTGTCTCTCCTGGCACATAGACTACTACTGACAACCATAGAACTGTAAGGTCTACAATACTGAATGTAGAATTATCTTAATAGCGTAACAAACCACGCTGTTTCCTAAATGGCACCTTCTTTCCTATTTAGTGCACTACTTTTGACCAGAACCCTGCCGTTTGGGACTCACCCCACGTGTTGCTGCGTTTTTGTTACCTTGGTGAACTCTGAGTTCTGTAGGTTGGCCTCAGGGGACCAGCGCCCCCCCCCCCCCCCCCCCCCAAGAGCTGTCAACATGGCACACTCTTGCAGGTCTGCTGGCTGGGCGCTGGGTCGTACCAGTGTCGTTGTGGGGTCCTCAGGGTCCGGACCATTACGAGAAGGTGTACACAGCTTGATACTTCGCAGGAGGAGGTGACAGGCTTCTAGATCAGCCTCCCAGACGCTCCAGGAGGGGACACACGCTCCAGGAGGGGACACACGCTCCAGGAGGGGACAGACGCTCCAGGAGGGGACACACGCTCCGACACACGCTCCAGGAGGGGACACACGCTCCAGGAGGGGACACACGCTCCAGGAGGGGACAGGCTTCTAGATCAGCCTCCCAGACGCTCCAGGAGGGGACAGGCTTCTAGATCAGCCTCCCAGACGCTCCAGGAGGTGACAGGCTTCTAGATCAGCCTCCCAGACGCTCCAGGAGGGGACAGGCTTCTAGATCAGCCTCCCAGACGCTCCAGGAGGGGACAGGCTTCTAGATCAGCCTCCCAGACGCTCCAGGAGGGGACAGGCTTCTAGATCAGCCTCCCAGACGCTCCAGGAGGGGACAGGCTTCTAGATCAGCCTCCCAGACGCTCCAGGAGGTGACAGGCTTCTAGATCAGCCTCCCAGACGCTCCAGGAGGGGACAGGCTTCTAGATCAGCCTCCCAGACGCTCCAGGAGGGGACAGGCTTCTAGATCAGCCTCCCAGACGCTCCAGGAGGGGACAGGCTTCTAGATCAGCCTCCCAGACGCTCCAGGAGGTGACAGGCTTCTAGATCAGCCTCCCAGACGCTCCAGGAGGTGACAGGCTTATAGACACGCTCCAGGAGGGGACAGGCTTCTAGATCAGCCTCCCAGACGCTCCAGGAGGGGACAGGCTTCTAGATCAGCCTCCCAGACGCTCCAGGAGGTGACAGGCTTCTAGATCAGCCTCCCAGACGCTCCAGGAGGGGACAGGCTTCTAGATCAGCCTCCCAGACGCTCCAGGAGGGGACAGGCTTCTAGATCAGCCTCCCAGACGCTCCAGGAGGGGACACACACTCCAGGAGGGGACAGGCTTCTAGATCAGCCTCCCAGACGCTCTAGGAGGGGACAGGCTTCTAGATCAGCCTCCCAGACGCTCCAGGAGGGGACAGGCTTCTAGATCAGCCTCCCAGACGCTCCAGGAGGGGACAGCCACAGCGAGAGAGAGAGACCAATATAATAAAAACATTGACATCCTGAGGATCCTCTCTCTCTCTCCAGTCAGACGGGTGTTTTCTCCAGTCAGATGGGTGTTTTCTCCAGTCAGATGGTGACGGGGGGTCTTGAAACAAGCTAAATAATAAATGGTAAACATTAGGTCCATGTGAGGTATTAGAAAGATTCCAAGCTCACAACAAGTTAATGTTAAATATGAGTCACATTCTATTTCCAGATGCATACGTCATAATGTGTTAATCATATACACATACAGTTCATTATCAACAAACCTGCTAGGGTGTAAACCCTGCCACATCCTCATGGAGTCTAAAGACAGACATAATTGCTTTTCTAACACCCTCCGTCTGTCTCCAAGGAGACCAGACATAACACCCTCCGTCTGTCTCCAAGGAGACCAGACATAACACCGTCCGTCCATCTCCAAGGAGACCAGACATAACACCCTCCATCCATCTCCAAGGAGACCAGACATAACACCAGCAGCACATGGAGGAGCTAGACTGGTCCCTCTCCTCTCCTCTCCTCGGTGATAACACTATCAGTGGTAGATTAGTACATTAAGGTTCTGGGGTTCTGTTCGACTTCCTTTGTGCTTCATTTAGTCTGCTGCAACGCAGGGGTGTACAATGTACTCTGATGTACTGTGGTCTGTAGTTTCTCTGTCTCTCTGTCTCTCTCTGCCTGTCTCTCTGCCTGTCTCTGTCTCTCTCTCTCTCTCTCTCTGCCTGTCTCTCTCTGCCTGTCTCTGTCTCTCTCTCTGCCTGTCTCTCGCTCTGTCTCTCTTTCTCTGTCTCTCTCTCTCTGTCTCTCTGTCTCTCTCTGCCTGTCTCTCTGCCTGTCTCTCTGCTTGTCTCTCTGCCTGTCTCTCTGCCTGTCTCTCTGCCTCTCTCTCTCTCTCTGTCTCTCTCTGCCTCTCTCTCTCTGTCTCTGTCTCTCTCTGCTTATCTCTCTGCCTCTCTCTCTGCATGTCTCTCTGCCTGTCTCTCTCTCTCTGTCTCTCTCTCTGTCTCTCTCTGCCTGTCTCTCTGCCTGTCTCTCTCTCTCTCTGTCTCTCTCTGCCTGTCTCTCTGCCTGTCTCTCTCTCTCTGTCTCTCTCTGCCTGTCTCTCTGCCTGTCCCCAGTATCAGTATCTATAAGGATCAGTGGTGGCTGGTGGGGCTGAGAGCTGAGGAGGCAGGAGATGCTCTGAGGGGATGACAGGCAAATAGCACCCTATGCACTTCTTTTGACCAGTGTTCAAAAGACTAGACTATACAGGGAATAGGGTGCCATTTGGGACGCTGGTCAAAATAACATATTAATTATTATGAAAATATATTGAACATTTTATCCCAAAACAGTCACACTGTTGTAATAGCGTGATGTGTAATTAAGTGATAATGCCAGAGAAGCCGGTGTTTGGAGGATATATTGGCTCCAAACACTGGCTTCGAGGGCATTTTCATTTTGATACAACTGGTTACCAACATATTCAAATAATGATTGACATATTTTCATTAAAAACGTTATTTTGATTCATTTATTCATACTATTTCATCTTTCCACAAGATATAGTCCCGACGCAAATCTAGGGTTGCTACCCAAGCCGGCTGGTCGTTCGTTCTATCGGTTCAGTTGCCAGAGACACGACCCAGTCGTTCATTCTAAATGTTCCATTGCCATTCTGGCTGGCAAAGTTCTTATCCCTTGCTTGCTAGCTAGCCAACTACGGCTAACTTACAGTAACGTCAAAAAGCAAGAATAACAGCAGCCAGAATAACAACAGTAGCTGCATTTGCATTTGTTTAAGCTGTTTTCTAGTGACATTTATTTGGATACATCCACAACAATGAGTTCATGAGGTGTGATTTCACCTGGCATAGAAAATGTGCTCTCTCTTCAGGACACTGTTGTTCAGAGGAGCTAGCCAACAACACAGCTAACACAATCACTTCAAACTGAAGCTGGAAAGACTGCAAACTAGCTGCACTTCATTTCGTTTTACCTTTTTTCAATTTAGATTTCTTTGTATATATCCATAAAAATGATGCCAGCTGATTAATGACTTCGACTGGCTGAGAAACGCTGCCTGCTTGTCCCGACTACCGACACGTTCATTACTATGGGACAGCTGGAGATCGAATTTGAATATTGAAACAATGTTGCAAATGTCGGAGGGAGAGACAGCAAGGTTTATACAAATCTCCGCTATTGAAAACTAAATGTTAGTCTGAAAGAAAATGTGAGATAATGTCCCGATGCTTTTTATAGTGGAGATCAAGTTTATAAATTGCCTGGCTGGGCTGATGAGACAGTGGATTGCGCAGTCAGATGGAACAGAGTAAATAGGCATTTTAACGTCATAGATTTAGCCGGTGGTAACTTGTGGAATAGATACTGGCTGGAATGCGGTTTTAACCAATCAGCATTCAGAATTAGACCCACCCGTTGTATAATTTTAGGCACACTCTATGCTAAGTAAAATAACAGTTTTAGTCCGAAAATACTAACAAAGCATTTCTTGGTAGCGACTTTTCTAACAAAACCAAAGTGTGGATTGCAGTCAATCTTTAGAGCAGTCTAATCTCAGTTAAATCAGGACTAAAATCTCACAGAATTTGGTCAGCTGCATTATTAAGTTCTGGGTCCATACGTGTTAGAAATTGAGAGATTCCATTTGCAAAGTCTCCCCCCTAATCCTGGTTCGTCCAAATAATCAGTGAGGAAAACTCAAACACCGGGACTACTGCTGCTCCTCATCCTACCAGTCCATCCCGTTAAGACAGATTATTCTGTTTATACTCAGAATTTGTACACAAGAGATTAAGATTTTACGACTCCATAGACTGCTTACGAGGTAAGGAAGTATCTGAATACATATTTTCACTGAACTTTCCCGTTGAAAGAGTTACTACCTTTAAAGGCCCAGTAAAGGCCAAACAAAGCCATGTATGAAAATAGTCTGCGGTTCAAAGACTAAAGAACTGGAAGCATTTAAAGGTTATACATGTAACATTTCTACCTGCAAATCATATATGTAAAATGTATACCATAATGTTTCAACTTAAATATTTGACTCCAATATCATTAGTAATGAAGGAATACCGCCTGTTGTGTGTAGGTTGCATCTCCCTGTTTTAGGATTAGTTTGTGTTTGTGAGGTTGACAACATTAGCAACACATTCCATATTTTTGTAAAGTCCTTGTGACAGTTGTTTTCACAACAGTTTCTGTGAATATAATGTTAGACATGTGTTATGCTTATTCTTTAACCATTGATATGTTCTATTTTGAGACCTTAAGGAGCTTCAGCTACTAACAATGAAGAACCCGATCCATCGCTTCCCCCAAGCTGGCCAGCATCGTGGAGTGCTCCTGGACCCGTGCCATGACTCCAGGCATGCGCTCTTCTCCCACTGACTCCATAGCGGGTGGGTGATTCTGTGATGCGTGTGATAGAAGGAGTCAGGCGCAGGAGAGTAATACCCATCCAAAGAGTTTATTCAGTCGATAAACAGTTGCGCAAGCATGCGACAACAACACTCAGGCACAGGGGAAAATACTACCCTGGCAACAACAAGGTAAGGGTAGCTCAACCGAGCTACACACAGCTCACTACAAACAATCACCCACACAGACAAGGAAGCAGAGGGAACACTTATACAATTACTAATTGGGGATAAGGACCAGGTGTGTGTGATTAATTAGACAAGACAAGTGGAGTGATGATAAATGGATCGGCAGCAGTTAGTAAGCCGGTGACGACGAACGCCGAAACCTGCCCGAACAAGGAGGGGAGGCAGCCTCTGCGGAAGTCGTGACACCATGGCATGTCATCTATTCAACACTTCTGTCCTCTCTCTTTCTGTTGTAACTATATACACTGCTCAAAAAAATAAAGGGAACACTTAAACAACACATCCTAGATCTGAATGAATGAAATAATCTTATTAAATACTTTTTTCCTTATATAGTTGAATGTGCTGACAACAAAATCACACAAAAATTATCAATGGAAATCAAATTTATCAACCCATGGAGGTCTGGATTTGGAGTCACCCTCAAAATAAAAGTGGAAAACCACACTACAGGCTGATCCAACTTTGATGTAATGTCCTTAAAACAAGTCAAAATGAGGCTCAGTAGTGTGTGTGGCCTCCACGTGCCTGTATGACCTCCCTACAACGCCTGGGCATGCTCCTGATGAGGTGGCGGATGGTCTCCTGAGGGAACTCCTCCCAGACCTGGACTAAAGCATCCGCCAACTCCTGGACAGTCTGTGGTGCAACGTGGCGTTGGTGGATGGAGCGAGACATGATGTCCCAGATGTGCTCAATTGGATTCAGGTCTGGGGAATGGGCGGGCCAGTCCATAGCATCAATGCCTTCCTCTTGCAGGAACTGCTGACACACTCCAGCCACATGAGGTCTAGCATTGTCTTGCATTAGGAGGAACCCAGGGCCAACCGCACCAGTATATGGTCTCACAAGGGGTCTGAGGATCTCATCTCGGTACCTAATGGCAGTCAGGCTACCTCTGGTGAGCACATGGAGGGCTGTGCGGCCCCCCAAAGAAATGCCACCCCACACCATGACTGACCCACCGCCAAACCGGTCATGCTGGAGGATGTTGCAGGCAGCAGAACGTTCTCCACGGCGTCTCCAGACTCTGTCACGTCTGTCACATGTGCTCAGTGTGAACCTGCTTTCATCTGTGAAGAGCACAGGGCGCCAGTGGCGAATTTGCCAATCTTGGTGTTCTCTGGCAAATGCCAAATGTCCTGCACGGTGTTGGGCTGTAAGCACAACCCCCACCTGTGGACGTCGGGCCCTCATACCACCCTCATGGAGTCTGTTTCTGACCGTTTGAGCAGACACATGCACATTTGTAGCCTGCTGGAGGTCATTTTGCAGGGCTCTGGCAGTGCTCCTCCTGCTCCTCCTTGCACAAAGGCGGAGGTAGCAGTCCTGCTGCTGGGTTGTTGCCCTCCTACAGCCTCCTCCACGTCTCCTGATGTACTGGCCTGTCTCCTGGTAGCGCCTCCATGCTCTGGACACTACGCTGACAGACACAGCAAACCTTCTTGCCACAGCTCGCATTGATGTGCCATCCTGGATGAGCTGCACTACCTGAGCCACTTGTGTGGGTTGTAGACTCCGTCTCATGCTACCACTAGAGTGAAAGCACCGCCAGCATTCAAAAGTGACCAAAACATCAGCCAGGAAGCATAGGAACTGAGAAGTGGTCTGTGGTCACCACCTGCAGAACCACTTCTTTATTGGGGGTGTCTTGCTAATTGCCTATAATTTCCACCTGTTGTCTATTCCATTTGCACAACAGCATGTGAAATGTATTGTCAATCAATGTTGCTTCCTAAGTGGACAGTTTGATTTCACAGAAGTGTGATTGACTTGGAGTTACATTGTGTTGTTTAAGTGTTCCCTTTATTTTTTTGAGCAGTGTATTTAACACTTCTCTGTCTGTTCAAACATTTGTCTATTCAAGACGTCTCTGTCTGTGTCTGTTGCAACATTAATCTATTCTCACTTCTCTGTTCTAACATTAATCTACAGTTGAAGTCGGAAGTTTACATACACCTTTGCCAAATACATTTAAAGTCAGTTTTTCACAATTCCTGACATTTAATCCCAGTAAACATTCCCTGTCTTAGGTCAGTTAGGATCACCACTTTATTTTAAGAATGTGAAATGTCAGAATAATAGTAGAGAGAATTATTTATTTCAGCTTTTATTTATTTCATCACATTCCCAGTGGGTCAGGAGTTTACATACACTCAATTAGTATTTGGTAGCATTGCCTTTAAATTGTTTAACTTCGGTCAAACGTTTCGGGTAGACTTCCACAAGCTTCCCACAATAAGTTGGGTGAATTTTGGCCCATTCCTCCTGACAGAGCTGGTGTAACTGGGTCAGGTTTGTAGGCCTCCTTGCTCGCACACACTTTTTCAGTTCTGCCCACACATTTTCTATAGGATTGAGGTCAGGGCTTTGTGATGGCCACTCCAATACCTTGACTTTGTTGTCCTTAAACCATTTTGCCACAACTTTGGAAGTATGCTTGGGGTCATTGTCCATTTGGAAGACCCATTTGCGACCAAGCTTTAACTTCCTGACTGATGTCTTGAGATGTTGCTTCAATATATCCACATAATGTTCCTTCCTCATGATGCCATCTATTTTGTGAAGTGCACCAGTCCCTCCTGCAGCAAAGCACCCCCACAGCATGATGCTGCCACCCCCGTGCTTCACGGTTGGGATGGTGTTCTTCGGCTTGCAATCAACCCCCCTTTTCCTCCAAATATAACGATGGTCATTATGGCCAAACAGTTCTATTTTTGATTCATCAGACCAGAGGACATTTCTCCAAAAAGTACGATCTTTGTCCCCATGTGCAGTTGCAAACCATAGTCTGGCTTTTTTATGGCGTTTATGGAGCAGTGGCTTCTTCCTTGCTGAGCGGCCTTTCAGGTTATGTCGATATAGGACTTGTTTTACTGTGGATATAGATATTTTTGTACCTGTTTCCTCCAGCATCTTCACAAGGTCCTTTGCTGTTGTTCTGGGATTGATTTGCACTTTTCGCACCAAAGTACGTTCATCTCTAGGAGACAGAACGCGTCTCCTTCCTGAGCGGTTTCATGGCTGCGTGGTCCCATGGTGTTTATACTTGCGTACTATTGTTTGTACAGATGAACGTGGTACCTTCAGGCGTTTGTAAATTGCTCCCAAGGATAAACCAGACTGTGGAGGTCTACCATTTTTTTTCTGAGGTCTTGGCTGATTTCTTTGGATTTTCCCATGATGTCAAGCAAAGAGGCACTGAGTTTGAAGGTAGGCCTTGAAATACATCCACAGGTACACCTCCAATTGACTAAAATGATGTCAATTAGCCTATCAGATGCTTCTAAAGCCATGACATCATTTTCTGGAATTTTCCAAGCTGTTTAAAGGCACAGTCAACATAGTGTATGTAAACTTCTGACCCACTGGAATTATGATACAGTGAATTATTATAAAGTGAAATTACCTGTCTGTAAACAATTGTTGGAAAAATTACTTGTGTCATGCACAAAGTAGATGTCCTAACCGACTTGCCAAACTATAGTTTGTTAACAAGAAATTTGTGGAGTGGTTGAAAAACGAGTTTTAATGACTCCAACCTAAGTGTATGTAAACTTCCGACTTCAACGGTATTTAGCACTAACATTATGGGATAAACACTGGACATAGCCAATACTATAACTTTTGAAATGTCAATATTCTTTAAAAACGTTTTCTTGTTTATTTCCCTTTTGTTTTTTGTCTATTCCATTTGCTCTGGCAATGTAAACATATGTTTCTCATGCCAATAAAGCTCATTTGAATTGAATTGAGAGAGAGAGAGCGGGAGAAAGAGAGTGTGAATGAAAGACAGAGATAGAGAGAGAGTGAATGAGAGATAATAGACTACTTTATCAGACCTCAAGCCAGAGTCTCTCAGAGCGTTCACAGTCAGCCAATTGACACCCTTATCAGATTACAGCAAAATGTGTTCAAAAGCAGAGTACCATCCAGACAGTCATTATCGTTTCAGAGAGTTAGCCTTGTGAAGAGGAGAGGAGACTATTCAGAGAGGCAGTCATCATCGTTTGACAGTTAGACTTGTGAAGAGGAGAGGAGACTATTCAGAGAGGCAGTCATCATCGTTTGACAGTTAGACTTGTGAAGAGGAGAGGAGACTATTCAGAGAGGCAGTCATCATCGTTTGACAGTTAGACTTGTGAAGAGGAGAGGAGACTATTCAGAGAGGCAGTCATCATCGTTTGACAGTTAGACTTGTGAAGAGGAGAGGAGACTATTCAGAGAGGCAGTCATCATCGTTTGACAGTTAGACTTGTGAAGAGGAGAGGAGACTATTCAGAGAGGCAGTCATCATCGTTTGACAGTTAGACTTGTGAAGAGGAGAGGAGACTATTCAGAGAGGCAGTCATCATCGTTTGACAGTTAGACTTGTGAAGAGGAGAGGAGACTATTCAGAGAGGCAGTCATCATCGTTTGACAGTTAGACTTGTGAAGAGGAGAGGAGACTATTCAGAGAGGCAGTCATCATCGTTTGACAGTTAGACTTGTGAAGAGGAGAGGAGACTATTCAGAGAGGCAGTCATCATCGTTTGACAGTTAGACTTGTGAAGAGGAGAGGAGACTATTCAGAGAGGCAGTCATCATCGTTTGACAGTTAGACTTGTTAAGAGAGAGACACCAACAGCTATGTTAAAGCACAGCTGGAGGAGAGAGAAGGGGGAGGTAGAGAGGGGAGAGGGGGAGACAGGAAGAGAGATTAGGAGATAGACAGGGAGAAAGGGGGAGAGAGAATAGGAGACAGACAGGGAGAGAGGGGGAGGGGAAGAGAGAGTAGGAGATAGAGAGGGAGAGAGGGGAAGAGAGAGTAGGAGATAGAGAGAGTGGGAGAGCGGGGGGAGGGGAGAGAGAGCGGGGGGAGGGGAGAGAGAGAGAAGGAGAGAGAGAGGGAGAAGGGGAAGAGAGAGTAGGAGATAGAGAGGGAGAGAGGGGAAGAGAGAGTAGGAGATAGAGAGAGTGGGGAGAGCGGGGGGAGGGGAGAGAGAGAGCGGGGGAGGGGGAGAGGGAGAGAGAGATGAGGGGAGAGGGGAAGAGAGAATAGGAGAAGGAGGGAGAGAGGGGAAGAGAGAGTAGGAGATAGAGAGGGAGAGAGGGGAAGAGAGAGTAGGAGATAGAGAGGGAGAGAGGGGAAGAGAGGAGTATGAGAGAGAGAGAGTGGAGAGGAGAGGGGGGGGGGAGGGGAAGAAGCGGGGGGAGGGAGGGAGAGGAGTAGGAGAGGGAGGACATGGGAAAGGGAGGGGGGGACAGGAAGAAAGTTAGGGGGGAGAGAAAGGGAGAGAGGGAGAGAGAAGAGAGAAAGATTGGGTGGAGAGAGAGAGAGAAAGATAGGTGTCATGATTCTCCTTCAGTTAGGATCAAAGGCCTCACATCAACTTGCCAAATGGCCGACAACAACCAGACCCTCTTACCCACCGGGGGGGGGGGGGGGGGGGGGGGGGGGGGGGCAGGCTGTGCCGGTCTTAACACTGCCATAAATTAGAGAGGAGAATCTCATCTCTGGCCCTCTAGTTTGGTGAAAGGAATGCCTTTGTTTCAGAAACGTTTTGCCACCCAAAAACTTCAACGTCCAACAATGAACATTAAGGACAATATATTTCAGCATCCAAACGTTGGGAATGATGAGAAATGGAATATGGAAAATGTATATATATTTTGTGATGTCATAAAAAATTGTATAAAGGCGTTATAACGAACACATTGTGACTTGAAGAGCTTTTACGCTGTGTAGGTTTACCAGAGTGCATAAAAGATTGAGTTAAGAATTATCAGATCAGACGAACCTCATGCTGCAGCTTTTGTCCATATTGGTCCCGACCCTGAAAATCAACACGAGGTGAAGACGACAAAGTTGCCTCCACTAACAATCAATGTTCCGGCTGAGTAGCTGTTCTAAGGACTGTATCTAAGAAGGTGAATTTAAGTGGGACCGTCCTGTTACTCTCTTCAAGCCATCGTCTACTACACTGCTCTCATCACCCCACAGGGGATCATCGCCACGGCTGATTAGCCGTCCTCAGAAGACCACTTCCAGAACGAGTGAAAGTAAACAGACAACTAAGAAGAAGGACATTGTGACCTCTTTTGGACAATCTGAGCCTTACATCTAAAAGGCCATCCGAAAGAGAAGGCCCAATCGACCCTTCCCACGAAGGCCTGGGTCCAACAGAGATACACGACGAAGACCTCCAACACGTAAATACATTTCATGATTTCTTACCAAACGGGCGGCAGTTCGGGGCAAGGTATTAGGATTACTGTGAGCGTAGGTCCATGTGCATCCAAGTGTTTTCGCTCTCTCTCTCTCTTTAACTCGCCATCTTTTGTAACAAGTGTCATATTGTGTTAGTCCGCTAGGGACCCGTTTTCATTGTATTAAGTTTCTAATCCCTACCTATACCGTGTACGTGTTTGTTTCTTGTGTTATCATTTTTAATTAGTTAGTAAATAAATAATTAAATCAATTTGTGTGGTACGGAATTATCCGTAAGACCCGGGTAAGTGTAGACTTAAAGAGCCTACAACTTTCAGAATGAGACTGATATGAGGTACATTATTAATAAATGACTGTTAAATTATAAGAGATATCTAGATATCTTTAGAGTTAATTCGGGAAACGGTAACTCGTAAACAACTTTTCCCATGGTGCCCCAAATTCCTAATGAGTTTAGTTAATTGTTACATGATTCATTTAATCTAGTAACAATTAAACATAGTAGGCACTTATTCGATAAATAATAGTCATCACAATAATGATTGTCACGTCATAACATAAGGGATAGTGAGAAAGATAGGGGAGAGGGAGAAGGAGTAAGGGAGAGAGAGGGAGAAAGATAGTGGAGAGAGAGGGGGAGATAGGGCGGAAGGGAGAGAGGGAGTGAAAGATAGGGGAGGGAGAGAAAGAAAAGGGAGAGAGAAAAATAGGCAGATAGGGGTGAGAAAGAAAGATAGGGGAGAGAGAGAGGGAGAAGGAGTAAGGGAGAGAGAGAGAAAGAGGATGAGAGCGAGAAAGATAGTGGAGAGAGAGAAAGATAGGGGAGAGAGAGAAATATAGGTGAGAGAGAGAAAGATAGGGGAGAGAGAAAGATAGGGGAGAGAGAGAAAGATGGGGGAGAGAGAGAGAGATAGGGGAGAGAGAGAAAGATAGGGGAGAGAGACGATGAGAGAGTATAGGGGAGAGAGAGAAATATAGGGGAGAGAGAGAAAGATAGGTGAGAGAGAGGATGAGAGAGATAGGTGAGAGAAAGAGAGATAGAGAGGGGGGAGAGAAAGATGGGGAGAGAGAAAGATAGGGGAGATGGAGAAAGATAGGAGGGGAGAGAGAAAGATAGGGGAAAGAGAAAGATAAGGAGAGAGAGAATGATAGGATAGAGAGAGAAATATAGGTGAGAGAGAGAAAGGGGAGAGAAAGAAAGATAGTGGAGAGAGAGAAAGATAGGATAGAGAGAGAAAGATAGGTGAGAGAGAGATAGGGGTGCGAGAGAAAGATAGGGGAGAGAGAAAGATAGGTGAGAGAGAGAGGGTGAAAGATAGGGGAAAGATAGGGGAGAGAGAGAAAGATTTAGTAGTTTTAGAGATGTTCTGGACCAGTTTATTACTGGCCACCCATTCCAAAACAGACTGCAACTCTTTAGCTGTGCTTGCTGAGGCTTATATGGTTGAATCATCAGCATACATGGACACACATGCTTTGTTTAATGCCAGTGGCAGGTCGTTGGTAAAAATAGAAAAGAGTAGAGGGCCTAGAGAGCTTCCCTGCGGTACACCATACTTTACATGTTTGACATTAGAGAAGCTTTCATTAAAGAAAACCCTCTGAGTTCTGTTAGATAGATAGCTCTGAATCCACGAAATGGCAGAGGTTGAAAAGCCATAACACATACGTTTTCTCAACAACAGGTTACGGTCAATAATATCAAAGGCTGCACTGAAATCTATCAGTACAGCTCCCACAATCTTCTTATTATCAATTTATTTCAACCAATCATCAGTCATTTGTGTCAGTGCAGTACATGTTGAGTGCCCTTCTCTATAAGCATGCTGACAGTTTACATAGAAACATAGAAGACACACAAATCACTGAAATATTTCCTTGTGTCAGTGATGAGGTACGTTAAAGCTAGATTCCCAACAGCAGCCTAGGCAAAAGCCAGCTAGCCACACAGCTCTGAGAACAGCTAGACCAGTGGTTCCCAAAGGGGTTACACAGCTCTGAGAACAGCTAGACCAGTGGTTCCCAAAGGGGTTACACAGCTCTGAGAACAGCTAGACCAGTGGTTCCCAAAGGGGTTACACAGCTCTGAGAACAGCTAGACCAGTGGTTCCCAAAGGGATGTTTCTGTCTTAGCACTGACACACTTGATTCAACTAATTAACTCATCGTCAAACCTTTGATTACCTGAATCAGGTTTGTAGTGCTAAAACAAAATAAAAATGTAAACCCCTTTGGGTCCCCAGGATTAAGCAACACTGAGCTGGACCAATGGGTGAGCAGGACACTGACACAGGCTCAATCACAGAAAGGGTTATACATCTATGGCTCCATATCAACATGGTGTCTACAGCTCCGGGTGAATCATCAACATGGTGTCTACAAATCCGGGTAAATCATCAACATGGTGTCTATAGCTCCGGGTGAATCATCAACATGGTGTCTATAGCTCCGGGTGAATCATCAACATGGTGTCTACAGCTCCGGGTGAATCATCAACATGGTGTCTATAGCTCCGGGTGAATCATCAACATGGTGTCTACAGCTCCGGGTAAATCATCAACATGGTGTCTACAGCTCCGGGTAAATCATCAACATGGTGTCTATAGCTCCGGGTAAATCATCAACATGGTGTCTACAGCTCCGGGTAAATCATCAACATGGTGTCTACAGCTCCGGGTGAATCATCAACATGGTGTTTATAGCTCCGGGTAAATCATCAACATGGTGTCTATAGCTCCGGGTAAATCATCAACATGGTGTCTACAGCTCCGGGTAAATCATCAACATGGTGTCTATAGCTCCGGGTAAATCATCAACATGGTGTCTACAGCTCCGGGTAAATCATCAACATGGTGTCTACAGCTCCGGGTAAATCATCAACATGGTGTCTACAGCTCCGGGTGAATCATCAACATGGTGTCTACAGCTCCGGGTGAATCATCAACATGGTGTCTACAGCTCCGGGTGAATCATCAACATGGTGTCTACAGCTCCGGGTAAATCATCAACATGGTGTCTACAGCTCCGGGTAAATCATCAACATGGTGTCTACAGCTCCGGGTGAATCATCAACATGGTGTCTATAGCTCCGGGTGAATCATCAACATGGTGTCTACAGCTCCGGGTAAATCATCAACATGGTGTCTACAGCTCCGGGTAAATCATCAACATGGTGTCTATAGCTCCGGGTAAATCATCAACATGGTGTCTACAGCTCCGGGTGAATCATCAACATGGTGTTTATAGCTCCGGGTAAATCATCAACATGTTGTCTATAGCTCCGGGTGAATCATCAACATGGTGTCTATAGCTCCGGGTGAATCATCAACATGGTGTCTACAGCTCCGGGTGAATCATCAACATGGTGTCTACAGCTCCGGGTAAATCATCAACATGGTGTCTACAGCTCCGGGTAAATCATCAACATGGTGTCTACAGCTCCGGGTAAATCATCAACATGGTGTCTACAGCTCCGGGTAAATCATCAACATGGTGTCTATAGCTCCGGGTAAATCATCAACATGGTGTCTACAGCTCCGGGTAAATCATCAACATGGTGTCTACAGCTCCGGGTAAATCATCAACATGGTGTCTACAGCTCCGGGTAAATCATCAACATGGTGTCTACAGCTCCGGGTGAATCATCAACATGGTGTCTATAGCTCCGGGTGAATCATCAACATGGTGTCTACAGCTCCGGGTAAATCATCAACATGGTGTCTACAGCTCCGGGTAAATCATCAACATGGTGTCTATAGCTCCGGGTAAATCATCAACATGGTGTCTACAGATCCGGGTAAATCATCAACATGGTGTCTACAGCTCCGGGTGAATCATCAACATGGTGTTTATAGCTCCGGGTAAATCATCAACATGGTGTCTATAGCTCCGGGTGAATCATCAACATGGTGTCTATAGCTCCGGGTGAATCATCAACATGGTGTCTACAGCTCCGGGTGAATCATCAACATGGTGTCTACAGCTCCGGGTAAATCATCAACATGGTGTCTACAGCTCCGGGTAAATCATCAACATGGTGTCTACAGCTCCGGGTAAATCATCAACATGGTGTCTACAGCTCCGGGTAAATCATCAACATGGTGTCTACAGCTCCGGGTAAATCATCAACATGGTGTCTACAGCTCCGGGTAAATCATCAACATGGTGTCTACAGCTCCGGGTAAATCATCAACATGGTGTCTACAGCTCCGGGTGAATCATCAACATGGTGTCTACAGCTCCGGGTGAATCATCAACATGGTGTCTATAGCTCCGGGTGAATCATCAACATGGTGTCTACAGCTCCGGGTGAATCATCAACATGGTGTTTACAGCTCCGGGTGAATCATCAACATGGTGTCTACAGCTCCGGGTGAATCATCAACATGGTGTCTATAGCTCCGGGTGAATCATCAACATGGTGTCTACAGCTCCGGGTGAATCATCAACATGGTGTCTACAGCTCCGGGTGAATCATCAACATGGTGTCTACAGCTCCGGGTGAATCATCAACATGGTGTCTACAGCTCCGGGTAAATCATCAACATGGTGTCTACAGCTCCGGGTAAATCATCAACATGGTGTCTACAGCTCCGGGCAATACATCAATATCACTGCATGTTTGAAATGACATTACACATTGGGAACCTGTAAAATGTTGCTGCTGAAACAAGGCTTATTCTACTGAAGGTTTTGTTCTGATTTACAAGCCTTGTAATATACACTACATGGCCAAACGTATGTGGACACCCCTTCAATTAGTGGATTCGGCTATTTCAGCCACACCCGTTGCTGACAGGTGTATAAAATCGAGCACACAGCCATGCAAAACATTGGCAGTAGAATGGCCTTACTGAAGAGCTCAGTGACTTTCAACGTGGCACCGTCATAGGATGCCACATTTCCAACAAGTCAACAATTTCTGCCCTGCTAGAGCTGCCCCGGTCAACTGTCAGTGCTGTTATTGTGAAGTGGAAACATCTAGGAGCAACAACGGCACAGCCGTGAAGTGGTAGGCCACACAAGCTCACAGAACGGGACCATCGAGTGCTGAAGCGCCTAACAATTGTCTATCCTCGGTTGCAACCCTCACTACCGACTTCCAAACTGCCTCTGGAAGCAACGTCAGCACAATAACTGTTTGTTGGGGGCTTCATGAAATGGGTTTCCATGGCCGAGCAGCCGCTCACAAGCCTAAGATCACCATGCGCAATGCCAAGCGTCGGCTGGAGTGATGTAAAGCTTGCCGCCATTGGATTCTGGAGCAGTGGAAGTTCTCTGGAGTGATGAATCATGCTTCACCATCTGGCAGTCTGACGGACGAATCTGGGTTTGGCGGATGCCAGGCGAACGCTACCTGCCCACATGCATAGTGCCAACTCTAAAGTTTGGTGGAGGAGAAATAATGATCTGGGGCTTTTTTTCATGGTTCGGGCTAGGCCCCTTAGTTCAATGACACTCTAGACAATTATGTGCTTCCAACTTTGTGGCAACAGTTTGGGGAAGGCCCTTTCCTGTTTCAGCAAGACAATTCCCCCATGCACAAAGCGAGGTCCATACAGAAATGGTTTGTCGAGATTGGTGTGGAAAAACTTAACTGGCCTGCACAGAGCCCTGACCTCAATCCCATCGAACACCTTTGGGATGAATTGGAACGCCGACTGCGAGCCATGGCCTAATCGCCCAGCATCAGTGCCCAACCTCACTAATGCTCTTGTGGCTGAATGGAAGCAAGTCCCCGCAGCAATGTTCCAACATCTAGTGGAAAGCCTTCCCAGAAGAGTGGAGGCTGTTATAGCAGCAAAGGGGGGGGGGACCAACTCCATATTAATGCCCATGATTTTGGAATGAGATGTTCGAGGAGCAGGTGTCCACATACTTTTGGTCATGTAGTGTAACAAATCAAACAGTACTTTCTGGATCTTCCCAATGCCCTAGGTGAGATGGTGTTAGTTATGTTAGAAATAGAATGACTCTGATCCTGTTAGTTATGTTAGAAATAGAATGACTCTGATCCTGTTAGTTATGTTAGAAATAGAATGACTCTGATCCTGTTAGTTATGTTAGAAATAGAATGACTCTGATCCTGTTAGTTATGTTAGAAATAGAACTACACACATATAGGGATGTTCTTTCAAAAAGCAGATTCTTTCTTAGCTAAAGGCTGCATTAGACCATTCTGTTTTCTGATGATTGAATCTGGGTAGACAAGGCGAGGACCAGAGCAGAGCTCTCACAGTCCTAAAAGCCTATCCAAAACCCTCCTCTCCTCCTGCCACATCACCTACTCTGTCTCCTCTCATATTCTCTCCTCCTCTCGCTGGTCCATTTACCTCTCATCCAATTTTAACCTTTGGATCCTGTGGAAAACTACAGCAAGATGCAGCTAGGAACCCTAAAACATTAAATCTACAATCAGGCTAATGCAGTTAGTATTCACAGATAAGAACTCACCAACAACCCTAACACATTAAAACTACCATCAGGCTAATGCAGTTAGTATTCACAGATAAGAACTCACCAACAACCCTAACACATTAAAACTACCATCAGGCTAATGCAGTTAGTATTTACAGATAAGAACTCACCAACAACCCTAACACATTAAAACTACCATCAGGCTAATGCAGTTAGTATTCACAGATAAGAACTCACCAACAACCCTAACACATTAAATCTACCATCAGGCTAATGCAGTTAGTATTCACAGATAAGAACTCACCAACAACCCTAACACATTAAATCTACCATCAGGCTAATGCAGTTAGTATTCACAGATAAGAACTCACCAACAACCCTAACACATTAAATCTACCATCAGGCTAATGCAGTTAGTATTCACAGATAAGAACTCACCAACAACCCTAACACATTAAATCTACCATCAGGCTAATGCAGTTAGTATTCACAGATAAGAACTCACCAACAACCCTAACACATTAAAACTACCATCAGGCTAATGCAGTTACTATTCACAGATAATAACTCACCAACAACCCTAACACATTAAATCTACCATCAGGCTAATGCAGTTAGTATTCACAGATAAGAACTCACCAACAACTCTAACACATTAAAACTACCATCAGGCTAATGCAGTTAGTATTCACAGATAAGAACTCACCAACAACCCTAACACATTAAATCTACCATCAGGCTAATGCAGTTAGTATTCACAGATAAGAACTCACCAACAACCCTAAAACATTAAATCTACCATCAGGCTAATGCAGTTAGTATTCACAGATAAGAACTCACCAACAACCCTAACACATTAAAACTACCATCAGGCTAATGCAGTTAGTATTCACAGATAAGAACTCACCAACAACCCTAACACATTAAAACTACCATCAGGCTAATGCAGTTAGTATTCACAGATAAGAACTCACCAACAACCCTAACACATTAAATCTACCATCAGGCTAATGCAGTTAGTATTCACAGATAAGAACTCACCAACAACCCTAACACATTAAAACTACCATCAGGCTAATGCAGTTAATATTCACAGATAAGAACTCACCAACAACCCTAACACATTAAAACTACCATCAGGCTAATGCAGTTAGTATTTACAGATAAGAACTCACCAACAACCCTAACACATTAAAACTACCATCAGGCTAATGCAGTTAGTATTCACAGATAAGAACTCACCAACAACCCTAACACATTAAATCTACCATCAGGCTAATGCAGTTAGTATTCACAGATAAGAACTCACCAACAACCCTAACACATTAAATCTACCATCAGGCTAATGCAGTTAGTATTCACAGATAAGAACTCACCAACAACCCTAACACATTAAATCTACCATCAGGCTAATGCAGTTAGTATTCACAGATAAGAACTCACCAACAACCCTAACACATTAAATCTACCATCAGGCTAATGCAGTTAGTATTCACAGATAAGAACTCACCAACAACCCTAACACATTAAATCTACCATCAGGCTAATGCAGTTAGTATTCACAGATAAGAACTCACCAACAACCCTAACACATTAAATCTACCATCAGGCTAATGCAGTTAGTATTCACAGATAAGAACTCACCAACAACCCTAACACATTAAAACTACCATCAGGCTAATGCAGTTACTATTCACAGATAAGAACTCACCAACAACCCTAACACATTAAATCTACCATCAGGCTAATGCAGTTAGTATTCACAGATAAGAACTCACCAACAACCCTAACACATTAAAATTACCATCAGGCTAATGCAGTTAGTATTCACAGATAAGAACTCACCAACAACCCTAACACATTAAATCTACCATCAGGCTAATGCAGTTAGTATTCACAGATAAGAACTCACCAACAACCCTAACACATTAAATCTACCATCAGGCTAATGCAGTTAGTATTCACAGATAAGAACTCACCAACAACCCTAACACATTAAAATTACCATCAGGCTAATGCAGTTAGTATTCACAGATAAGAACTCACCAACAACCCTAACACATTAAATCTACCATCAGGCTAATGCAGTTAGTATTCACAGATAAGAACTCACCAACAACCCTAACACATTAAATCTACCATCAGGCTAATGCAGTTAGTATTCACAGATAAAAACTCACCAACAACCCTAACACATTAAAACTACCATCAGGCTAATGCAGTTAGTATTCACAGATAAGAATTCACCAACAACCCTAACACATTAAAACTACCATCAGGCTAATGCAGTTAGTATTCACAGATAAGAACTCACCAACAACCCTAACACATTAAATCTACCATCAGGCTAATGCAGTTAGTATTCACAGATAAGAACTCACCAACAACCCTAACACATTAAATCTACCATCAGGCTAATGCAGTTAGTATTCACAGATAAGAACTCACCAACAACCCTAACACATTAAATCTACCATCAGGCTAATGCAGTTAGTATTCACAGATAAGAACTCACCAACAACCCTAACACATTAAAACTACCATCAGGCTAATGCAGTTACTATTCACAGATAAGAACTCACCAACAACCCTAACACATTAAATCTACCATCAGGCTAATGCAGTTAGTATTCACAGATAAGAACTCACCAACAACCCTAACACATTAAAATTACCATCAGGCTAATGCAGTTAGTATTCACAGATAAGAACTCACCAACAACCCTAACACATTAAATCTACCATCAGGCTAATGCAGTTAGTATTCACAGATAAGAACTCACCAACAACCCTAACACATTAAATCTACCATCAGGCTAATGCAGTTAGTATTCACAGATAAGAACTCACCAACAACCCTAACACATTAAAATTACCATCAGGCTAATGCAGTTAGTATTCACAGATAAGAACTCACCAACAACCCTAACACATTAAATCTACCATCAGGCTAATGCAGTTAGTATTCACAGATAAGAACTCACCAACAACCCTAACACATTAAATCTACCATCAGGCTAATGCAGTTAGTATTCACAGATAAAAACTCACCAACAACCCTAACACATTAAAACTACCATCAGGCTAATGCAGTTAGTATTCACAGATAAGAATTCACCAACAACCCTAACACATTAAAACTACCATCAGGCTAATGCAGTTAGTATTCACAGATAATAACTCACCAACAACCCTAACACATTAAATCTACCATCAGGCTAATGCAGTTAGTATTCACAGATAAGAACTCACCAACAACCCTAACACATTAAATCTACCATCAGGCTAATGCAGTTAGTATTCACAGATAAGAACTCACCAACAACCCTAACACATTAAAACTACCATCAGGCTAATGCAGTTAGTATTCACAGATAAGAACTCACCAACAACCCTAACACATTAAAACTCTAACATTCACTAGGCCTATTCTCATATAAGACATCAGCAAAAAGTCTGGGGCAGCTAACAGCGAAGACCTCAATAGCCCTAACACTAACACATTACCAGCTCCAACAGCCCTAACACTAACACATTACCAGCTCCAACAGCCCTAACACTAACACATTACCAGCTCCAACAGCCCTAACACTAACACATTACCAGCTCCAGCTCCAACAGCCCTAACACTAACACATTACCAGCTCCAACAGCCCTAACACTGACACATTACCAGCTCCAACAGCCCTAACACTAACACATTACCAGCTCCAGCTCCAACAGCCCTAACACTAACACATTATCAGCTCCAGCTCCAACAGCCCTAACACTAACACATTATCAGCTCCAGCTCCAACAGCCCTAACACTAACACATTACCAGCTCCAGCTCCAACAGCCCTAACACTAACACATTACCAGCTCCAACAGCCCTACCACTAACACATTACCAGCTCCAGCTCCAACAGCCCTAACACTAACACATTACCAGCTCCAACAGCCCTAACACTAACACATTACCCAGCCTCCAACAGCCTAACACTAACACCATTACCAGCTCCAACAGCCCTAACACTGACACATTACCAGCTCCAACAGCCCTAACACTAACACATTATCAGCTCCAGCTCCAACAGCCCTAACACTAACACATTACCAGCTCCAGCTCCAACAGCTCTAACACTAACACATTACCAGCTCCAGCTCCAACAGCCCTAACACTAACACATTACCAGCTCCAGCTCCAACAGCCCTAACACTAACACATTACCAGCTCCAGCTCCAACAGCTCTAACACTAACACATTACCAGCTCCAGCTCCAACAGCCCTACCACTAACACATTACCAGCTCCAGCTCCAACAGCCCTACCACTAACACATTACCAGCTCCAGCTCCAACAGCCCTAACACTAACACATTACCAGCTCCAACAGCCCTAACACTAACACATTACCAGTTCCAGCTCCAACAGCCCTAACACTAACACATTACCAGCTCCAGCTCCAACAGCTCTAACACTAACACATTACCAGCTCCAACAGCCCCTAACACTAACCACATTTACCAGCTCCAACAGCCCTACCACTAACACATTACCAGCTCCAGCTCCACACAGCCCTAACACTAACAATCATTACCAGCTCCAGCTCCAATAGCCCTAACACTAACACATTACCAGCTCCAGCTCCAATAGCCCTAACACTAACACATTACCAGCTCCAGCTCCAAACAGCCCTAACACTAAACACATTACCAGCTCCAGCTCCAACAGCCCTACCACTAACACATTACCAGCTCCAGCTCCAACAGCTCTAACACTAACACATTACCAGCTCCAGCTCCAACAGCCCTAACACTAACACATTACCAGCTCCAGCTCCAACAGCCCTAACACTAACACATTACCAGCTCCAGCTCCAACAGCTCTAACACTAACACATTACCAGCTCCAACAGCCCTACCACTAACACATTACCAGCTCCAGCTCCAACAGCCCTAACACTAAACATTACCAGCTCCAGCTCCAACAGCTCTAACACTAACACATTACCAGCTCCAGCTCCAACAGCCCTAACACTAACACATTACCAGCTCCAGCTCCAACAGCCCTACCACTAACACATTACCAGCTCCAGCTCCAACAGCTCTAACACTAACACATTACCAGCTCCAGCTCCAACAGCCCTAACACTAACACATTACCAGCTCCAGCTCCAACAGCCCTAACACTACCACATTACCAGCTCCAGCTCCAACAGCTCTAACACTAACACATTACCAGCTCCAGCTCCAACAGCCCTAACACTAACACATTACCAGCTCCAGCTCCAACAGCCCTAACACTAACACATTACCAGCTCCAACAGCCCTAACACTAACACATTACCAGCTCCAGCTCCAACAGCCCTAACACTAAACACATTACCAGCTCCAGCTCCAACCAGCTCTAACACTAACACTATTACCAGCTCCAGCTCCAACGCCCCTAACACTAACACATTACCAGCTCCAGCTCCAACAGCCCCTAACACTAACACATTACCAGCTCAGCTCAAACAGCTCTAACACTAACACATTACCAGCTCCAGCTCCAACAGTCCTAACATAACACATTACCAGCTCCAGCTCCAACAGCCCTAACACTAACACATTACCAGCTCCAGCTCAAACAGCCCTAACACTAACACATTACCAGCTCCAGCTCCAACAGCCCTAACACTAACACATTACCAGCTCCAGCTCCAACAGCCCTAAACACTAACACATTACCAGCTCCAGCTCCAACAGCCCTAACACTAACACATTACCAGCTCCAGCTCCAACAGCCCTAACCACTAACACCATTACCAGCTCCAGCTCCAACAGCCCCTAACACTAACACATTACCAGCTCCAACAGCCCTACCACTAACACATTACCAGCTCCAGCTCCAACAGCCCTAACACTTAACACATTACCAGCTCCAGTTCCAACAGCTCTAACACTAACACATTACCAGCTCCAGCTCCAACAGCCCTAACACTACACATTACCAGCTCCAGCTCCAACAGCCCCTAACACTAACACATTACCAGCTCCCAGCTCCAACAGCCCTAACACTAACACATTACCAGCTCCAGCTCCAACAGCCCCTACCACTAACACATTACCAGCTCCAGCTCCAACAGCCCTAACACTAACACATTACCAGCTCCAGCTCCAACAGCTCTAACACTAACACATACCAGCTACCAACAGCCCTAACACTAACACATTACCAGCTCCAGCTCCAACAGCCCTACCACTAACACATTACCAGCTCCAGCTCCAACAGCCCTAACACTAACACATTACCAGCTCCAGCTCCAACAGCTCTAACACTAACACATTACCAGCTCCAACAGCCCTAACACTAACACATTACCAGCTCAGCTCCAACAGCCCTAACACTAACACATTACCAGCTCCAGCTCCAACAGCCCTAACACTAACACATTACCAGCTCCAGCTCCAACAGCCCTAACACTAACACATTACCAGCTCCAGCTCCAACAGCCCTACCACTAACACATTACCAGCTCCAGCTCCAACAGCCCTAACACTAACACATTACCAGCTCAGCTCCAACAGCCCTAACACTAACACATTACCAGCTCCAGCTCCAACAGCCCTAACACTAACACATTACCAAGCTCCAGCTCCAACAGCCCTAACACTAACACATTACCAGCTCCAGCTCCAACAGCCCTACCACTAACACATTACCAGCTCCAGCTCCAACAGCCCTAACACTAACACATTACCAGCTCCAGCTCCAACAGCCCTAACACTAACACATTACCAGCTCCAGCTCCAACAGCCCTACCACTAACACATTACCAGCTCCAGCTCCAACAGCCCTAACACTAACACATTACCAGCTCCAGCTCCAACAGCTCTAACACTAACACATTACCAGCTCCAACAGCCCTAACACTAACACATTACCAGCTCCCAGCTCCAACAGCCCTACCACTAACACATTACCAGCTCCAGCTCCAACAGCCCTAACACTAACACATTACCAGCTCCAGCTCCAACAGCTCTAACACTAACACATTACCAGCTCCAACAGCCCTAACACTAACACATTACCAGCTCAGCTCCAACAGCCCTAACACTAACACATTACCAGCTCCAGCTCCAACCAGCCCTAACACTAACACATTACCCAGCTCCAGCTCCAACAGCCCTAACACTAACACATTACCAGCTCCAGCTCCAACAGCCCTACCACTAACACATTACCAGCTCCAGCTCCAACAGCCCTAACACTAACACATTACCAGCTCCAGCTCCAATAGCCCTAACACTAACACATTACCAGCTCCAGCTCCAACAGCTCTAACACTAACACATTACCAGCTCCAGCTCCAACAGCCCTAACACTAACACATTACCAGCTCCAGCTCCAATAGCCCTAACACTAACACATTACCAGCTCCAGCTCCAACAGCCCTAACACTAACACATTACCAGCTCCAACAGCCCTACCACTAACACATTACCAGCTCCAGCTCCAACAGCCCTAACACTAACACATTACCAGCTCCAACAGCCCTACCACTAACACATTACCAGCTCCAGCTCCAACAGCCCTAACACTAACACATTACCAGCTCCAACAGCCCTACCACTAACACATTACCAGCTCCAGCTCAAACAGCTCTACCACTAACACATTACCAGCTCCAGCTACGCAGGTTAGCGTTTATCGTCATTAATCTTGTTCTGGAGGCAGCTCTGCAGTGGTCACTAGCTAGCACAGCCACAAAGTCATATATTCTGATTTTAAACCTAACCCTAAACTTAATCTTAATCACACTGCTAACCTTAATGCCTAACCCTAACCGTAATGCCTAACCCTAACCTTAATGCCTAACCCTAACCTTAATGAAGATCAAAAAGCTCCAGCTCCAACAACACTTCGACATCACCAGCTGTATGAGGCTGATGCAACTCAACAACCCTACCACTAACACATTACCAGCTATATGAGGCTGATGCAACTCAACAACCCTACCACTAACACATTACCAGCTATATGAGGCTGATGCAACTCATCAACCCTACCACTAACACATTACCAGCTATATGAGGCTGATGCAACTCAACAACCCTACCACTAACACATTACCAGCTATATGAGGCTGATGCAACTCAACAACCCTACCACTAACACATTACCAGCTATATGAGGCTGATGCAACTCATCAACCCTACCACTAACACATTACCAGCTATATGAGGCTGATGCAACTCAACAACCCTACCACTAACACATTACCAGCTATATGAGGCTGATGCAACTCAACAACCCTACCACTAACACATTACCAGCTATATGAGGCTGATGCAACTCATCAACCCTACCTTTAACACATTACCAGCTATATGAGGCTGATGGAACTCAACAACCCTACCACTAACACATTACCAGCTATATGAGGCTGATGCAACTCAACAACCCTACCACTAACACATTACCAGCTATATGAGGCTGATGCAACTCAACAACCCTACCACTAACACATTACCAGCTATATGAGGCTGATGCAACTCAACAACCCTACCACTAACACATTACCAGCTACAGTGGGGAGAACAAGTATTTGATACACTGCCGATTTTGCAGGTTTTCCTACTTACAAAGCATGTAGAGGTCTGTAATTTTTATCATAGGTACACTTCAACTGTGAGAGACGGAATCTAAAACAAAAATCCAGAAAATCACATTGTATGATTTTTAAGTAATTAATTTGCATTTTATTGCATGACATAAGTATTTGATCACCTACCAACCAGTAAGAATTCCGGCTCTCACAGACCTGTTAGTTTTTCTTTAAGAAGCCCTCCTGTTCTCCACTCATTACCTATATTAACTGCACCTGTTTGAACTCGTTACCTGTATAAAAGACACCTGTCCACACACTCAATCAAACAGACTCCAACCTCTCCACAATGGCCAAGACCAGAGAGCTGTGTAAGGACATCAGGGATAAAATTGTGGACCTGCACAAGACTGGGATGGGCTACAGGACAATAGGCAAGCAGCTTGGTGAGAAGGCAACAACTGTTGGCGCAATTATTAGAAAATGGAAGAAGTTCAAGATGACGGTCAATCACCCTCGGTCTGGGGCTCCATGCAAGATCTCACCTCGTGGGGCATCAATGATCATGAGGAAGGTGAGGGATCAGCCCAGAACTACACAGCAGGACCTGGTCAATGACCTGAAGAGAGCTGGAACCACAGTCTCAAAGAAAACCATTAGTAACACACTACGCCGTCATGGATTAAAATCCTGCAGCGCACGCAAGGTCACCCTGCTCAAGCCAGCGCATGTCCAGGCCCGTCTGAAGTTTGCCAATGACCATCTGGATGATCCAGAGGAGGAATGGGAGAAGGTCATGTGGTCTGATGAGACAAAAATTGAGCTTTTTGGTCTAAACTCCACTCGCCGTGTTTGGAGGAAGAAGAAGGATGAGTACAACCCCAAGAACACCATCCCAACCGTGAAGCATGGAGGTGGAAACATCATTCTTTGAGGATGCTTTTCTGCAAAGGGGACAGGACGACTGCACCGTATTGAGGGGAGGATTGATGGGGCCATGTATCGCGAGATCTTGGCCAACAACCTCCTTCCCTCAGTAAGAGCATTGAAGATGGGTCGTGGCTGGGTCTTCCAGCATGACAACGACCCGAAACACTCAGCCAGGGCAACTAAGGAGTGGCTCCGTAAGAAGCATCTCAAGGTCCTGGAGTGGCCTAGCCAGTCTCCAGACCTGAACCCAATAGAAAATCTTTGGAGGGAGCTGAAAGTCTGTATTGCCCAGCGACAGCCCCGAAACCTGAAGGATCTGGAGAAGGTCTGTATGGAGGAGTGGGCCAAAATCCCTGATGCAGTGTGTGCAAACCTGGTCAAGACCTACAGGAAACGTATGATCTCTGTAATTGCAAACAAAGGTTTCTGTACCAAATATTAAGTTCTGCTTTTCTGATGTATCAAATACTTATGTCATGCAATAAAATGCAAATGAATTACTTAAAAATCATACAATGTGATTTTCTGGATTTTTGTTTTAGATTCCGTCTCTCACAGTTGAAGTGTACCTATGATAAAAATTACAGACCTCTACATTCTTTGTAAGTAGGAAAACCTGCAAAATCGGCAGTGTATCAAATACTTGTTCTCCCCACTGTTTATATCCCAGAGTGGCGCTGTGGTCTAAGGCACTGCAGCGCAGTGCTAGCTGTGCCACTAGAGATCCTGGTTCGAATCCAGGCTCTGTCGTAACCGGCCGCGACCGGGAGACCCATGGGGAGGCGCACAATTGGCCCAGCGTCGTCCAGGGTAGGGGAGGGAATGGCTGGCAGGGGTGTAGCTCAGTTGGTAGAGCATGGCGTTTGCAACGCCAGGGTTGTGGGTTTGATTCCCACGGGGGGCCAGTATAAAAAAATAATGTATGCACTCACTAACTGTAAGTCGCTCTGGATAAGAGCGTCTGCTAAATGACTAAAATGTAAATGTAAATATATATATATATATAATCATAATGAAATAATCTCCCACTGTGAAGCATTGAGGTGATGGTGTGGGGGTGCTTTGCTGGTGACACTGTTGGTGATTTATTTAGAATTCAAGGCACACTGAACCAGCATGGCTACCACAGCATTCTGCAGCGATACGCCATCCCATCTGGTTTGGGCTTAGTGGAACTATCATTTGTTTTTCAACAGGACAATGACCCAAAACACACCTCCAGGCTGTGTAAGGGCTATTTGACCAAGAAGGAGAGTGATGGAGTGCTGCATCTGTCACGATCGTCTAAGGAGGAGGACCAATGCGCAGCGTTGAAGGTGAACATATTTATTATATTAATGATCACACGATCAAAACAACAGACGATAACGTGATGTCTACGGTTTAACACAAACCAAATAAGTATGACTCCCAATCAGAGACAACGAGCTACAGCCGTCTCTGATTGGGAGCCACCCTGGCCAACATAGAATTACAACAACTAGAACATAAACAAATGAAAACTCACACCCTGGCTCAACATACTAGAGTCCCCAGAGCCAGGGCGTGACAGCATCAGATGACCTGGCCTCAACAATCACCCGACCTCAACCCAATTGAGATGGTTTGGGATGAGTTGGACCGCAGAGTGAAGGAAAAGCAGCCAACAACTGCTCAGCATATGTGGGAACTCCTTCAAGACTGTTGGAAAAGCATTCCAGGTGAAGCTGGTTGAGAGAATGCCAATAGTGTGCAAAGCTGTTATGTGGGCAGCTTGTCTCTCCCTTTTCTGTTTCCCTTCCTCCTTGTTTTGTCCCCTCTTTGTCTGTTGTATCTGTATGTGTGTTTGTCCCCATTATGTGGGTGTGTCTGGAGTGGATCGGGGGGCGTGCTCAGGATCTGCCTCTCCTGTGCAGCTGCGGGTTGTTTCCAGTGATTCCTGCCTACGCAGCTGCATCCTATTCTCTCATCAACCTGCACTACTAATTCCTGGGCATGGCTCTCCACCGGCGCCAGATCGTTGTTCTTACTAGAGCGTTCAGACATACCTCCCAACCTGCCTGCCTGCCTTCCTGCCTGCCTGCCTGCCTGCCTGCCTGCCTCAGCCTCTCCTTCCTCCGGAGCCGACTAGCCCACTCTGTTCCTTTTCTTCAGTTGTTTTTGGACTAAGACAAATTTAACTTTTATTAAAATCATTTTTGTTTCTTCCACTCCCTTAGTCGTGTTTTGTTTCTCTGAGTGCTGGGTTTAACCATAGCGTAACAAAAGCTGTCTTCAAAGTGATTTGTTTAACACATTTTTGGTTACTAAATGATTCCATATGTGTTATTTCATAGTTTTGATGTCTTCACTATTATTCTACAATGTAAAAAAAATAAAAAAAATAAGGAAAAACCCTGGAATGAGTAGGTGTGTCCAAACTTTTGACTGGTACTGTATATTCCGGTCTAGTTGCTAGTTCTAATATTTCTTAAATGTTTTATTTTTCTGGATTATGTGTGTATTGTTTTTTTTTATTATTATTGCTAGGTATTACTGGACTGTTGGAGATAGAAACACAAGCATTTTGCTGCACCTGTGATAACATCTACAAATCTGTGAACACGAACAATGAACTTTGATTGGATTTGACACATAATCAATCAATCTCAACCTCTCCATCATCCCCTCACCAGAAGTAGGCTACCCTCTGAAAGAGATACCTGTCTTATGAATAAACCATTATATCTTAAGTACCATCAAACTAGGAGACATATCTTATCTCACAGCCAACTGTATCATCATACATTAGATTAGATCAATGTGACACTGGAGAGAGAATCAGAGAGAAAGAAAGAAAGAGAGCAGCAGCTGTGTGGCCCGTTGCCATGAGAAAAGGGCAACCAGTGGAGCATAAACAACATTATAAATACCACCAATACTTATCTGTTTATTTATCCTCCCTCACTATTCGTACTACAACTACTTGCACATTGCTAAAACACTGTACATACAGTGGGGGAAAAAAGTATTTAGTCAGCCACCAATTGTGCAAGTTCTCCCACTTAAAAAGATGAGAGAGGCCTGTAATTTTCATCATAGGTACACGTCAACTATAACAGACAAATTTAGATTTTTTTTCTCCAGAAAACCACATTGTAGGATTTTTAATGAATTTCTTTGCAAATTCCTCCCCTACCCCTCCTCTGTATAAGTAGAGTATATCTTCCTGGCTGTTCCAGCATCCCTCCCCTTCCTCCCCTCCCCCTCCTCTGTATAAGTAGAGTATATCTTCCTGGCTGTTCCAGCATCCCTCCCCTTCCTCCCCTACCCCTCCTCTGTATAAGTAGAGTATATCTTCCTGGCTGTTCCAGCATCCCGCCCCTTCCTCCCCTCCCCCTCCTCTGTATACAGTAAGTAGAGTATATCTTCCTGGCTGTTCCAGCATCCCGCCCCTTCCTCCCCTCCCCCTCCTCTGTATAAGTAGAGTATATCTTCCTGGCTGTTCCAGCATCCCGCCCCTTCCTCCCCTACCCCTCCTCTGTATACAGTAAGTAGAGTATATCTTCCTGGCTGTTCCAGCATCCCGCCCCTTCCTCCCCTACCCCTCCTCTGTATACAGTAAGTAGAGTATATCTTCCTGGCTGTTCCAGCATCCCTCTCCTTCCTCCCCTCCCCCTCCTCTGTATAAGTAGAGTATATCTTCCTGGCTGTTCCAGCATCCCGCCCCTTCCTCCCCTACCCCTCCTCTGTATAAGTAGAGTATATCTTCCTGGCTGTTCCAGCATCCCGCCCCTTCCTCCCCTACCCCTCCTCTGTATAAGTAGAGTATATCTTCCTGGCTGTTCCAGCATCCCGCCCCTTCCTCCCCTACCCCTCCTCTGTATACAGTAAGTAGAGTATATCTTCCTGGCTGTTCCAGCATCCCGCCCCTTCCTCCCCTACCCCTCCTCTGTATAAGTAGAGTATATCTTCCTGGCTGTTCCAGCATCCCGCCCCTTCCTCCCCTCCCCCTCCTCTGTATACAGTAAGTAGAGTATATCTTCCTGGCTGTTCCAGCATCCCTCCACTTCCTCCCCTCCCCCTCCTCTGTATACAGTAAGTAGAGTATATCTTCCTGGCTGTTCCAGCATCCCGCCCCTTCCTCCCCTCCCCCTCCTCTGTATACAGTAAGTAGAGTATATCTTCCTGGCTGTTCCAGCATCCCGTCCCTTCCTCCCCTACCCCTCCTCTGTATAAGTAGAGTATATCTTCCTGGCTGTTCCAGCATCCCGTCCCTTCCTCCCCTACCCCTCCTCTGTATAAGTAGAGTATATCTTCCTGGCTGTTCCAGCATCCCGCCCCTTCCTCCCCTACCCCTCCTCTGTATACAGTAAGTAGAGTATATCTTCCTGGCTGTTCCAGCATCCCGCCCCTTCCTCCCCTCCCCCTCCTCTGTATACAGTCAGTAGAGTATATCTTCCTGGCTGTTCCGGCATCCCGTCCCTTCCTCCCCTCCCCCTCCTCTGTATAAGTAGAGTATATCTTCCTGGCTGTTCCAGCATCCCGCCACTTCCTCCCCTACCCCTCCTCTGTATACAGTAAGTAGAGTATATCTTCCTGGCTGTTCCAGCATCCCGCCACTTCCTCCCCTACCCCTCCTCTGTATACAGTAAGTAGAGTATATCTTCCTGGCTGTTCCAGCATCCCTCCCCTTCCTCCCCTACCCCTCCTCTGTATACAGTAAGTAGAGTATATCTTCCTGGCTGTTCCAGCATCCCGCCCCTTCCTCCCCTACCCCCTCCTCTGTATACAGTAAGTAGAGTATATCTTCCTGGCTGTTCCAGCATCCCTCCCCTTCCTCCCCTACCCCTCCTCTGTATAAGTAGAGTATATCTTCCTGGCTGTTCCAGCATCCCGCCCCTTCCTCCCCTCCCCCTCCTCTGTATACAGTAAGTAGAGTATATCTTCCTGGCTGTTCCAGCATCCCGCCCCTTCCTCCCCTCCCCCTCCTCTGTATACAGTAAGTAGAGTATATCTTCCTGGCTGTTCCAGCATCCTGCCCCTTCCTCCCCTCCCCCTCCTCTGTATACAGTAAGTAGAGTATATCTTCCTGGCTGTTCCAGCATCCCTCCCCTTCCTCCCCTACCCCTCCTCTGTATACAGTAAGTAGAGTATATCTTCCTGGCTGTTCCAGCATCCCGTCCCTTCCTCCCCTCCCCCTCCTCTGTATACAGTAAGTAGAGTATATCTTCCTGGCTGTTCCAGCATCCCGCCCCTTCC
Source organism: Coregonus sp. 'balchen' (assembly GCA_902810595.1). Classification (NCBI taxonomy): domain Eukaryota; kingdom Metazoa; phylum Chordata; class Actinopteri; order Salmoniformes; family Salmonidae; genus Coregonus; species Coregonus sp. 'balchen'. The sequence goes on along the minus strand of LR778253.1, from coordinate 1,540,231 downwards.
TCCCCTCCCCCTCCTCTGTATACAGTAAGTAGAGTATATCTTCCTGGCTGTTCCAGCATCCCGCCCCTTCCTCCCCTACCCCTCCTCTGTATAAGTAGAGTATATCTTCCTGGCTGTTCCAGCATCCCGCCCCTTCCTCCCCTCCCCCCTCCTCTGTATACAGTAAGTAGAGTATATCTTCCTGGCTGTTCCAGCATCCCGCCCCTTCCTCCCCTCCCCCTCCTCTGTATAAGTAGAGTATATCTTCCTGGCTGTTCCAGCATCCCGCCCCTTCCTCCCCTCCCCCTCCTCTGTATACAGTAAGTAGAGTATATCTTCCTGGCTGTTCCAGCATCCCTCCCCTTCCTCCCCTACCCCTCCTCTGTATACAGTAAGTAGAGTATATCTTCCTGGCTGTTCCAGCATCCCTCCCCTTCCTCCCCTACCCCTCCTCTGTATACAGTAAGTAGAGTATATCTTCCTGGCTGTTCCAGCATCCCGCCCCTTCCTCCCCTACCCCTCCTCTGTATACAGTAAGTAGAGTATATCTTCCTGGCTGTTCCAGCATCCCGCCCCTTCCTCCCCTCCCCCTCCTCTGTATAAGTAGAGTATATCTTCCTGGCTGTTCCAGCATCCCGCCACTTCCTCCCCTACCCCTCCTCTGTATACAGTAAGTAGAGTATATCTTCCTGGCTGTTCCAGCATCCCGCCCCTTCCTCCCCTCCCCCTCCTCTGTATACAGTAAGTAGAGTATATCTTCCTGGCTGTTCCAGCATCCCGTCCCTTCCTCCCCTACCCCTCCTCTGTATACAGTAAGTAGAGTATATCTTCCTGGCTGTTCCAGCATCCCGCCACTTCCTCCCCTACCCCTCCTCTGTATAAGTAGAGTATATCTTCCTGGCTGTTCCAGCATCCCGTCCCTTCCTCCCCTACCCCTCCTCTGTATACAGTAAGTAGAGTATATCTTCCTGGCTGTTCCAGCATCCCGTCCCTTCCTCCCCCTACCCCTCCTCTGTATACAGTAAGTAGAGTATATCTTCCTGGCTGTTCCAGCATCCCGCCCCTTCCTCCCCTCCCCCTCCTCTGTATAAGTAGAGTATATCTTCCTGGCTGTTCCAGCATCCCGCCACTTCCTCCCCTCCCCCTCCTCTGTATACAGTAAGTAGAGTATATCTTCCTGGCTGTTCCAGCATCCCGCCCCTTCCTCCCCTACCCCTCCTCTGTATACAGTAAGTAGAGTATATCTTCCTGGCTGTTCCAGCATCCCGTCCCTTCCTCCCCTCCCCCTCCTCTGTATACAGTAAGTAGAGTATATCTTCCTGGCTGTTCCAGCATCCCGTCCCTTCCTCCCCTCCCCCTCCTCTGTATACAGTAAGTAGAGTATATCTTCCTGGCTGTTCCAGCATCCCGTCCCTTCCTCCCCTCCCCCTCCTCTGTATACAGTAAGTAGAGTATATCTTCCTGGCTGTTCCAGCATCCCGTCCCTTCCTCCCCTCCCCCTCCTCTGTATACAGTAAGTAGAGTATATCTTCCTGGCTGTTCCAGCATCCCGCCCCTTCCTCCCCTCCCCCTCCTCTGTATAAGTAGAGTATATCTTCCTGGCTGTTCCAGCATCCCGTCCCTTCCTCCCCTCCCCCTCCTCTGTATAAGTAGAGTATATCTTCCTGGCTGTTCCAGCATCCCGCCCCTTCCTCCCCTCCCCCTCCTCTGTATAAGTAGAGTATATCTTCCTGGCTGTTCCAGCATCCAGCCCCTTCCTCCCCTACCCCTCCTCTGTATAAGTAGAGTATATCTTCCTGGCTGTTCCAGCATCCCTCCCCTTCCTCCCCTCCCCCTCCTCTGTATACAGTAAGTAGAGTATATCTTCCTGGCTGTTCCAGCATCCCTCCCCTTCCTCCCCTCCCCCTCCTCTGTATACAGTAAGTAGAGTATATCTTCCTGGCTGTTCCAGCATCCCTCCCCTTCCTCCCCTACCCCTCCTCTGTATACAGTAAGTAGAGTATATCTTCCTGGCTGTTCCAGCATCCCGCCCCTTCCTCCCCTCCCCCTCCTCTCTATACAGTAAGTAGAGTATATCTTCCTGGCTGTTCCAGCATCCTGCCCCTTCCTCCCCTACCCCTCCTCTCTATACAGTAAGTAGAGTATACATTGTGTATAGAAAGTCCCCACCCCTTTCAAAATGTCCACCTTCTGTTGCCTCACAGCCTGAAATTAAAACACATCAAATCAGATTTTTTCCGGCTTTATTTTACACACACTGACCCGCAATATTCAAATGAAAAAAAAATATCAAAAAAACTCTGAAAATGTATTAAAATTAAAACTGTAAAAGACCCTATTTGGATAAGTGAACCCCCCCCCCCCCCCCCCCTGAGTTAATACACAGTGGAACCACCTTTTGCTTGAATTACAGCCATGAGTCTCTTTGAATACGTCTCTACTACCTTTACACACCTAGACTGTGTTAGCCCATTGTTCCTCCATATCCCCTTCTATCCTGCTCCAGTCCCTGCTGAAGAGAAACACCCCCACAACAGGATGCTGCCACCGCCGTGCTTTACTGTAGGCACGGTCTTCTTTGGGTGGAAAGATGTGTTGGGTTTTCACCAGACATATCGTTTTGCGTTCAGGCCAAAAAGTCTCATCTGACTACAGCACCTTTTGCCACTTTGCCTCGGAATCAACAATGTGCTTTTTGGCAAAGCTCGGCCAGATTTGTGGAGCGCTTGTGATATTGTGGTCACATGCACACATTGATCAGTCTTTGCCATAAAGGCCTGAAGCTCCTTCAAAGTCGCCATTGGCTTCCTGGTAGCCTCTCTGATCAGTCTCCTCCTTGCCCGGTCATCCAGTTTGGAGGGACGGCCTGATCTATGCAGGGTCTGGGTGGCCCGGTCATCCAGTTTGGAGGGACGGCCTGATCTATGCAGGGTCTGGGTGGTGCCCGGTCATCCAGTTTGGAGGGACGGCCTGATCTATGCAGGGTCTGGGTGGCCCGGTCATCCAGTTTGGAGGGACGGCCTGATCTATGCAGGGTCTGGTTGGTGTCCGGTCATCCAGTTTGGAGGGACGGCCTGATCTATGCAGGGTCTGGGTGGCCCGGTCATCCAGTTTGGAGGGACGGCCTGATCTATGCAGGGTCTGGTTGGTGTCCGGTCATCCAGTTTGGAGGAACGGCCTGATCTATGCAGGGTCTGGGTGGTGTCCGGTCATCCAGTTTGGAGGAACGGCCTGATCTATGCAGGGTCTGGGTGGCCCGGTCATCCAGTTTGGAGGGACGGTCTGATCTATGCAGGGTCTGGGTGGCCCGGTCATCCAGTTTGGAGGGACGGTCTGATCTATGCAGGGGTCTGGGTGGTACCATACACCTTCCACTTCTTAATAATGGTCTTAACTGTGCTCTGAGGGATAGACAAAGCCTTTGAAATATTTGTATATATCCATCCCCTGACTTGTGCCTTTGAAAGTACCTTTCTGCCCATAGTGGATTCTTTGCTTTGAATTGCACTACTAAGCAGTGGAGACCTCTATGAACAACTGCTTTTATTCTGAACTAATCAAAGTCACTACAGTTGATCACAGATGGAAGCCAATTAGCTTGATTTGTGATCTGGAAGGTGGTTGGTTATACCTCAGCAAGTTTGCATTTGCAATTCTAAGGGGGGGGTCACTTATCCAAATAGGGTATTTTACTGTTTTAATTGTAATACATTTTCAGAGTTGCGGGTTATTGTGTGTGTAAATAAAGCTGGAAAAAGTCTGATTTGATGTGTTTTAATTTCAGGCTGTAAGGCAACAGAAGGTGGACATTTTGAAAGGGGGTGGTGACTTTCTATACCCACTGTATACTCTACTTACTGTATAGAGAGGAGGGGGAGGGGAGGAAGGGGCGGGATGCTGGAACAGCCAGGAAGATATACTCTACTTACTGTATACAGAGGAGGGGTAGGGGAGGAAGGGGAGGGATGCTGGAACAGCCAGGAAGATATACTCTACTTATACAGAGGAGGGGTAGGGGAGGAAGGGACGGGATGCTGGAACAGCCAGGAAGATATACTCTACTTATACAGAGGAGGGGGAGGGGAGGAAGGGGAGGGATGCTGGAACAGCCAGGAAGATATACTCTACTTACTGTATACAGAGGAGGGGTAGGGGAGGAAGGGGAGGGATGCTGGAACAGCCAGGAAGATATACTCTACTTACTGTATACAGAGGAGGGGGAGGGGAGGAAGTGGAGGGATGCTGGAACAGCCAGGAAGATATACTCTACTTACTGTATACAGAGGAGGGGGAGGGGAGGAAGGGACGGGATGCTGGAACAGCCAGGAAGATAACTCTACTTACTGTATACAGAGGAGGGGGAGGGGAGGAAGGGGCGGGATGCTGGAACAGCCAGGAAGATATACTCTACTTATACAGAGGAGGGGTAGGGGAGGAAGGGACGGGATGCTGGAACAGCCAGGAAGATATACTCTACTTACTGTATACAGAGGAGGGGTAGGGGAGGAAGGGGAGGGATGCTGGAACAGCCAGGAAGATATACTCTACTTATACAGAGGAGGGGTAGGGGAGGAAGGGACGGGATGCTGGAACAGCCAGGAAGATATACTCTACTTATACAGAGGAGGGGGAGGGGAGGAAGGGGAGGGATGCTGGAACAGCCAGGAAGATATACTCTACTTACTGTATACAGAGGAGGGGTAGGGGAGGAAGGGGAGGGATGCTGGAATAGCCAGGAAGATATACTCTACTTACTGTATACAGAGGAGGGGTAGGGGAGGAAGGGGAGGGATGCTGGAACAGCCAGGAAGATATACTCTACTTATACAGAGGAGGGGTAGGGGAGGAAGGGGCTGGATGCTGGAACAGCCAGGAAGATATACTCTACTTATACAGAGGAGGGGGAGGGGAGGAAGGGGCGGGATGCTGGAACAGCCAGGAAGATATACTCTACTTACTGTATACAGAGGAGGGGGAGGGGAGGAAGGGGCGGGATGCTGGAACAGCCAGGAAGATATACTCTACTTATACAGAGGAGGGGGAGGGGGAGGAAGGAGAGGGATGCTGGAACAGCCAGGAAGATATACTCTACTTATACAGAGGAGGGGTAGGGGAGGAAGGGGAGCGATGCTGGAACAGCCAGGAAGATATACTCTACTTATACAGAGGAGGGGGAGGGGAGGAAGGGGCGGGATGCTGGAACAGCCAGGAAAGATATACTCTACTTACTGTATACAGAGGAGGGGGAGGGGAGGAAGGGGCGGGATGCTGGAACAGCCAGGAAGATATACTCTACTTATACAGAGGAGGGGGAGGGGAGGAAGGGGCGGGATGCTGGAACAGCCAGGAAGATATACTCTACTTACTGTATACAGAGGAGGGGGAGGGGAGGAAGGGGCGGGATGCTGGAACAGCCAGGAAGATATACTCTACTTATACAGAGGAGGGGGAGGGGAGGAAGGAGAGGGATGCTGGAACAGCCAGGAAGATATACTCTACTTATACAGAGGAGGGGTAGGGGAGGAAGGGGAGGGATGCTGGAACAGCCAGGAAGATATACTCTACTTATACAGAGGAGGGGGAGGGGAGGAAGGGACGGGATGCTGGAACAGCCAGGAAGATATACTCTACTTACTGTATACAGAGGAGGGGGAGGGGAGGAAGGGGCGGGATGCTGGAACAGCCAGGAAGATATACTCTACTTACTGTATACAGAGGAGGGGTAGGGGAGGAAGGGGCGGGATGCTGGAACAGCCAGGAAGATATACTCTACTTATACAGAGGAGGGGGAGGGGAGGAAGGGACGGGATGCTGGAACAGCCAGGAAGATATACTCTACTTACTGTATACAGAGGAGGGGTAGGGGGAGGAAGGGGAGGGATGCTGGAACAGCCAGGAAGATATACTCTACATATACAGAGGAGGGGGAGGGGAGGAAGGGGCGGGGATGCTGGAACAGCCAGGAAGATATACTCTACTTATACAGAGGAGGGGTAGGGGAGGAAGGGGCGGGATGCTGGAACAGCCAGGAAGATATACTCTACTTATACAGAGGAGGGGGAGGGGGAGGAAGGGACGGGATGCTGGAACAGCCAGGAAGATATACTCTACTTATACAGAGGAGGGGTAGGGGAGGAAGGGACGGGATGCTGGAACAGCCAGGAAGATATACTCTACTTACTGTATACAGAGGAGGGGGAGGGGAGGAAGGGACGGGATGCTGGAACAGCCAGGAAGATATACTCTACTTACTGTATACAGAGGAGGGGGAGGGGAGGAAGGGACGGGATGCTGGAACAGCCAGGAAGATATACTCTACTTACTGTATACAGAGGAGGGGGAGGGGAGGAAGGGACGGGATGCTGGAACAGCCAGGAAGATATACTCTACTTACTGTATACAGAGGAGGGGGAGGGGAGGAAGGGGCGGGATGCTGGAACAGCCAGGAAGATATACTCTACTTACTGTATACAGAGGAGGGGGAGGGGAGGAAGGGACGGGATGCTGGAACAGCCAGGAAGATATACTCTACTTACTGTATACAGAGGAGGGGGAGGGGAGGAAGGGACGGGATGCTGGAACAGCCAGGAAGATATACTCTACTTACTGTATACAGAGGAGGGGGAGGGGAGGAAGGGGCGGGATGCTGGAACAGCCAGGAAGATATACTCTACTTACTGTATACAGAGGAGGGGGAGGGGAGGAAGGGACGGGATGCTGGAACAGCCAGGAAGATATACTCTACTTACTGTATACAGAGGAGGGGGAGGGGAGGAAGGGACGGGATGCTGGAACAGCCAGGAAGATATACTCTACTTACTGTATACAGAGGAGGGGGAGGGGAGGAAGGGGCGGGATGCTGGAACAGCCAGGAAGATATACTCTACTTATACAGAGGAGGGGGAGGGGAGGAAGGGGCGGGATGCTGGAACAGCCAGGAAGATATACTCTACTTATACAGAGGAGGGGGAGGGGAGGAAGGGACGGGATGCTGGAACAGCCAGGAAGATATACTCTACTTACTGTATACAGAGGAGGGGGAGGGGAGGAAGGGGCGGGATGCTGGAACAGCCAGGAAGATATACTCTACTTACTGTATACAGAGGAGGGGTAGGGGAGGAAGGGGCGGGATGCTGGAACAGCCAGGAAGATATACTCTACTTACTGTATACAGAGGAGGGGGAGGGGAGGAAGGGGCGGGATGCTGGAACAGCCAGGAAGATATACTCTACTTACTGTATACAGAGGAGGGGTAGGGGAGGAAGTGGCGGGATGCTGGAACAGCCAGGAAGATATACTCTACTTATACAGAGGAGGGGTAGGGGAGGAAGGGGCGGGATGCTGGAACAGCCAGGAAGATATACTCTACTTATACAGAGGAGGGGTAGGGGAGGAAGGGGCGGGATGCTGGAACAGCCAGGAAGATATACTCTACTTATACAGAGGAGGGGTAGGGGAGGAAGGGGAGGGATGCTGGAACAGCCAGGAAGATATACTCTACTTATACAGAGGAGGGGGAGGGGAGGAAGGGGCGGGATGCTGGAACAGCCAGGAAGATATACTCTACTTACTGTATACAGAGGAGGGGGAGGGGAGGAAGGGGCGGGATGCTGGAACAGCCAGGAAGATATACTCTACTTACTGTATACAGAGGAGGGGTAGGGGAGGAAGGGGCTGGATGCTGGAACAGCCAGGAAGATATACTCTACTTATACAGAGGAGGGGGAGGGGAGGAAGGGGCGGGATGCTGGAACAGCCAGGAAGATATACTCTACTTACTGTATACAGAGGAGGGGGGAGGGGAGGAAGGGGCGGGATGCTGGAACAGCCAGGAAGATATACTCTACTTATACAGAGGAGGGGTAGGGGAGGAAGGGGAGGGATGCTGGAACAGCCAGGAAGATATACTCTACTTACTGTATACAGAGGAGGGGTAGGGGAGGAAGGGGCGGGATGCTGGAACAGCCAGGAAGATATACTCTACTTATACAGAGGAGGGGGAGGGGAGGAAGGGGCGGGATGCTGGAACAGCCAGGAAGATATACTCTACTTATACAGAGGAGGGGGAGGGGAGGAAGGGGAGGGATGCTGGAACAGCCAGGAAGATATACTCTACTTATACAGAGGAGGGGGAGGGGAGGAAGGGACGGGATGCTGGAACAGCCAGGAAGATATACTCTACTTATACAGAGGAGGGGTAGGGGAGGAAGGGACGGGATGCTGGAACAGCCAGGAAGATATACTCTACTTACTGTATACAGAGGAGGGGTAGGGGAGGAAGGGACGGGATGCTGGAACAGCCAGGAAGATATACTCTACTTACTTATACAGAGGAGGGGGAGGGGAGGAAGGGGCGGGATGCTGGAACAGCCAGGAAGATATACTCTACTTATACAGAGGAGGGGGAGGGGAGGAAGGGGCGGGATGCTGGAACAGCCAGGAAGATATACTCTACTTACTGTATACAGAGGAGGGGTAGGGGAGGAAGGGGCGGGATGCTGGAACAGCCAGGAAGATATACTCTACTTATACAGAGGAGGGGTAGGGGAGGAAGGGACGGGATGCTGGAACAGCCAGGAAGATATACTCTACTTATACAGAGGAGGGGTAGGGGAGGAAGGGGCGGGATGCTGGAACAGCCAGGAAGATATACTCTACTTATACAGAGGAGGGGGAGGGGAGGAAGGGGAGGGATGCTGGAACAGCCAGGAAGATATACTCTACTTATACAGAGGAGGGGGAGGGGAGGAAGGGGCGGGATGCTGGAACAGCCAGGAAGATATACTCTACTTACTGTATACAGAGGAGGGGTAGGGGAGGAAGGGGCGGGATGCTGGAACAGCCAGGAAGATATACTCTACTTACTGTATACAGAGGAGGGGGAGGGGAGGAAGGGGCGGGATGCTGGAACAGCCAGGAAGATATACTCTACTTACTGTATACAGAGGAGGGGTAGGGGAGGAAGGGGCGGGATGCTGGAACAGCCAGGAAGATATACTCTACTTACTGTATACAGAGGAGGGGGAGGGGAGGAAGGGGCGGGATGCTGGAACAGCCAGGAAGATATACTCTACTTATACAGAGGAGGGGTAGGGGAGGAAGGGGAGGGATGCTGGAACAGCCAGGAAGATATACTCTACTTATACAGAGGAGGGGGTAGGGGAGGAAGGGGCGGGATGCTGGAACAGCCAGGAAGATATACTCTACTTACTGTATACAGAGGAGGGGGAGGGGAGGAAGGGGAGGGATGCTGGAACAGCCAGGAAGATATACTCTACTTACTGTATACAGAGGAGGGGTAGGGGAGGAAGGGGAGGGATGCTGGAACAGCCAGGAAGATATACTCTACTTACTGTATACAGAGGAGGGGTAGGGGAGGAAGGGGAGGGATGCTGGAACAGCCAGGAAGATATACTCTACTTACTGTATACAGAGGAGGGGGAGGGGAGGAAGGGGCGGGATGCTGGAACAGCCAGGAAGATATACTCTACTTACTGTATACAGAGGAGGGGTAGGGGAGGAAGGGGAGGGATGCTGGAACAGCCAGGAAGATATACTCTACTTACTGTATACAGAGGAGGGGGAGGGGAGGAAGGGGCGGGATGCTGGAACAGCCAGGAAGATATACTCTACTTACTGTATACAGAGGAGGGGTAGGGGAGGAAGGGGCGGGATGCTGGAACAGCCAGGAAGATATACTCTACTTACTGTATACAGAGGAGGGGTAGGGGAGGAAGGGGAGGGATGCTGGAACTGCAAAGAAGACGATCCATGTACAGTACCAGTCAAAAGTTTGGACACACCTACTCATTCAAGGGTTTTTCTTTATTTTTACTATTTTCTACATTGTAGAATAATAGTGAAGACATCAAAACTATGAAATAACACATATGGAATCATGTAGTAACCAAAAAGGTGTTAAACAATCAAAATATATTTTATATTTGAGATTCTTCAAAGTAGCCACCCTTTGCCTTGTGCTTTGCACACTCTTGGCATTCTCTCAACCAGCTTCATGAGGTAGTCACCTGGAATGCATTTCCATTAACAGGTGTGCCTTCTTAAAAGTTAATTTGTGGAATTTCTATCCTTTTAAATGCATTTGAGCCAATCAGATGTGTTGTGACAAGGTATGGGTGATATACAGAAGATAGCCCTATTTGGTAAAAGACCAAGTCCATATTATGGCAAGAACAGCTCAAAAAAGCAAAGAGAAATGACAGTCCATCATTACTTTAAGACATGGTCAGTCAATCCAGAACATTGTGCAGTCGCAAAAACCATCAAGCGCTATGATGAAACTGGCTCTCATGAGAACCGCCACAGGAAAGGAAGACCCAGAGTTACCTCTGCTGCAGAGGATACAGTGGCTTGCGAAAGTATTCACCCCCCTTGGCATTTTTCCTATTTTGTTGCCTTACAACATGGAATTATTTGTTTTTCTTGTGAAACGAACAAGAAATAAGACAAAAAAACAGACAACTTGAGCGTGCATTACTATTCACCCCCCCAAAGTCAATACTTTGTAGAGCCACCTTTTGCAGCAATTACAGCTGCAAGTCTCTTGGGGTATGTCTCTATAAGCTTGGCACATCTAGCCACTGGGATTTTTGCCCATTCTTCAAGGAAAAACTGCTCCAGCTCCTTCAAGTTGGATGGGTTCCGCTGGTGTACAGCAATCTTTAAGTCATACCACAGATTCTCAATTGGATTGAGGTCTGGGCTTTGACTAGGCCATTCCAAGACATTTAAATGTTCCCCTTAAACCACTCAAGTGTTGCTTTAGCAGTATGCTTAGGGTCATTATCCTGCTGGAAGGTGAACCTCCGTCCCAGTCTCAAATCTCTGGAAGACTGAAACAGGTTTCCCTCAATAATTTCCCTGTATTTAGCACCATCCATCATTCCTTCAATTCTGACCAGTTTCCCAGTCCCTGCCAATGAAAAACATCCCCACAGCATGATGCTGCCACCACCATGCTTCACTGTGGGGATGGTGTTCTCAGTTTGATGAGAGGTGTTGGGTTTGCGCCAGACATAGTGTTTTCCTTGATTGCCAAAAAGCTCAATTTTAGTCTCAACAGACCAGAGTACCTTCTTCCATATGTTTGTGGAGTCTCCCACATGCCTTTTGGCGAACACCAAACGTGTTTGCTTATTTTTTTCTTTAAGCAATGGCTTTTTTCTGGACACTCTTCCGTAAAGCCCAGCTCTGTGGAGTGTACGGCTTAAAGTGGTCCTATGGACAGATACTCCAATCTCCGCTGTGGAGCTTTGCAGCTCCTTCAGGGTTATCTTTGGTCTTTTTGTTGCCTCTCTGATTTATGCACTCCTTGCCTGGTCCGTGAGTTTTGGTGGGCGGCCCTCTCTTGGCAGGTTTGTTTTGGTACCATATTCTTTCAATTTTTTAAATAATGGATTTAATGGTGCTCTGTGGGATGTTCAAAGTTTCAGATATTTCTTTATAACCCAACCCTGATCTGTACTTCTCAACAACTTTGTCCCTGACCTGTTTGGAGAGCTCCTTGGTCTTCAAGGTGCCGCTTGCTTGGTGGTGGCCCTTGCTTAGTGGTGTTGCAGACTCTGGGGACTTTCAAAAGAGGTGTATATACAGTAGGGAGAACAAGTATTTGATACACTGCCGATTTTGCAGGTTTTCCTACTTACAAAGCATGTAGAGGTCTGTAATTTTTATCATAGGTACACTTCAACTGTGAGAGACGGAATCTAAAACAAAAATCCAGAAAATCACATTGTATGATTTTTAAGTAATTAATTTGCATTTTATTGCATGACATAAGTATTTGATCACCTGCCAACCAGTAAGAATTCCGTCTCTCACAGACCTGTTAGTTTTTCTTTAAGAAGTCCTCCTGTTCTCCACTCATTACCTGTATTAACTGCACCTGTTTGAACTCATTACCTGTATAAAAGACACCTGTCCACACACTCAATCAAACAGAGTCCAACCTCTCCACAATGGCCAAGACCAGAGAGCTGTGTAAGGACATCAGGGATAAAATTGTAGACCTGCACAAAGCTGGGATGGGCTACAGGACAATAGGCAAGCAGCTTGGTGAGAAGGCAACAACTGTTGGCGCAATTATTTGAAAATGGAAGAAGTTCAAGATGACGGTCAATCACCCTCGGTCTGGGGCTCCATGCAAGATCTCACCTCATGGGGCATCAATGATCATGAGGAAGGTGAGGGATCAGCCCAGAACTACATGGCAGGACCTGGTCAATGTCCTGAAGAGAGCTGGGACCACAGTCTCAAAGAAAACCATTAGTAACACACTACGCGGTCATGGATTAAAATCCTGCAGCGCACGCAAGGTCACCCTGCTCAAGCCAGCGCATGTCCAGGCCCGTCTGAAGTTTGCCAATGACCATCTGGATGATCCAGAGGAGGAATGGGAGAAGGTCATGTGGTCTGATGAGACAAAAATATAGCTTTTTGGTCTAAACTCCACTCACCGTGTTTGGAGGAAGAAGAAGGATGAGTACAACCCCAAGAACACCATCCCAACCGTGAAGCATGGAGGTGGAAACATCATTCTTTGGGATGCTTTTCTGCAAAGGGGACAGGACGACTGCACCGTATTGAGGGAAGGATGGATGGGGCCATGTATCGCGAGATCTTGGCCAACAACCTCCTTCCCTCAGTAAGAGCATTGAAGATGGGTCGTGGCTGGGTCTTCCAGCATGACAACGACCCGAAATACAGAGCCAGGGCAACTAAGGAGTGGCTCCGTAAGAAGCATCTCAAGGTCCTGGAGTGACCTAGCCAGTCTCCAGACCTGAACCCAATAGAAAATCTTTGGAGGGAGCTGAAAGTCTGTATTGCCCAGCGACAGCCCCGAAACCTGAAGGATCTGGAGAAGGTCTGTATGGAGGAGTGGGCCAAAATCCCTGCTGCAGTGTGTGCAAACCTGGTCAAGACATACAGGAAACGTATGATCTCTGTAATTGCAAACAAAGGTTTCTGTACCAAATATTAAGTTCTGCTTTTCTGATGTATCAAGTACTTATGTCATGCAACAAAAAACAAATTAATTACTTAAAAATCATACAATGTGATTTTCTGGATTTTTGTTTTAGATTCCGTCTCTCACAGTTGAAGTGTACCTATGATAAAAATTACAGACCTCTACATGCTTTGTAAGTAGGAAAACCTGCAAAATCGTCAGTGTATCAAGTACTTGTTCTCCCCACTGTATATTGAGATCATGTGACAGATCATGTGACACTTAGATTGCACAAAGGTGGACTTTATTTAACTAATTATGTGACGTCTGAAGGTAATTGGTTGCACCAGATCTTATTTAGGGGCTTCATAGCAAAGGGGGTGAATACATATGCACACACTGCTTTTCCGTTATTTCTTTTTTATAATTTTTTGAAACAAGTTATTTTTTTCATTTCACTTCACCAATTTGGACTATTTTGTGTATGTCCATTAAATGAAATCCAAATAAAAATCTATTTAAATTACAGGTTGTAATGCAACAAAATAGGAAAAACGTCAAGGGGGATGAATACTTTTTTTCACTGTAAGTTCATTAGAGTTAACTGCACCTCAGATTGCAGCCCAAATAAATGCTTCACAGAGTTCAAGTAACAGACACATCTCAACATCAACTGTTCAGAGGAGACTGCGTGAATAAGGCCTACATGGTCGAATTGCTGCAAGAAACTAGGCACAAAAATAAGCTTGCC
>LR778253.1:1493727-1526434 GCA_902810595.1 Coregonus sp. 'balchen' | reverse complement strand
GTACGCAAAAAGGGGGTCCTTCACAGCAGATGGGGTCGCGACACCCACATGCACACACACACACAGCACGCATGCACACACACACACGCTGCACACACATGCGCACCACACACACCCCACGCACATGCACGCACACACACACACACACACACACACACCACACACAAACACATACACACACACACACACACGGTGGCCTCGTTCTGCCCAGATTGTCGTCATTCATTATTAAGCAGTCTTAAAGGGCTTCATGAATAATGGATCATAGACACTTCTACAGGCTGGACACCACAGGACCAATATAATGTTCTATATATAGACACCACAGGACCAATATAATGTTCTGTATATAGACACCACGGGACCAATATAATGTTCTGTATATAGACAACCACAGGACCAATATAATGTTCTGTATATAGACACCACAGGACCAATATAATTTCTGTATATAGACACCACAGGACCAATATAATGTTCTGTATATAGACACCACAGGACCAATAAATGTTCTGTATTTTGACACCACAGGACCAATATAATGTTCTGTATATCGACACCACAGGACTAAAATAATGTTCTGTATCTGGACATGTCACGTATGTTAAGGACGGGATGGACCAAGGTGCAGCGTGAAAGGCGTACATGTTTATTATAGAATAAACACACGACACAGTAACCAAAATAACAAAACTTAACCCTGACGGTCCAAAGGTTAACTCACAAGCCTAAAACAGGAACACAACAAAAACCCCACAACACAGGCAGGAAAACTAGCTGCCTAAGTATGATCCCCAATCAGAGACAACGAGCGACCTCTGATTGGACCCACACCCGGCCAAACATAGAAATACAAACCTAGAAATTCACAACCCTGACCAAACTAGCTAGAGTTCTATAGGCCAGGGCGTGACAGGACACCACAGGACCAATATAATGTTCTATATATAGACAACCACAGGACCAATATAATGTTCTATATATAGACACCACAGGACGAATATAATGTTCTGTATATAGACACCACAGACCAATATAATGTTCTGTATATAGACACCCACGGACGAATATAATGTTCTATATATAGACAACCACAGAACCAATATAATGTTCTGTATATAGACACCACAGGACGAATATAATGTTCTGTAATAGACACCACAGAACTATATGATGTTCTGTATCTGGACACCACAGGACCAATATGATGTTCTGTATCTGGACACCACATGACTAATTTGATGTTCTGTATCTGGACACCACAGGACCACTATAATGTTCTGTATCTGGACCACCACAGGACTAATATGATGTTCTGTGTCTGGACACCACAGGACCAATATAATGTTCTGTATCTGGACACCACAGGACTAATATGATGTTCTGTATCTGGACACCACAGGACCACTATAATGTTCTGTATCTGGACACCACAGGACCAAATAATGTTCTGTATCTGGACACCACAGGACCAATATAATGTTCTGTGTCTGGACACCACAGGACCATATAATGTTCTGCATCTGGACACCACAGGACTAATATGACGTTTCTATAGTCTAATGATAATACTACTAATAAAATGATGATTACGATGTTCTGTATCTCTACGTTCAGGATTATTAGAAGGATGACCTTCTCTACGTTCAGTTTGGGACAATATAGTAACGACAATCTACATGTCTAAGACCATGAACTATGTCTGGATGGGTCAAATGGAAAGATGACATTCTGTATCCGTAAGGTTATGAACGGACAGAGTTAAGTAAAAATATGCATGTTTAGGACCTTCAACAAAAGCTGGAAAGGGTTATGTTGTTACAATGCAAAGATGATGTTCAAATTAACGTTGACAATCTGTAATTCCTGTACATTTCTGGACAAAATAATTATCTAATGTATAGTTTCTATCCATTAATCTGTCTCTCTCTTTCTCTTCCTGACAGTCATCTCTCCGTCCTCATCCGTCTACCCTTCCATGATTGGTTAAATGATTACAGCATGAGATGAGAGTGGTTTGGCCTTTTCGTCACCATGGTGACCACATCTCAGACAATAAGCTGAGTCAGGCAGAGTGGACTGTTTTTCGGGTTCCTTTGCTAAAACGGCATCTGAGTACTCTGTAAAAAAACACATGCCCTTGTCCTACAGTACGTGTTTTGGAGACACATGTAGACACAGATAACTGCTATGGGGTTGGACTGTATCTGGGGTCCGTGTCCATGTTTGTCAGTCTCTATATCTGTATTTGTACATGTTTATTTTCCCGGATGTAATTTTTTCTAGAACCAAATCATCTTCTTGATTTTGGGACAGGTAGATTGGAATGGTCTTGTCAGGTTTGTGTGCAGGAATGATGCCTGACAAGACATATAGAGCAAGGAAATATTACCTTCCCCTCTCTTTTATTAACTCTGTGTATAGGAGCCAAGAGACGGAGAGAAAAAAAAAAAAAACATAACAATATTTTCTTTCCAATCAGCTTCCTCATTATGAAGGGAAATGAGTCTCAATGGTACCTTTTTTCCAACATAGTGCCCCATGGGCCCTGGTCAAAAGCAGTGCACTATATATGAATAGGGTGCCTTTCTCTGGTCTAAAGCAGTGCACTATATATGGAATAGGGTGCCATTTGGGATGCAGCCATGATGTATTATAACATGTGATCAGCTTCAGCGGATTCATCAGTCGCTGTGAAAATGACAGCTCTCTATTTAGAGGGCTCGGGTCAGCTCTCTATTTAGATGGCTCGGGTCAGCTCTCTATTTAGATGGCTCGGGTCAGCTCTCTATTAGATGGCTCGGGTCAGCTCTCTATTTAGATGGCTCGGGTCAGCTCTCTATTTAGATGGCTCGGGTCAGCTCTCTATTTAGATGGCTCGGTCAGCTCTCTATTTAGATGGCTCGGGTCAGCTCTCTATTTAGATGGCTCGGGTCAATAGACAGCTCTCTATTTAGATGGCTCGGGTCAGCTCTCTATTTAGATGGCTCGGGTCAGCTCTCTATTTATATGGCTCGGGTCAGCTCTCTATTTAGATGCTCGGGTCAGCTCTCTATTTAGATGGCTCGGGTCAGCTCTCTATTTAGATGGCTCGGGTCAGCTCTCTATTTAGATGGCTCGGGTCAGCTCTCTATTTATATGGCTCGGGTCAGCTCTCTATTTAGATGGCTCGGGTCATGGTAATGACCACAGTATCTAACTCTGTGCCCTATTCTCAACACCACGGTGATCCCAAAATGTCTCCCAAAAAGGCAGAGAGAAATCTGAGAGAGAAAAAAAAATATCCTACAAAGAGAGAGACAGAGAGGAGGTTAGACTGTCACTAATTAGCTCACGATGTTCTGTCAGCGCTATTGGGGAGAGAGAGAGGAAGCTTGTCAAAAGATTTGGAGACTTGACCCGAGATGCGACCAAGTTCTGTAATTCTCCAACTTTAGCACTTAGATTTTTCTTCTCCTCCCTAACCATCTTCTTGGTTTTTAACTTCTAAATTGTTTTCCCTAATAGTGGTAAATAGTATATTAGCTTTTTTGTTTTGTTTTTATTTTACACATTGCCTGATTTATGAAGGTCAACAACAATTTGTCTCTTTTCATTTGTGAGTTCTTTGCCTTTTCCCACGGTGATGGATGACAAAGGGATTTTACAGGCGTTGTTTGTTCATTTTTCATACTCCAGTGAAAAAGGAAGCCATGGGAAAGGGGAAGAAGAGAGAGAGAGAGAGAGACAAGAGAGAGAGAGAGAGTCTCACTGACTGAGTCCTGGAGGAGAGGAACAAACAAATTAAGGGTGTGAACGTGCGTGTCCACACGTGTGAAGTCTAGACAAGGCAGGTAGAGAGGGAGGAGTATACAGGCAGCAAGACGAGGAGAGGAATGAAGGAGGGGGGAGGGGGGGGGAGGGGAGTGGGAGGGAAAGGAGAGGGGAGGGAGGGGAGGGGGGGAAGGGGGAGGGGAGGGGAGGGGAGGGGAGGGAGATTAATGATGTGGAGATAGAGGATGATAGTGGAGACATTAGAATGGATGGTAACATACACCACAAACAACAAAAACGCACCCAGTTGCTTGCGCAAGTTTTGCAAAATAAACGTACACATACATGGGGAGTAACAAGTTTTGATACACTGCCGATTTTGCAGTTTTCCTACTTACAAAGCATGTAGAGGTCTGTAATTTTATCATAGGTACAACAACAGCAAGCATAGCTAGCTAAATGTCCATGATTGTTTAATGTCTTTCAACCTGTCCCTAATTAATATAGTTGGTCCAGAGTTCATTTTGATATTTCTAACCGATCACCTGATGGTGTGTATGGACAAATCACATGCGCACAATGGCAGCTTTCTGCAAGTCCCGCCTCTCCCATCAATTAATTGGTTTGTCACAATGAGATACTTCCCGTACTTTATGTAAACAAACCAACGTGTGGTGCTTGAAAGTGGATGAGGAGGGATTTATTGGGGGAAGTGGAGAAGTACACACTTTAATGAGCCACTCTCAAAATTCTACAAGGATCCAGTGAAAAAATATGTGGTCTGAAGAGATTGCAAAGACCATGCGCATTAAGGGTAAAGTAAAACAACCCAATGTTCGTCCCCCGGTATAGAACCCACTAGCTAGCTGGCTAACTGAATTTGATGACGTGTGCTGATACTTTATTTTATACAGAAACCCCTGAAGCCAAGAGCCATGTGACAAAATTAGGTGGAAAATGAATAGTATTTCAATTTTTCAAATGTCCTTGTTTTTTTTGTTCATTGTTGAAGTACGTTTGATTGTTACACTACTGACCAAACGTATGTGGACACCTGCGTTGTCGAACATCTCAGGTCATTAATATGGAGTTGGTCCCCCCCCCTTTTGCTGCTATAACAGCCTCCACTCTTCTGGGAAGGCTTTCCACAGTGTTGGAACCTTTGCTCGTGGGGACTTTGCTTCCATTTCAGGACAAGAGCATTAGTGAGTTCGGGCACAAGATTATTGAAAACCCAATTAAGCTCCTGTTTTTGTATGCGTGCGTGTGTGTGTGTGTGTGTGTGTGTGTGTATGCGTGTGTGTGTGTGTATGCGGTGTTGTGTGTGTATGCGTGTGTGTGTGTGTGGTGTTGCCGGTTGTGTGTTGTGTGTGTGTGTGTATGCGTGTGGTGTTTATGTGTGTGTGTACTGTATGTTTGTAGCTGCAACACATCACAATTAGGGAAACCAATATGAATATATTATAATAAAGGAGGAAATTAATTACCTGGTAGGCAGTGCTCTACAATACTGTATTTGTGGTGTGGATACAGGCATTATGAGTTATGTCAATTAAGCACCAGGGCGGTATGTATAGTTTGTGGAGCCACCTGCTGGAATTATTTGAGTACTGCAATCCCATGTTTTATATAATATCAGATATTATATATATATATATATATATTATCATATATACAGCGTTGGTGCTTCCTCGGTTTCACTTCTGTCACACGAGACATGCATGCCCAGGCTTTTGTCACGTGTAGTCCGGCTAAGGAAACCTAGCCACTGTATTTGAGTGAGGGCAGTACAAGGTCAAGATGAGATACGCCCATGCCAAAGCTCTAACATGTCATCCAAGTCTCTAATGACATGACCGGAGATGTTGTGTACCAGAACACACATGTGACAGGAAGAAGCGACAGCCTGTTTTACACGCCTGTGATTGGTGGTAACAAAGTGACTCTAGGTGCTAATCTTAACAGTGGGTCAATGGTGAGATGGCAGCGCTGAAGCTGATAGATGCTGCGGGTAGTTGATGTGAAAAGCCAGTTTAACTCAGATGTCGTGATTGTTGGCTGTGGAGGATGCTTTGTGAGGCCTAAGTCTGCTTCAACATAACATGGAAGTCTATGGATGGAAGATGGTTGTTCCAACTGTGGTAGTAGAAAGTCAACATGATGAACTAATACTGGGAACCAACGTGATCATGCACATCCTCCGTGAATCAAAACAATGTGACAATTATTGGAAAGCAGTCTCGGCCCCCTGCATCACGGAAGATGAACAGTTCTTGCATGTAGCGAAGACCACTGAGAGGCAGACTTCCTGCCATGTAGGAACGGAATGAACCAACTGTGACCCTGGACGGAGTACGGTTGGTAAACTACCGACCATGTTGGTCCTGACATGCGGAGATAGAGCTACTATGTCTCGTCAGCACCAGGGGGGGGGGGGATCATGGTGGCAAGGATTGTTACTCCTGGGGAGACAGATGGGTCCCACTGAAGCTGATCAACACATCTGGTCGTCCTGTGTGGCTGAAGCGCAATGTGAAGCTTGCAGACATCTTCCCAAGTGTAGCAATGGAGGACATACAAGACGCCAAACCAGTCCACCGTCAGCTGTCCTCAAGCCACGCCTGAGGACGATGTGACGGGCATGAGAGACACGTCCAGAGAAGACAGTGAGAACTGCGAGATGAGTGCTGTTGGACTCAGCTCCTGTGATGTGTCTGCATGTGAAGGTCAGCTGGTGACCTAGAAGTGCGTATGAGGATATGTCTCAGTTACCATCTGATTGGGTAAGCTGAAGGATTTGTTTCACAGAATCCGCATGTCCGATAATGACTGTTCGGTTCCGTTGCGAAGAGTGCCTCCAAGTCAATACCAGAGCTGCACAGGTCTCGAGGATGGAGAAAAGATATCATCCGGAAATCGAAGCAAGTAGCAGCTCCCCTGGCTAGTCTCAAAGAAAAGGAGACCTTCGTTTGTACAGACTTCGCGTTTGAACAGAGACCGAAGGTGCACATCCTCTGCCGAACCAGACGGACTGCTTGGGTAGCGCTCGGCGGCAATGGATCTCACCTCTGTGTTCTATAACATGCCCACTGCACGAAGATGACAGGAAGCATTCCGCCTTCACAACACCTATGGGGCTTTTGGAAACAACCGGGCTACCTCAGGGTCTCTGTAACAGCCCTGGAAGCTTCAGCGCATGACGACCAGTATCTTCAGAGATCAGAACTCATGAGTTTGCGTGTTACTTGGATGATCTGTTGGTCTTTGGCCCAGACGAGAAGATGGCCTAGGGACGCTTGGAGATGGTCTTCAGCAGGCTTCATAGTCACATGAAGTTGGCCCAAAATAAGTGCTCTTTCTCAGGAAGTCTGTCAAGTTCCTTGGACACATAATTGATGAAATGGTGTGTCTACAGATCCTAGTAAAGTTGACAGCATCTCTAAGATGAGCAGTGCTGATCTGATGGAATTGATGGTGTGACTCCTTCACAGAATTGGATAAGGTCGTTCCTTGGCATGGTAAACTACTACCAACACTTTGTGCCTGGTTTCTCTGCAATAGCCAGACCTCTCTTCTTGTAGACTGGATCAAAGAGAAAAACCCAAGGGCCGCCAGAAAGTAAAGCTCTCCTCACTGTGTCAAAAGTTGAGCATCGCAGACACCCGAACATGAGCCTTCGAAAGAGTTGAAGAAATCTCTAGTAGACGGGGGTGGGGGTTTGGCACATCCTGGCTTCACCCATCCGTTCATGTTATAAAACAGATGGGTCCCTGGATCGCATCGGTGCTGTCCTGTCACAGTTGCAAGATGGAGAAACTTGTGCCAGACCCATTGCATTTGCTAGCAAGTCCTTGTTTCAGTTCAGAATAACTACCCAGCTCATCGGTTAGAGTTCCTGGTTGATCTGCGACAAGTTCAGTCACTGGTGAAAGGTAATGTCTTTACTGTTTGGACTGACAACAATCCATTACTCACATTATGACCAAGCTGAGGCTGGACTGTTGCAAGCAGCGCTGGGTGGCCAAGTTAGCCAGTTATGATTTTGATATCAGGTACGTGTCGGGTCCTCAGAATCTGGTTGCTGACGCTCTGAGTCGAGTGCCCTTTTGTCAAAGGTGTTGGCAAAGACTGCTTCGTGAGCCCTACGAAAAACACCTTAGTGATGTTCAGGCAGGTGTCAAACGCTTCAGTCCAAGATGCCTTCAGGTGGTCAAGTGATCTCAAAGGCAGCCCCAAATGTGAAAGCTTGCAGAGAACTTCCAGGTCTGTTTACGTGTGTTCTCAGTCCTTGGCAGCAGATGAGGTGTCAGTCATACTCGAGTCACATGACAACTGGGAAGAAGGAGCTAGAACACGTGCTGTGGAAAATGCTGCATAATTTACCTCAACTGATACCTTCTGGTCAAGACACCTTACTTGCCTACTCTGAGAAGGAGCTCGTGATGAGCAACTCAACGGCAGGACCCTCTCCCGTGTGCTATTCTATGTGGAGAGACACTTGCAGGCCTTCTAGATGGGAAAGAGCAAGAGAAACAGTTACAGTCATCAGATACTGAAGAGCTGGGAGAAGCTTGTTGTCAGTAATGACATACTGTACAGAGTCTCACGAGGATCAGATATCAAAGACAAAGCGGTTCCAGTACGTCGTTCCTGAGTCTCTCAAAGCAGAAGTCCTGAAGGGTGTTCATGACCACGCGGGTCATCAGGGTCAGTTCAGAAGCCTTAGTTTAGTAGACAGAGATTCTTCTGGCTGCACCTTGGCAGAGATGTTAGGGATTATGTCCGTGGTTGCCACCGTTGCGTCGTCAGCAAGACAGTTGAGCCCGACGGCAGTGCCCCACTGGAAAGTATCACCTCGACTAGGCCGCTAAACTGATTTGTATCGATTTCTGGTCTGCTGAAGATTCAAGCAACAAGTCCATTGATGTACTAGAGATAACAGATCACTTTACAAGAATGGCTCAAGCGTTTCCCTGCAGAGACCAATCAGCTAAGCAGGTGGCAAGAATCGATACTTTTGTATGTATGGATTTCCTGTGAGAATTCATTGTGACCAAGGGGCAAGTTTTGAGAGTCAGTTGATCAGCGAGTTACTCAGTCTCTGGTGTGAGGAAGTCGCACATGACAACAAATCACCTGATGGGGAATGGCAGCGTGGAACGTTTCAATCGGACGCTTGGCAACATGATCCGAGCTCCAGCACCCAACACTAAGCAAGACTGGCCCAGACCCCTGCAGACATTGACGTTCATGTACAATTGCACCACCCATGAGACGACAGGGTACACCCCCTTCTACCTGACGTATGGAAGGATCCCTCGTCTGCCAGTAGATTGTCAGAAACACTGAACGATCCAGCTGTTACCAATTATGACAAGTATGTGGTGTCGCTCTCCAATGACCTGAAGGATGCTATGGTGATAGCGCAGGAACATGCTGCAAAAAGGCAAACAACCGACAAATTGAAATGTCCAACAGAAAGGTCAAGGGGCCACCATAGAAGTTGGCGATGGAGAAAGAAAGAGGCAAGAGTAGAGTGGCGGATCGATGGGAATGGACAATATACAGTACAACGTGGCAGACAAGAATCCGGGTATCACACATACAGAATATGTAATACGCCATGGAAAGGAAAAAGTGTCCATCGGAACCTGATCAGTTGGTCACTTCTTCCAGTAGAGATGAAAGTGCAGTTTCTGGCCCCTCTCATCCATGTCCGTTGCCCTGACTCCAAGTTCAGGTGCTCACAAGTGATGTGGATCAGTGTCAACGTGAGACAAGGAGTTCTTTCTCAAGAAGAGAGTCAAGATTCACTATCTGGGATGGACGTGTCGTAGATTCACTATCTGGGATGGAGCAGGACGTGTCTGTAGATTCACTATCGGGATGGACGTGTCTGTAGTTCACATCTGGGATGGAGCAGGACGTGTCGTAGATTCACTATCTGGGAGGAGCAGGCTGTGTCTGTAGATCACAACTGGGATGGATGGAACATCTGAGCGGAGTGTCTGTACAAGGTGTCACACGGGGAGAATCAGATCACGAAAGGAAAGAGGAGCAGACCTATCTGCGGAAGAGAGACTGGATTCCATTCTGAAAGAGAGAGAGAGAACCCTTACCTGATCCGGAGCTTGTGACTGAAGGAAGAACTGGAGATTGGATACACAGTTACCAATAAGTAGAGAGAGCATGAGGATTCCCAGGTGTGACCTCAGAACCACTGGTCTCTCAAGACTCGAGATTCAGAACCACTGGTCTCACAAGACTCAGAGATTCAGAACCACTGGTTCTCAAGACTCAGAGATTCAGAACCACTGGTCTCCAAGACTCAGAGATTCAAAACCACTGGTCTCGCAAGACTCAGAGATTCAAAACCCATGGTCTCACAAGACTCAGAGATTCAGAACCACTGGTCTCGCAAGACTCAGAGATTCAGAACCACTGGTCTCTCAAGACTCAGAGATTCAGAACCACTGGTCTCTCAAGACTCAGAGATTCAGAACCACTGGTCTCTCAAGACTCAGAAGAGATCCAGTGAGCAGACATGCTCTTCTACCGCCTTTGGAAAGTCTGAACAGCCTAGTGAAGAAACTGCCCATGAAGACTGTCTATGAGGAATTATGTGAGGATGAGCAAATGTTCCACCAATTAGTATACAAACCAAAACTCCATCTTTAAACATGGCTAAGCCAAAGAAACACTATACCACAAACAACAAAACCTAAAGGTAACTCCCAAAATAAAAGAAACACCAACATACAGTAAAGTGTCTTAAAGAGATTCTCTGGTACTTTAAGCCAGTAGTTCTGAAAGTAGCACTCACAAGCCAAAAGTGGTCCCGAAAATGACGTACTACATCACATACAGTGCCTTCAGAAAGTATTCACTGCCCTCTACTTTTTCCACATTTAGTTGTGTTACAAAGTGGGATTCAAATTGTTTTAATTGTAAAAAAATAAAAATAAATGTCAACGATCTAAACAAAATACTCTGTAATGTCAAAGTGGGAAAATAAAACACTAATATATCTTGATTAGATAATAGGGCAGTAACAGCCAGGGGTGAAAGTAAGGCGGTACGGCGTCCGCCAAAATACATAGCGGGGGTAAAACGCTGTATAGGTAAAACGCCATATAGGAAAATTTAATTAATAAATTTAAATACAACATGCCCAAATAAACTATTAAACTAAGGCATATACACCATTATTTAACATTACTGCATGTCAGCCGCATGAAACATGAGTGAATTGACTGGAAACCCGGGGGTATACACTCCAAATTTCATTGTGGTTTGAGGAGAACA
This sequence comes from Coregonus sp. 'balchen', assembly GCA_902810595.1. Taxonomy (NCBI): domain Eukaryota; kingdom Metazoa; phylum Chordata; class Actinopteri; order Salmoniformes; family Salmonidae; genus Coregonus; species Coregonus sp. 'balchen'. The sequence goes on along the minus strand of LR778253.1, from coordinate 1,515,376 downwards.
ATGAGATGCTCATGGACAAGAGGCAGAGATGAGTGGCCGAGATGCTCTTGGACAAGAGGCAGAGATGAGTGGCAGAGAGATGCTCATGGACAAGAGGCAGAGATGCGTGGCCGAGACCGAGGGCGCGGACGCATCAATTCAAGTGTAGGTCTACAGGACAATAGCAGAATGTCATAACAACATGTAGGTGTTTTGTAACTGATGTCTCTTTTCATTCATCACTTTGTGGGTGCACAGTGCACTTTTGGGGTTTGGATGCTGACGTTATTTTGTGAGTGGACGAATGTGTGCGGGTAGCCTACAGGAGCGCCTTTGTTAAGTGATTGTTTGACAATCAGATGAAAACATCATGAGGGTTGTGTTTATGCTACATTAAAATGCATGTGTCTCATCTGACCATATAGTGAACATTCAATTGCCAGAACATTGAAAATGTCCAATTGTCTCTGTCAGGTCCACATTGGGTAGACATCAATGGAAACATAGGAAAGGGACTATGAAATAATACAATATTTCAGTTGTGTTTATTACTTACATTTTATTTGATGACTTTATTATTTTTCATTCCTTAAAGACATCATTCATCTCAGGCAGTAGCAGCCAGCCAGACAACGTTGTGCTCCCGTACTGTCCTGTCTTTAGTCATGCTACGTAGCTAAACCGGGTAAATCAATTTATAACATTTTTGACATGCGTTTTTCGGGAAATTTTTGTTGTTGTTATTCTGTCTCTCACTGTTCAAATAAACCTACATTAAAATTATAGACTGATCATGTCTTTGTCAGTGGGCACACGTACAAAATCAGCAGGGGATCAAATACTTTTTTCCCTCACTGTATGTGACACGAGAAATTCCATAATTGGTGTCTTGTAGATGGTGGTGGAAAACGCTTGTCATAGGCGCCGCTCAAGAAATCTCCCAAAAGTGTTCAATTGGGAGTAAGAGGAAGATCGGAATGCCATGAACCAAGATGTTTTGTGAGTTCAAATCCAGGTGAGGACAGGCTAAATATAAATTACTGTATAAATTAACATGCACAATGTAATGTGTCAAATCTGTAGTGCTAAGCGATTAACCCACATTTTGTTTTTTGTTGTTGATTTTAAAAACTAATTGAACGACGTCGGTTCAACTTCTTGAATTCCATTTAGTTTCGTTTTTTGTGATCCCAACGTGCCGTTCCCTAGAGAGAGAAATCAAATAATTCCCGAGATAAATCAAGTCAAGAGCTATGCGGGACGTTGAGTTGAAGGGAGTTGTAGCTTTTCATTACGCAAACAAATATTCAACCTAGTTCAATGCAGAAAAAGTGGTAATTAACTACAACGACCATAATCCATTGCGCCCTGTTCTTTCTGGTTCGGACAGAGATGGATACAACTTTTACGCCTGCTAATTTAGGTTAGATACACTGTCAGTAGCTGAGTGTAGATGCGGTGTGGAAATCAAGCGCAGGAAACACGGGCGTTCGTGAACAGGGCTTTAGTCAACGAAAGCAGCACCAAACAGGGAACAGCCAACCCAACGGGAGGCAAAATACAAATTACGCACAATAAACACAGTGCGTAAAACGACGATAGCGCACACAGTGCGGAAATCTCGAAAAAACAACAAAACACGAGAGTAAATACAGAGCGCAACAGCTTGACAAAAAAACAATCACACATAACACCTGACCCAACACACGATAACTAAATAGGAAACAAAATCAAACACTAACAAGGGACAGGTGTACAAACAGACAAAACCAAACAAACATGAAACCTCGAACGGTGGCAGCTAGTACTCCGGGGACGACGACCGCCGAAGCCTCCCCTAAACAAGGAGGAGGAGCAGCCTCGGCCGAAACCGTGACAGTACCCCCCCTTGACGCGCGGCTCCAGCCGTGCGCCGATCCCGGCCTCGGGGACGACCAGGACGACGCGGAGCAGGGCGCGTAGGATGACCCCGATGGAACTCGGTCAGCAGGGACAGGTCTAATATGTCCCTCCTCGGCACCCAGCACCGCTCCTCCGGGCGTACCCCTCCCACTCCACGAGATATTGGAGACCCCCCATCCGGCGTCTCGAATCAAGGATGGACCTCACAGTGTACGCCGGAGCCCCCTCGATGTCCAACGGGGGCGGAGGGGGTCTCCTCTATCTCATAGTCCTGGAGTGGACCAGCTACCACCGGCCTGAGGAGAGACACATGGAACGAGGGGTTAATATTCCTGTAATCAATAGGCAGTTCTAACCTGTAACACACCTCGTTCAACCTCCTCAGGACTTTGAATGGCCCCACAAACCGCGACCCAGCTTCCGGCAGGGCAGGCGGAGGGGCAGGTTTCTGGTCGAGAGCCAGACTCGATCTCCAGGTGCGTATACAGGCCCCTCACTGCGGTGGAGATCGACGCTCGTCTTATGCCGACGGATGGCCCGCTGTAGATGGACGTGGGCAGCGTTCCATGTCTCCTCGAGCGCCGCACCCACTCATCCACCGCAGGGGCCTCGATCTGGCTCTCGTGCCAAGGTGCCAGAACCGGCTGGTACCCTAACACACACTGGAAAGGGGGTTTGTTTAGTGGAGGAGTGGCGGAGAGAGTTCTGCGCCATCTCGGCCCACGGAATGTATCTCGCCCACTCCTCCGGCCGGCCCTGGCAATAAGACCTCAGAAACCTACCACATCCTGGTTGGGCACGTTCAACCTGCCCATTACTCTCCAGGTGGTAACCCGAGGTAAGGCTCACCGAAACCCCCAACCGTTCCATAAAGGCTCTCCCACTCTGGAGGTGAACTGGGGGCCTCGATCAGACCCCTATATCCTCGGGTACCCCGTAATGCCCGGAAGACATGGGTAAACAGAGCCAGCGGTCTGTAGGGCCCGTAGGGAGACCCGGCATGGGAAGGAGAAGACAGGCCTTCGAGAACCGATCCAACAACGACCAGGATGGTAGTATTCCCCTGTGAGGGGGGAAGGTCTGTAACAAAGTCCACCGAGAGGTGGGACCAGGGTCGTTGTGGAACGGGCAGGGGTTGTAGCTTACCCCTGGGCAATGTCTGGGCGCCTTACACTGTGCAACACCGAACAGGAGGAGACATAAACCCTCACATCCCTGGCTAACGTGGCCACCAGTACTTAGTGCTAAGGCAGTGAACTGTCCGGCGATACCTGGATGTCCAGAGGAGGGGGACGTATGAGCCCAATAAATGAGGCGATCGCGTACCTCGAGCGGGAACGAACGTCCGTCCCCCTGGACACTGGGAGGACTTGGGTCGGTGCGTAACGCCCGCTCGATCTCTGCATCGACCTCCCATACCACCGGTGCCACCAGACAAGACTTTGGTAGTATGGGAGTGGGCTCAACGGACCTCTCCTCCGTGTCATACCGCCGAGACAGGGCATCTGCCTTCCCCTTCTGGGACCCAGGGATGTAAGTGATTTTAAACACAAACCGGGCTGAGAAACATAGTCCAGCGGGCTGGCGAGGATTCAGTCTCCTAGTGCCCGGATGTACCAGGTTACGGTGGTCCGTCAAATGAGGAAAGGGTGTGAGCCCCCTCAAGCCAATGCCTCCACACCCTTAGGGCCTGTACCACGGCTAACAGCTCCTGTCCCTACGTCATAATTCCGCTCCGCGGACTGAGCTTCTTAGAATAAAGGCACAGGGGCGGAGCTTAGGTGGTGTGCCAGACCGTTGTGTGAGGACGGCCCCAATACCGGCCTCAGAGCGTCTACTCTACCTGGATGGTAAAGCGGGATCCGGATGCGCCCAAAACCGGCGCCGAGGTAAACAGGTCCTTCAGTCTCCCAAAAGCCCTGTCCGCCTCAGCTGACCACCGCAAGCGCACCGGACCCCCCTTCAACAGAGACGTTATGGGAGCTGCCACCTGTCCAAAACCCCGGATAAACCTCCGGTAATAATTAGCAAAACCCAAGAACTGTTGCACCTCTTTCACAGTGGTTGGGGTTTGCCAATACGCACAGCTGACACCCGGTCAACCTCCATCTTCACCCCTGACGCAGACAACTGATAACCCAAAAAGGAGACGACTTCTGAAAGAACAGACATTTCTCTGCCTTGACATATAGGTCATGCTCCAACAGTCTCCTCAACACTCGGCGCACCAGGGCTACATGCTCAGCTCGGGTAGAACTGTACACCAGAATCGTCTATGTACACGACTACTCCCTGCCCCTGCATGTCCCGGAAAATCTCATCTACAAAGGATTGGAAGACTGAGGGAGCATTCATTAACCCATATGGCATGACGAGATACTCGTAATGACCGGAGGTCGTGCTAAATGCTGTCTTCCATTCATCGCCCTCTCTAATGCGCACCAAGTTATATGCGCTCCTGAGATCCAATTTTGTGAAGAACTGAGCACCGTGTAATGACTCCGTCATAGTCGCAATCAGAGGAAGTGGATAACTGTACTTCACCGTAATCTGATGAGACCGCGGTAATCAATACACGGGCGCAAACCTCCATCTTTTTCTTCACAAAAAAGAAGCTTGAGGAAGCGGGTGAAGTGGAGGCCCGTATGTATCCCTGTCTCAGAGACTCTGCGATGTAAGTTTCCATCGCCTTCCTCTCCTCTTGAGACAAGGGATACACATGGCTCCGCGGGAGTGCTGCTCCTAACTGGAGATCTATCGCACAATCCCCCTGTCTATGAGGCGGCAGCTGCGCCGCCCTTGTCTTACTAAACACCAGTGTCAAATCCTCATACTCGGGGGGAATATGCAGTGCGGGCATTTGATTTGGACTCTCCACGAGGTCGCCCCTATGGAAACCACCAGACATAGCCCCCTCACACTGAACAGACCACCCTTTAAGAGCTTTCTCTCGCCACAAAATAGTAGGATCATGGGTAATCAACCAGGGAAGTCCCAGCACCACCGGATACGCAGGAGAGTCAATCAGATAGAGCTGAATCGTCTCCTCATGACCCCCTGCGTCTTCATCCTAAGGGGCGCTGTGACCTCCCTAATTAACCCAGATCCTAACGGACGGCCTATCTAGGGCATGTACAGGGAAAGGCTTATCAACGGGAAGGAGAGGAATCCCTAACTCTACACAGAACTGGCGATCTACAAAATTCCCAGCTGCGCCTGAATCTACTAGCGCCTTATGCTGGGAACGAGGTGCAACCTGTGGGAAACAAACAGGCAAGGTTATGTGAACGACAGAAAGCTCTGGGTAAGTAGGGCGCCTACTCACCTGGGAGGACTCCCCAATGCGTGGCCTGCGCTCACCTCCACCGGGGGACCTTCCCCAACACCTAGCCGCGGGTGTGCCCTCCACGGCCACAGTTGGTGCAGGGAACGGCCCCCTCGGGTTCCTACTCCTCCGTTCTCTAGCGCCAGCACCTCCGAGCTCCATAGGGCTCGGCTCGGAGGTGCCGGAAGGTGGAATGGGTAACCCCCACCCGGGACGTCCACGGGTGGCGAGCAGGGGTGTCCAGCCGAATGGCCATGTCGACCAGTTGGTCAAACGACAGCGTGGTATCCCTGCACGCCAACTCTCTGTGGACGTCCTCCCGGAGGCTGCAGCGGAAAGTGGTCTATGAGGGCCCGCTCATTCCACCCTGCATCTGCCGCTAGATTCCGGAACTCCAAAGCAAAAATCCTGTGCGCTCCTCATCCCTGTCGGAGGTAGAACAAGACGCTCCCCCGCCGCCTTCCTTCTGGTGGATGGTCAAACACGGCACGGAAGCGGCGGGAGAACTCCGCATAGGTAATAGTAGCGGCGTCTATTCTCCTCCATTCGGCGTTGGCCCACTCCAACGCCTTGCCGGTGAGACAGGAGATGAGGGCGGAGACGCTCTCGTGTCCCGAGGGCGCCGGGTGTACGGTGGCGAGGTAGAGCTCCACTTGCAGCAGGAACCTTGACACCCGGCAGCGGAGCCGTCGTACGCCCTTGGGAGGAGAGCCGAATCCCGCTGTGTTCGGAAGGGGGACAGGAGGATCTGACCGATGGGGATGGTCCGGTAGGTGGGGCGTGGGTACCCCGTGCTTTCCCATCGGTGGAGAGTGTTCATCACCCGATCCAGGGCGTGACCGATCTGGTTGATCCTGTCCTCCTGCCACAAAGACGGTCCTCCATGATGTCCGTTGGCGCGGTTGCTCCTGCTGATTCCATGGGTTGATGTGTGATTCTGTCAGTAGCTGAGTGTAGATGCGGTGTGGAAACAAGCGCAGGAAAACACGGGCGTTCGTGAACAGACTTTAGTCAACGAAAGCAGCACCAAACAGGCGAATAGCCAACCCAACCGGGAGGCAAAATACAAATTACGCACAATAAACACAGTGCGTAAAACGACGATAGCGCACACAGTGCGGACTCTCGAAAAACAACAAAACACGAGAGTAAATACAGAGCGCAACAGCTTGACAAAAAACAATCACACATAACACCTGACCCAACACACGATGACTAAATAGGAAACAAAATCAAAAACTAACAAGGGACAGGTGTACAAACAGACAAAACCAAACAAACATGAAACCTCGAACGGTGGCAGCTAGTACTCCGGGGACGACGACCGCCGAAGCCTGCCCGAACAAGGAGGAGGAGCAGCCTCGGCCGAAACCGTGACATACACACAGACTACATATACCTCAGGAGAGAAATTTACACACCACAACAACAAGAGAGAGAGATAGAGACAGTTGGTGAAAGTTTGCCTTATCTACTTTGAAGAACTAGTACAATGATTTAGTCAGAAAGCTCTCCCAGCATACTTAGGCAGGCTAGCTAAAAAAAATTTTTAAAAATAAAACATTGGACTGAAATGTTGACCCAAAACAAATGCAGCGGAACCAGTTACTTTAATAATAACTCATGATAATTTTATATGAAGTAAAATTGTGGGAAACTTGCTTCAACAAAAAAAAAAAATGTGTTGTGGTAGTGGAAGAATTTTTCTGATTTTATATTTGAAAAGCAGTTTTTTTTCTGTTGTTGGAAAATTTGTATTGTATTTTTTTACTGGCAGAGACATAAAAATGGAATCATCTGACTCTGGGGACGTAGATAAGGGCTTTAAGATTCCCTTTAAAGGTGAGATCAAATGTAGTTGATGCGGTTACTAGAACATTTCGTATGGTCAGTAGAAAATATTTTATGTTCTGATTTCAGTTTGAACAGCAGAGATTAGACTCCGATTTCATTTATGCTAACGTTTTATGTCTAATTTGGTTGGAAAAAACAGCAGTTTTTTAAAACAGATATCACTTTTGTTGGTAGAAGATCATTTTGGTTTTGTTTTTAGATTTGAATAGCAGAGAAGTAAACCTCTAAGTTTTTGTGAATGTGGTCAAAGTAGCTGATTTGTGTCAAAGTAAACAATAGGCATTTAACACTACATTGTGCTTAGCACCGGGCTCCATAGGCAATATTTCTGAGAAATGTTGCCAGCAATGGTTGCTGCAACATTTTTCTCATCGACAATGATCAACTTTTTGTAATCTGGGATCTGTGATCGGAAAGCGCCACCTAGGGGGTAATAATATGCCATTTAGCAGACGCTTTTATCCAAAAGCGACTTACAGTCATGGTTGCATACATTTTTTGTGTATGGGTGTCCCGGGGATCGAACCCATACCTTGGCATTACAGCGCCGTGCTCTTACCACTGAGCTACAGATAATAATATTTAGGAATCGTCCAATAGGTCATGTGATCGTCTGCCGTTCAAAAAAATATTTGGGGAAAACATGGCGGCCGTTTTTTGTAAATTTGTTGGCCATTGAGTCTAAAATGTTTCCGCACGACAATATTGATCATGATATGTTTAAAACATACATACTGTATTAATTTTGTCATGTTTTAACCGACATAAATATCCACGCTGGGGTGCATGCTAAGCGATTAGCATGCCCACCCAAAACCATGTACATTTTACATTGCGTCTTTTTTTTTTAGATTGTTTTTTTATATTTAACTAGCTGGTTAGCTGGATGAATACAAATTTTATACTTCCCAGCTTAGAATTTTGAAGTAAAATGTTTGTTAATCTCGTTATCCTTTTCTGACTTCACTGGCAGCAGGTGTGTTTGTTAGCTGATAAATTCCAGTACAGATGTGTCATCAACAGGCAACAACAAGCTATAATTAAACCCGCATGGCTATGTTGATGATCACAAGTTTACTGGAGAACGGAGACCAAGTAGAGACTTTTGGACAAGGTGGATGATTGTATATATAAGGCAGTTTATTCAAAAGGTTAAAGATATCTGTAAATAGCGTGCACGGACCCGTTCGTCAACCTCGTAGGGAGATATCTGAGAGCGCGCCCCTAAAAATTTTGTGCTGACATTTATACAATTTAAAAAAAAGTAGGGTTTATTCTAGTAGTTCTGATTTCTGATTGGTCCTGATGAGTTTGTCGAGGGCACTTCCCCTTTCCATTGGCTCTGAGTCGGGTTCTCTGTCTTCAGATGTTCAGCCTAAGAGAAGGGGGTTTTTGTGTGTGTGTGCTTAACAATGATGAGTGTGTGTGGTGTGTGCGTGTGTGTATGTGTGTGGTGTGTGTGAGGGTGTGTGTATGTGTGTGGTGGTGTATGTGTGGTATGTGTGGTGTGGGGTATGTGTGTATGTTTAACAATGATGATGTGTGTGTGTGTGGTGTGTGTATGTGTGTGTGTGTGTGGGGGTGTGTGTGTGTATGTCCTCAGAGCAATAACTCGTGAGTTGGGAGAACTGAGAGACCTATGGCATGGGTGTTGTCCATAGCCACCTGCTGATAAGGCCGACAAGATAGAAGTCTTTGTGCATTGTATTAAATCCAAAGGCCCAACACAAGATGGGTTATGCACAAGATTTAGTCAGACCAAGCTATAACATTAAAATATTTCTACGACAAAAACCCTCTCTTCACGTCTCCCCAGAGACGTGACCAAGTAACAGTAAAGAAGGAAAACTTAAGACGTGACACAAGCTAATAGTGCATTGGCAAAATAGGGAAAACTTATCAGAAGATAAAGTTTTACATTTCCCCCCCTTCAAAGTCTCACAAGAGACGTGACCAAAAAAGCTTAAATGCTGCAATTGGCAAAATAGGGAAAACTTTATCAGGGATAAAGTTTTACATTCCCCTCTTCACGTCTCACAAGAGACGTGACAGAAAGCTTAAATGCTTGCAATTGGCAAAAATAGGGAAAACTTTATCAGAAGATAAGTTTTTTCATTCCCCCTCTTCACGTCTCACAAGAGACGTGACAAAAAGCTTAAATGCTATTTACATCAGATATCCTTGGTCAGCATCGTCAATAGCAACAAAGGAAACTCTGACCGTTATCTGCAGGATGTGGATCAATAGCGGTGGTTATAATCCTGGTTGTCAGCGTCCGTATGCATGGAAGAAACAGCTCCACAAAGCCTGAATTGCCAGCAAAAACAGAGATGGATACAAGTATAGAAGAAAAAAGCGTTTATATTTACCAACCCATCCATCCAAGAGTCCCACTTTGAAGTATCCCCCCCTGAGTGGCCTTCTTTTTCCCATTAAAGTTCGAAACCCTTCCAGGGCGAAAAGTAAAGGTTTGCCATCTGTGGCTGTATTGTTGGGAAAAAGGTCCCAACATTTTCCCCAAAACATAGCACTACTCCCCCTTTTTTTCAGCCAGGAGCTTTCCCGACAGCAATACGTTTTTGGAAAAGCCATGAAAAGGGTCCAGCCAACGGGCCATGCACCGCCTAAAAACCTTGTTTTGCCCCTTTGCCTAATTTTTTAAAACTTTAAAAAGGGGACATAATTGATTTTCAAATTTTTTTTAAATTTGGGCACCCCCAGAAAAATTAAGTTCAAAACAGGGCGGCTACTTGGTAAATAAATTTATCTCTCGGGTACCCCCCTGGGCCCCAAAATTTGCATCAATTAGGTTGGGTCCCCATGGGGGGGGGCCCACAGCGCGCCTGGTCCGGGGTAGGAATTAAGTCAACACAGGGGTTCACCACTCCTAACCCTGTTGGATACACAGATTTGGTACAAAAAGAACTAGTGGCCAGGTGCCTGTAAATTCCACCCGCCCCTCAAACAGATGAACGCCCCCACACCACCACCAGACATCAGCCCGGAAACATTAAAAAAACTCAGATTGGGCTTAGAAAAACCCCGAAAACCATCCAACGGGTTCCCCTCCCAACAATGGAAACCTTTCATGGTTTAAACACAGGTAATTACCCTCTAGCCCCCCTGTGGGAAAAAAATTGGGTTTTCTTATTGCTTTCCCCCCCAAAGGGATGAACCCCTTCCCATAGGTACAATTGGGGGAAGGGTTTTTCCCATTTTCATGCCCGACGGGAAGGTTTCCGGCTAAAGGGCCCGGCAGGGAAAATTTGCAAACAATGGCCTTTCCCCCCATACAACCACCAACTCTGATATTCACCTTTGCCGTTTTCCTCAGTAAAACAAGACCAGTTGTTAGAAAGGCCGGAGACACCTGTAGCGGTCAGGTTGCCTCACCCAAAAGTAGGTGGATGGAAAGTAAAAAAATAGAATTAATTTTTAAATTACCATTTTCTTTAAATACCGTGTTTTTTGTGTTATTAATATGACAAATTCGAACTTTCCCAATGGACTGGTGCAGTGGTAACCCCTTACATAAGGAGAAAGCCCTAAAGTCCTGGCACCTAAGGAATACCAGGATAGATAGAAAATTTTGAGCCTTTAGATTTTTTTTTTGTCAAATCAAGAGTTTCCCCCCTTGGTTTTTCCAAGGGCTAGGGGTTTGAAAACTGGACCGTCATAATTAGTCTCACATCCCAAAGGGTTTTGGAGCCCAATCGCTAGGGGTTTGACCCCCACTGCCCAATACCATTTCCCAGTCCCGGTATTAGGTAATTCTCTAAAGCCCTCCCCAGGGCACTGTGGGATGGGGGTAACTTTAAAAGGGTAAACAAAATTGGGTGTTTTCTAAAATTGTCCGGGGCCCACGGGAAAAGGGTTTTTTAAAAGACAACTTGTCGTTTATTTACGTGGTGGCTGTGGCTTACTTTTCTGATCTGGGCTAAATTGTCGAGTGCGGGTTGGTGGGAACCCGTATGGTTGTACATTGAATGTGTCGTTGGGTTTTTACTATTGGGGTGAAAGGGGTTGCCTGTGTATTGCTGTACTGACCAGAGAAATATTCCTAAGAAACCCCAAATTTTTACAATCGCAAAACAAGGAGTGGGCAACACCCCGTCCTTTCCCATGGTGGCCCTGTCCCTCCTCTTTTTTTTTTTCCCCTCCAGAAATCTAAATGGGATTCTCCTCCACATATTCAATGGGTTGGTGTCAAAAATTTTGACCCAAATTTAAATTGTTTTAAATCACTTCGACTTCATCGGGTTCGGGAAGGGAGTTGGTGCGGGGGGCCAGTTTTAAAGGGGTCCCAAAGGTGCCCCCTGTTTTACCTTTGCCCGGGACTGAGTTGATCCCCCTTTCACTTCTACGGTCCAGCCCAAACCGGGGATTTTGGGCCATTTTCTCTTGTAAAACCTTGATCCTTACCCACCCCAAACTTTTCCCTTCGCAGCGCCGGATTCCCCGTCCCCCCCCTCTTGGACCTTGTGAATCTGTTTTGGAGAGAGCTGCAAGAGTTCCGTTAGTTTTTTTTCCACATATTCAAAACATTACAATTTGTTGTACTAAAGGCGGGCATATGACCTCCCCCCCTTGGGGGCCCAAACATGCTCTCCACCCTAATCTCATGTGGAGAGAATGGGTGCTGCTCCGGGGAGCTCTCACCCATAAACGCCGGGGGGCAGGCTTAAAACCCCACGTCAATTTTAACCTGCACATCCCTTTGGGTTTTCCTTACCCTTCAAATTTAAATTGGGCGCGTTCCACAGGCCCTGAAAATTGCGGCCCGGAAACCCAACCCAAACTTGTGCAAAAAGCCGAACCTCCCCCTCCACCGGGTCTCAGGTTTTTGGTTTTTTAAAATGGGACCCGTTGTGGGATCGAATTTTTTTTGGAACCCCATCCCTTGGTATATTTTCATTCTGCAGCCCCTTAATAACGACCTACATCCTCACGTGCTGTTTGGAAATTCCCCCCCAACCCTTTTGGAAATCGACCCCCCCATTCCAATATTCCCTTTTTTCCCATTAGTTACATTATCCCCCCCATGTCGTGTAATCTTGCTAAGTCCGAAAACTGCATTAGGTACGGGTATGCCCCCCTGGGGGGTTTGGGAAAGGTTTTTTTGGGGTTTTGTGGCTGCCCCAAATGTTTGCACTCATCAAAAACAAGCCCCTGTCATGCCCTTTAAATTTGTGGGTCCCACCAAAAGGGAAAACCCTTTCCCTGTAAAGTTTTGATTTTCCCCTTCATGGGGGGGGGCCCCTGACCCCTCACGAATCACCCCCTCGGGAAAAAAGGATTAGCGGGGGCCCCCCAAACCCCTGCCGCCCAGGGCATCCCCCAAAGTTCACAGGTCCTTTGGTGGCCCCCCTTTTGTCCCCATCCCGAGGGGCTCATAGGGGGCCCGCTGTAAATTGTAGTTCCTTTAATGTTTTGGGTCTGTGGTTCGTTCATTTGGTTTGAGTCTGCAGCCCCAATCGTCTTGGGGGTTTTCCCCCAGCTTTTTTGGGCCCTGCTTTGTCAGCGGGCGTCTTTTCCCCCTCGCTGCCCTTTTTTTCTTGATTTTGCTGTTTGTCCTTTGCATTCCCATGAGGGCCACCGCTCAGGTAGTAAAGACTCTTTTTTATAAATTCTTTTCCATTTGGGGCCTTGTGTTTGATCAAATTTTTTCCCTTTTTGTGGTAAAATTAACTCTGACCCATTGGGGCCCCATTTTGTATGGACTGCCCCCCTGAGCATATGCTGAGTCAGTGTAAATGTTCACATTTTTTTCCTTCACCCTTTTCCCAAAGGGCCCTTGAGTAAACCAAATTAAATCTCCCCTAGTTGGGCGAGGCGGGTTGGGGGATGTTTTTTTCCCGGGGTCACTGTGCCCCGTCTGGAAGCTGCGGGCCCACTGCATATGCTGCTATTTTTCCCTTTTTTTCTCCTCTATAGCAGCATCCTCGGGGGTACAACCTAGATCGGTTGGAAAGGGGTTCGTTTCCCAAGCCCGGGGGCCCGCATTTTCAGTTCCTGTGCCCCCTCTCTTCGCAGGAGTTGCCAACCCTTTTTCTGCATTGAGTGCGTCGCCATTTTTTTTGTGGGTGTTGAAAAAAGAATGGTAAATTGGGGTGCATTTATTCTGGTTTTTTGGTTTTTTCCCTTTCAGCGCGGGAACGGGGTTTTTCCTTGCTCTCAGATACCCTGAAAACCCCTGGTGCGTATGGTTTTTCCAAATTTGTGGCCCCTTCCCCATTTGGGGGGTTTTTTTCAAATAGCTTTTGCCATGCAGCCACGACCGGGAACTTGTTTTCTGCCCTTTCTTCAATAGGGCCCAAACTTTAGAAATGAAAACATCAGACTCTTTCTCCCCCTTTTGTTTCTGAAAAAGGATGGAAAAAGTGAACCCCTTTTTTTCCCAAAACATCAAAAATTAAATTTGGGGTTTTTGTGTCGGGTGCTTTCAGAGCGGGCTGCCACCGAGAAAAATGGGTTTTTTTGGGAGAGAAAAATGCTTTTGGATGCTTCATTTTCCCGGGTAAGTGAGGAGTGAAAGTTTTTTGGTCCTTTTCTCTCACTATTTTCCCCTCAGGGGGTTCAGTCCGGGGATTTTGTAGTCAGGGAGGTGGGTACGGCTGTACCCTGTAAACCCGGGGAAGGAAAACCTGCCTGACCTGGGGATGGACTTGGTTTATGGAGTTGGAATCTCGGGGGGTTTCGAGAGCCCAGCCCCCCCCTTTCTCCTAAATTTTCCCTTCTGCCCCAAAAAAAAACCCCCAGTTTCTGCGCCCGGACGGGAAACTTTGCTCATTTTGACCCTTTTAAACCTTTTACCCAAGAAATCAAGTAGGGTTTTTGTCATTTGTAGACAAGATCGATTTGGGAGCCCCCAGCAAAAATCATCTTCATTTGGATGAGTATCCTTTCAGGATTTTCCTTCAGCCAGGGGTTTTTCTTTAGGATATGAAATTTAAGATTTCCCCGGGGGAAAACCTTAACCCGGGGGAAGAAAACCAATACGTATACTGTTGATGTTTTATTGAAGCAAGAGGGCGGGGAAACCTCATCCCGTGGAAAACTGAAAGAAGGGGAAATTTCCATTTCCCCAACGGGAAATTTTGGGGGTTTTGGGGAGAGAAATTTTCCCGTGTAATGTGAAAAGGGCAGGGGCAGGGAGGTCAAAGGTGCAGTGAAATCGTTCACTGCTTTTGGGAAATCTTGTACCATCCGGTATGTTTTTGCCCCCTGCTTTTAAGCTGGTAAGATTGGTGTGTTTCCCTGGAGACACGTTCGATATATGACACAGCTCCCCAAAAACCCCCCTCTATGGTTTGGGGTTTTATCCCCCTGGTCTGTTTTAGGTTTCAACGGGACTGTGTTCGGGGGAATAGGAATTTTTATCAGGGGTTTAGTAAAGGGGATGGGGACTGGGTTCCCCCGAGTTGTCCAACATCAAAAGGGGTGTGTGGGCCATATGCCTTCATCAATGGTGGGAAAACAGTGCTTGGGATGAGGGGGGGTCCCGGGGTAAGGTTTAAACCCTGGTGTTTGGGAGAGTCAAACGTTCAGGAAAGGGAATGTTCCCTCTGTGTCAATGTCCCTAAACCCCCCACTGTTCTCAGTGGTTTGGGTTTTGGGTTTTTCCGGATTTTTGGGGGGTTTTCCCCCTTGGGGTTTGGGTGCTCTTCTTAAACAAGGCCCAAGGCCCTTGCTTCCCAAAACCCTTTTTTCCCAAATGGCCCTGTAACCTTGGGGGGCAATTCTTCGCCCAGTAAAGGGACCAGGAATTTTAAATGGGGAAAGGGGGGGGTAACCGGAGCACCACTCCTTCCTGTTTTTCCCCACACTAGGTAAAAAACTTATTGTTTTGGGGTCGGGGGCAAACTGTTTTTCATCCCGTCTCGGTATAGGGTTACTCATTATCATTTCCATTAAGTGTACAGTTTTATTTCAGCTTGAAAAGTCTTGTAAAGGGGGAAATGGGGAAAAATTTTTCTCAGGGTGGTTAACTTGAAATTTAACCTCGGGGTTCCTTGGCCGGATTTGATGCACTTTTAACCCCTTTTATCTCTTGGGTCCGGGAAGCACTGGAGTTGGGGGTGATGGGTCATCAGCACCCTAACTTTGGGTGAACGGGGGTTGGGGGTAAAGGGATCAAAGGAAAAAACCCCCAAAAACCCTTTTCGGTAAGGTAGTTTAACATTTCAGTTTGCACCCAAAATCCCCCTTTCCCAATAGGTTGATTGGACAGTTTGGGGCAATATAGGGAAATTGGGTGCTTCAAATTGGAAGGGCCCCATTGGAAAGCAAAGGGATTTTTGTTTTTTTGCTTTTTGGGTGTTTTTCCCGATCCCCCACCCCCTGTAAAGGGTTCCCAAAAGATTTGGTTTTACAGATCTTATTGGGGGAGTACTAAAATCCTTTCTACCAAAAAATTTTGGGGTAACTCCCTCCACTTCAACCCCTGACGTTGGTTCATTTTAAAAATGGAAAAAAGCTGACCCCCTTCCCGTTCTGTGGGGGTGGGGACTTTATGCCAGGGGGGATTTCGTCTGACAGGGCCCCAAGGTAGGGCTTTGGGTGCCCGGTTAGGCTTTTTTGGTTTTTACAATTGTTAAAACCCCCCCATTTTCCTTGTGGCCCCTTTGGGTGGGCCCCATTGAGTCTGGATTGGGGGGGGGTCCTCCCCTTCCTCTACCTCTCCTTGTGGTTTTACCTCTGCCTCTTCCCCCCTTGGGGTTGATTTTTTAAATTGTGGGTTTTTTCCCTTTCAACACGCCTAAAAAGTCCAGCTCCCCCCACAATTGTAACACAGGTTTTTCCCTCCCCTTGGAGGCCTAATGGGGTGCCCTGCTGAGGGGCCCTGGTCTGGTTGTGGGCCAAAAATCAGGTGCCTGTTAGGCTGTAAAAGTGGGGGTGGGGGGCCCGGATGGTTTCTGGTACTGGCCCCCTGGGGAACTTCTTCATTTGGGCCCCACACAAACGTATTGTTTTCCCTTTTGGTTTCACCCCCCCCTGCTCCCACTATTGCCCATTTTCCCCATTCTCAGCTCTTTTCCCCGGGTTTCCCCAAATGCCACCTCTAGTCCTTTCTTCCTAAAGGGGGAGTTGCCCTTTAAAACGGGGGACCCCCGCTAAAGTAACCCGCCCGTTCCCCTTTTATTTCACTCCCCCCCCCTTTCTTCACTGTCTTGATACCTTTTTTTCCCCCCCGCTCTATCCTGGGATTTTTTTTATCCCAGAAAATTCCCTTAAATTTTAGTTTTGGGCCCGGGAGTGGGTTTTCCATGGTTTTTACATTTTTTTAGACTACTTGGGGGCTCTCAGCCCTTTACTGGCCGAAACCGCCAAAGTATTCCCTTGGGGCTGCTAGATTATCTCTGTGTCCCCCCCTCGTACACAAAAAAAGTTCAATACTTTTTTCTTGGGAAAATTTTTTTCAAAAGGGGATTTTGTTTTTTAAATTTTTCGAATTAAAATTTTTATATTTTTCCCCCAAAAAAGGTATCAGAAAAACCCCCCTTTTGGGGAAAAATAAAATTAACAACCCAGGCTCCCAAAACAATCATCAATTTTAATCCAGGAATTATTTTGCAAAAGTTTTAATTGTTTTTTCAGGGGACTCGACTTTTTATAAAATTTTTTCCCCAAAAAGGGATCAAAAATCCGGGCCCCTTTTTGGAAAAAAAATTTAAAAAAACCCCAAACCTCCTAAAATAATTATCAATTTTAATTTTTTGGGAAATTTTTTTAGCAAAATTTTATTGTTTTTCAGGTATTCCCAGTTTTATATATTTTCCCAAAAGGTTTTCAGAATCCCCTTTTGGAAAATTAATTTTCAAACTCAGCGCTCCTTTAAAAAAATTACCAATTTTAAATTTTGGGGAAATTTTTTTTGCAAAAGTATTATTGGTTTTTTTAAGGGTTTTGGTTATTTTATATTTTTTCCCCAAAAGGGATCCGAAACGCCCTTTTTTGGGAAAATTATTGCAAAATCGAAACGCTCCCAAAAATTTTTCAATTTAATTTTGGGGAATTTAAAAAAACCCCCCAAAGGGAAAAGGTTTTTCAGGTTTCGAGGGTTTTTAAAACCAAAAAGGATCAGTGCCCCCTTTTAAAATTTATATTAGCCAATAAAAGGCCTCCCAAATTTATCAAACTTTAAATTTTTTATAAAATACCAACACCCCAAAGGAAAACCCCAAGTCAAATTTTAGCCCAAGCCCCCTACTAAAAGGAATTTTTTTTTTGGGCCCCCAAAGGGTCCCTCTTTTAAAATTTTAAATGGGGTTTGTCCAGAAAACCCCTTTCACCAAAATTTAGGTTAATTTTAAACCCCCTTTAATTTTTTTATCAAAATCCAAAAAAGAATTTTCGTTTAAAGGGGGCCTCCGTTAACCAAATTTTTAGGTTGAAAGGCCCATTTTAACCAAAAAAAACCCGGGAAATAACTAACTTTGTTTTTAATTTTTAAATTTTTTTGATTCCCTAAAAGGGTCCGTCCTTTTAACCACAAACCTCTGTAAATTTTCCCCACTTGGTTTCAAAAAGGAAAAAAACCAACCCCCACTAATCTTCTTTTTAATCAATTTCCAAAAACCAAAAAATCCTTTCTTTTGTTTTTTTTCAAAAAAAAGGGGGATGTTTAAAACCCGTAAATCCTACTAAAAACCCAATTTCAAAGGGAAAATAAAACCAATTTTTTTTAACTGGCCTTTCCCCCTTTTTTTGAGGGGCACATTTTCCGGAAAACCTGATTTCCCCCTTCCGCAAAAAAAAAAGGGCCCCCTCCTTTTGACCCCAACCCCTTTTTTGGCTCCTTTCCCTTTTTGGAAAACCCCATTTTAAAGGTTTAAAAACCCCCCTCTGGCTTCCTTTTTAGATCCAATTTAAAAGAAAACCAAGTTAGAATTTACAAGGCCTTTGGTTAATATAAAAGGGGTTTTTAAATTAAAAGTAAACCTTTTAAAAATCCAAGGCCCCGTAACCCCTGAAATAAATTTGGGGTTTTTCCCACAATACAATAAAAAAAGATTTTTTTTTAAAGTTTTGCTTCCTTTTATTGGGCCCTGATAGTTTGAGGCACCTGGATTGGCTCCCCGGCGGGTTTTCCCCCCCCCGGGTTTAGCCGGGGGGTTTTTTTTGTTTTGTTCTTAAACCCCTTTTGGGGTTTGGTTGCCTTGTTAAAATTTGTTGTGTAAAATTTTGGAGGTTTTGGGGGGTGGATTTGGAAAAAGGGTTTTGGTGTTTTTAAATTGGAGTTTTAAAAAGATATTGTTGGTGGGGTTGGGGTTGGGGAGGGGTTTGGGGGGGTTTGTTGTTAAATTTTCAAAAAATAAATGGTTTATTTGGGAAAACTGGGGCCTAATTTGGCCGTGGGTTGGGCCTAGCCCCTTTCCTTGGCCGAAAAATGGGTTTTTGTCTTAAATTTCCAAACCCAAAAAGGGGGTTTTGTTTTGTCAACCAATAAAAATTTTTTTTTGTTTCTGGTTATTTTGGTTTGGGAGTGGGTTATTTTTTTTTGTGAAAAAAGGTGTGTAGGTTTTTGGGGGTGGATTTGTTTATGGGTTTAAAAAATGAAAGATTTTTGGTGGGTTTGGGATGGTGGTGGGTGGGGGTTGGTGGTGTATGTCCCCCCAAACCCCGTTTTAAAAATTGGGAAACTTTGAGAGAAATGGCCCGGGGGGTTTTTCCATAAGCCAAATGGGTATTTTAAAAACCCAAATAAATCTTTTTATTTTTTTAAATTTTGGACACAGAGGGTTTTGGATTTTAGTAGAAAAACTTAAACTTTTTTATTTACAAAAGAAAAAAGTTTAAAAAAAAAAAACCCTTGGTTTTGGGTTTGTGGGTTCTTTTTTTTAAAGGGAATTAAAAACCCTTTCCGCTGTTAAACCCAAAAGTTTTTTAAAAAATTTTGGGGGCCCAAATGCCGGTTTCCCCAAAAACCCCCGGGCCTTTAACCCCCTTGGAAAAAAAAAAAAAAAAAAAAAAAAAAAAAAAGGAAATTGGGTGCCCCTTTTAAAAAATTTGGGGAAATTTTCCAAAAAACTGTTTTTTTTGGTTTTTCCTCCTCCCCTTGGCAACCCCAATTAAAAACGGGAAAACCCCACGGGAAAAACCAAACCTAGAACTTGGTTTAAAGGTTTCTAAAAAAAATTTTTCTGAAATGTTTAAAGGTGTGTGTGTGTTGTGTTGGGTGTGTGTGTGTGTTATGTCCTCAGAGCAATAACTCGTGAGTTGGGAGAACTGAGAGACCTATGGCGTGGGTGTTGTCCATAGCCACCTGCTGATAAGGCCGACAAGATAGAAGTCTTTGTGCATTGTATTAAATCCAAAGGCCCAACACAAGATGGGTTATGCACAAGATTTTAGTCAGACCAAGCTATAACATTATATTTACTACGACACTACCACAGCATTCTGCAGCGATACACCATCCCATCTGGTTTGGGCTTAGTGGGACTATCATTTGTTTTTCAACAGGACAATGACCCAACACACCTCCAGGCTGTGTAAGAGCTATTTTACCAAGAAGGAGAGTGATGGAGTGCTGCATCAGATGACCTGGTCTCCACAATCCCCCGACCTCAACCCAATTGAGATGGTTTGGGATGAGTCGGACTGCAGAGTGAAGGAAAAGCAGCCAACAAGTGCTCAGCATATGTGGGAACTCCTTCAAGACTGTTGGAAAAGCATTCCAGGTGAAGCTGGTTGAGAGAATGCCGAGAGTGTGCAAAGCTGTCATCAATGCAAAGGGTGGCTATTTGAAGAATCTCAAATATAAAATACATTTTGATTTGTTTAACACTTTTTTGGTTACTACATGATTCCATATGTGTTATTTCATAGTTTTGATGTCTTCACTATTATTCTACAACGTAGAAAATAGTTTAAAAAAAGAAAAACCCTTGAGTGAGTAGATGTTCTAAAACTTTTGACCGATAGTGTATGTTATACTGGTATGCTGCCTTACCTAAATTATTTTAAAAAATTGTTACGTCCCAAATGCGTCCAAGTGCCCATAGAGCTCTGGTCAAACGAAGTGCACTGTAAAGGGAATGGGGTGCTAATTGGGATACACACTGTGTCTCTCCTGGCACATAGACTACTACTGACAACCATAGAACTGTAAGGTCTACAATACTGAATGTAGAATTATCTTAATAGCGTAACAAACCACGCTGTTTCCTAAATGGCACCTTCTTTCCTATTTAGTGCACTACTTTTGACCAGAACCCTGCCGTTTGGGACTCACCCACGTGTTGCTGCGTTTTTGTTACCTTGGTGAACTCTGAGTTCTGTAGGTTGGCCTCAGGGGACCAGCGCCCCCCCCCCCCCCCCCCCACAGAGCTGTCAACATGGCACACTCTTGCAGGTCTGCTGGCTGGGCGCTGGGTCGTACCAGTGTCGTTGTGGGGTCCTCAGGGTCCGGACCATTACGAGAAGGTGTACACAGCTTGATACTTCGCAGGAGAGGGTGACAGGCTTCTAGATCAGCCTCCCAGACGCTCCAGGAGGGGACACACGCTCCAGGAGGGGACACACGCTCCAGGAGGGGACAGACGCTCCAGGAGGGGACACACGCTCCGACACACGCTCCAGGAGGGGACCACGCTCCAGGAGGGACACACGCTCCAGGAGGGGACAGGCTTCTAGATCAGCCTCCCAGACGCTCCAGGAGGGGACAGGCTTCTAGATCAGCCTCCCAGACGCTCCAGGAGGTGACAGGCTTCTAGATCAGCCTCCCAGACGCTCCAGGAGGGGACAGGCTTCTAGATCAGCCTCCCAGACGCTCCAGGAGGGGACAGGCTTCGAGATCAGCCTCGACGCCCAGGAGGGACGCTTCTATCACTCAGCGCTCCAGAGGGACAGGCTTCTAGATCAGCCTCCCAGACGCTCCAGGAGGGGACAGGCTTCTAGATCAGCCTCCCAGACGCTCCAGGAGGTGACAGGCTTCTAGATCAGCCTCCCAGACGCTCCAGGAGGGGACAGGCTTCTAGATCAGCCTCCCAGACGCTCCAGGAGGGGACAGGCTTCTAGATCAGCCTCCCAGACGCTCCAGGAGGGGACAGGCTTCTAGATCAGCCTCCCAACGCTCCAGGAGGGTGACAGGCTTCTAGATCAGCCTCCCAGACGCTCCAGGAGGTGACAGGCTTATAGACACCCACGCTCCAGGAGGGGACAGGCTTCTAGATCAGCCTCCCAGACGCTCCAGGAGGGGACAGGCTTCTAGATCAGCCTCCCAGACGCTCCAGGAGGGGACAGGCTTCTAGATCAGCCTCCCAGACGCTCCAGGAGGGGACAGGCTTCTAGATCAGCCTCCCAGACGCTCCAGGAGGGGACAGGCTTCTAGATCAGCCTCCAGACGCTCCAGGAGGGGACAACATCGAGGGCAGGCTTCTAGATCACCTCCCAGACGCTCTAGGAGGGGACAGGCTTCTAGATCAGCCTCCCAGACGCTCCAGGAGGGGACAGGCTTCTAGATCAGCCTCCCAGCGCTCAGGAGGGGACAGCCACAGCGAGAGAGAGAGACCAATATAATAAAAACATTGACCATCCTGAGGATCCTCTCTCTCTCCCAGTCAGACGGGTGTTTCTCCAGTCAGA
>LR778253.1:1474753-1493627 GCA_902810595.1 Coregonus sp. 'balchen' | reverse complement strand
CTTCAAATTTTTTTTTTTTAAAGACGACTGTACAACCACCAAGATTAATTGTTATGACCTAGAACTAGCATCTCTGTTTTGCCCGGCATCCACTTCCTTATGTCTGAAAAACAGGCTTCACCATGTTTCATCGAGACAAACTGATATCGTTCTGACAGATCAGATCTAAACCAGGCAAGAACTTGTCCGTGTAGACCAATTAGGGTTTCCAATCTCTCCAAAAGAATGTGGTGATCGATGGTGTCAAAAGCAGCACTAAGGTCTAAGAGCACGAGGACAGATGCAGAGCCTTGGTCTGACAACATTGAAAGGTAATTTTCCACCTTCACGAGTGCAGTCTCAGTGCTATGATGGGGTCTAAAACCAGACTGAAGCGTTTCGTATACATTATTTGTCTTCAGGAAGGCAGTGAGTTGCTGCACAACAGCTTTTTCTAAAATGTTTGAGAGGAATGAGAGATTCGATATACAGTGGGGGAAAAAAATATTTAGTCAGCCACCAATTGTGCAAGTTCTCCCACTTAAAAAGATGAGAGAGGCCTGTAATTTTCATCATAGGTACACGTCAACTATGACAGACAAATTGAGAATTTCTTTTCCAGAAAATCACATTGTAGGATTTTTAATGAATTTATTTGCAAATTATGGTGGAAAATAAGTATTTGGTCACCTACAAACAAGCAAGATTTCTGGCTCTCACAGACCTGTAACTTCTTCTTTAAGAGGCTCCTCTGTCCTCCACTCGTTACCTGTATTAATGGCACCTGTTTGAACTTGTTATCAGTATAAAAGACACCTGTCCACAACCTCAAACAGTCACACTCCAAACTCCACTATGGCCAAGACCAAAGAGCTGTCAAAGGACACCAGAAACAAAATTGTAGACCTGCACCAGGCTGGGAAGACTGAATCTGCAATAGGTAAGCAGCTTGGTTTGAAGAAATCAACTGTGGGAGCAATTATTAGGAAATGGAAGACATACAAGACCACTGATAATCTCCCTCGATCTGGGGCTTCACGCAAGATCTCACCCCGTGGGGTCAAAATGATCACAAGAACGGTGAGCAAAAATCCCCAGAACCACACAGGGGGACCTAGTGAATGACCTGCAGAGAGCTGGGACCAAAGTAACAAAGCCTACCATCAGTAACACACTACGCCGCCAGGGACTCAAATCCTGCAGTGCCAGACGTGTCCCCCTGCTTAAGCCAGTACATGTCCAGGCCCGTCTGAAGTTTGCTAGAGTGCATTTGGATGATCCAGAAGAGGATTGGGAGAATGTCATATGGTCAGATGAAACCAAAATAGAACTTTTTGGTAAAAAACTCAACTTGTCGTGTTTGGAGGACCAAAGAATGCTGAGTTGCATCCAAAGAACACCATACCTACTGTGAAGCATGGGGGGTGGAAACATCATGCTTTGGGGCTGTTTTTCTGCAAAGGGACCAGGACGACTGATCCGTGTAAAGGAAAGAATGAATGGGGCCATGTATCGTGATATTTTGAGTGAAAACCTCCTTCCATCAGCAAGGGCATTGAAGATGAAACGTGGCTGGGTCTTTCAGCATGACAATGATCCCAAACACACCGCCCGGGCAACGAAGGAGTGGCTTCGTAAGAAGCATTTCAAGGTCCTGGAGTGGCCTAGCCAGTCTCCAGATCTCAACCCCATAGAAAATCTTTGGAGGGAGTTGAAAGTCCGTGTTTGCCCAGCGACAGCCCCAAAACATCACTGCTCTAGAGGAGATCTGCATGGAGGAATGGGCCAAAATACCAGCAACAGTGTGTGAAAACCTTGTGAAGACTTACAGAAAATGTTTGACCTGTGTTATTGCCAACAAAGGGTATATAACAAAGTATTGAGAAACTTTTGTTATTGACCAAATACTTATTTTCCACCATAATTTGCAAATAAATTCATTAAAAATCCTACAATGTGATTTTCTGGATTCTTTTTTCTAATTTTGTCTGTCATAGTTGACGTGTACCTATAATGAAAATTACAGGCCTCTCTCATCTTTTTAAGTGGGAGAACATGCACAATTGGTGGCTGACTAAATACTTTTTTTCCCCACTGTACCTCAGATTCTCAATTGGATTGAGGTCTGGGCTTTGACTAGGCCATTCCAAGACATTTAAATGTTTCCCCTTAAACCACTCAAGTGTTGCTTTAGCAGTATGCTTAGGGTCATTGTCCTGCTGGAAGGTGAACCTCCATCCCAGTCTCAAATCTCTGGAAGACTGAAACAGGTTTCCCTCAAGAATTTCCCTGTATTTAGCTCCATCCATCATTCCTTCATTTCTGACCAGTTTTCCAGTCCCTGCCGATGAAAAACATCCCCACAGCATGATGCTGCCACCATGCTTCACTGTGGGGATGGTGTTCTCGGGGTGATGAGAGGTGTGGGTTTGCGCCAGACATAGCGTTTTCCTTGATGTCCAAAAAGCTCAATTTTAGACTCATCTGACCAGAGTACCTTCTTCCAAATGTTTGGGGAGTCTCCCACATGCCTTTTGGCGAACACCAAATGTGTTTGCTTATTTTTTTCTTTAAGCAATGGCTTTTTTTCTGGCCACTCTTCCGTAAACCAGCTCTGTGAGTGTACGGCTTAAAGTGGTCCTATGGACAGATACTCCAATCTCCGCTGTGGAGCTTTGCAGCTCCTTCAGGGTTATCTTTGGTCTCTTTGTTGCCTCTCTGATTAATGCCCTCCTTCCCTGGTCCGTGAGTTTTGGATGGCGGCCCTCTCTTGGCAGGTTTGTTGTGGTGCCATAGTCTTTCCATTTTTTAATAATGGATTTAATGGTGCTCAGTGGGATGTTCAAAGTTTGGGATATTTTTTTATAACCCAACGCTGATCTGTACTTCTCCACAACTTTGTCCCTGACCTGTTTGGAGAGCTCCTTGGTCTTCATGGTGCCGCTTGCTTGGTGATGCCCCTTGCTTAGTGGTGTTGCAGACTCTGGGGGGCCGTTCAGAACAGGTGTATATATACTGAGTTCATGTGACACTTAGATTGCACACAGGTGGACTTTATTTAACTAATTATGTGACTTCTGAAGGTAATTGGTTGCACCAGATCTTATTTAGGGGCTTCATAGCAAAGGGGGTGAATACATATGCACGCACCACTTTTCCGTTATTTATTTTGTAGAATTTTTAGAAACAAGTTATTTTTTTCATTTCACTTCACCAATTTGGACTATTTTGTGTATGTCCATTACATGAAATCCAAATAAAAATCCATTTAAATTACAGGTTGTAATGCAACAAAATAGGAAAAATGCCAAGGGGGGTGAATACTTTTGCAAGGCACTGTAGCTAATTTACACGCTGAAGCCATGTTGCTCTTGGTGAACTCTGACTGTTTCATCCTAACATCGTTGGTGCCGACGTGGATAACAATATCCCTATGCTCTCTACACTCGCCAGTTTTAGCCTCAGCCAGTACCATCTTCAGATTAGCCTTTACGTCGGTAGCCCTGCCCCCTGGTAAACAGTGTATGATCGCTGGATGATTCTTTTAAAGTCTAATATTGCGGGTAATGGAGTTGCCAATGACTAGGGTTTTCAATTAGTCAGAGCTAATGGTGGGAGGCTTCGGCAGCTCAGACCCCGTAACGGGTGGAGGAGAGACCTGAGAAGGCTCAGACCCATTAACGGGTGGAGGAGAGACCTGAGAAGGCTCAGACCCCGTAACGGGTGGAGGAGAGACCTGAGAAGGCTCAGACCCCGTAACAGGTGGAGGAGAGAGCTGAGAAGGCTCAGACCCCGTAACGGGTGGAGGAGAGACCTGAGAAGGCTCAGACCCCGTAACAGGTGGAGGAGAGAGCTGAGAAGGCTCAGACCCCGTAACGGGTGGAGGAGAGACCTGAGAAGGCTCAGACCCCGTAACAGGTGGAGGAGAGACCTGAGAAGGCTCGGCCTCTGACTCCGACTCGTTGCTTAATGGGGAGAACCGGTTGAAAGTTTTTCGGCTGAATGAGCGACACCGGTTGAGCATGCCGACAGCATTTCTTTCCAGAAGCCGTGAGAAAATTGTCCGGCTGGGGGGGACTGTGCGAGGGGATTTATACTACTATCTGTACTTACTGGTGACACAGATGCTGTTTCATTCTTTCCTACACTTACATTGCCGTTCCCTAACGATTGCATCTGAAGCTGGGTTTGCAGCACGGCTATCCTCTCTATAAGGCGGTAGTTCTCCTGTATATTATGAGTACAGCGACTGCAATTAGATGGCATAGTGATAATATTACTACTTAGCTTCGGCTGGTGGAGGTCCTGTAGAACCATGTCCAGATAAAGCGTCCGGGGTGAAAAAAGTTGACTGAAAAAAGTCGAGCGAGGGGAAAAAAATAAATAATATATATATATAAAATTAACTAAGACGTTGGTAAAAACGGAAGTGACCAACCACAGCCTTCCATATGAATACTGCACATGTCAGACAGATAGTCACACAGACATGATCAGTTGGCCCTTGGCCCTTGGCCCTTGTATCTTGGCCCTTGGCCCTTGTATCTTGTATGTTTCATGTGTTTTCTATTTTTGTGGTTACTGTAAAACACTGGGAAGGTTGGCACACATACTAAGTCATCTAGGTTGTGGTTACTGTAAAACACTGGGAAGGTTGGCACACATACTAAGTCATCTAGGTTGTGGTTACTGTAAAACACTGGGAAGGTTGGCACACATACTAAGTCATCTAGGTTGTGGTTACTGTAAAACACTGGGAAGGTTGGCACACACACTAAGTCATCTTAGATGGGAGCTGTAGCAGTCCTATCCTGACCATGCCAATCTCTCTCTCTGTCTCTCTCTCTCTCTCTCTCTCTCTCTCTCTGTCTCTGTCTCTTTGTCTCTCTGTCTCTCTCTGTCTCTGTCTCTCTGTCTCTCTCTCTCTGTCTCTCTCTCTCTCTGTCTCTCTCTCTCTCTGTCTCTCTCTCTCTCTGTCTCTGTCTCTGTCTCTGTCTCTCTCTGTCTCTGTCTCTCTCTCTCTGTCTCTCTCTCTCTGTCTCGCTCTCGCTCTCTCTCTCTCTCTCTCTCTCTCTCTCTCTCTCTCTCTCTCTCTCTTCTCTCTCTCTGTCTCTCTCTCTGTCTGTCTCTCTCTCTCTCTCTCTGTCTCTCTCTCTGTCTCTCTCTGTGTCTCTCTCTCTCTCTCTCTCTGTCTCTCTCTGTCTCTCTCTCTCTCTCTCTCTCTCTCTCTCTCTCTCTCTCTCTCTCTCTCTCTCTCTCTGTCTCCCTCCTCTCTCTGTCTCTCTCTCTCTCTGTCTCTAGACCTTGTTAGATGGGAGCTGTAGCAGTCCTATCCTGACTCTAGGGGAAGATGGTCAGTTCCAGCTGGACACAGAGTCTACAGCCGTGGTCCAGGACATCAAGCTACTGTCTGAGGTTCTGCTGGACTGGAAGATCTGGGCCAAGGCTCAGGTAAACTATGTGATCAAATTGTATTTGTCACATACATGTGTTTAGCAGATGTTATTGCGGGTGTAGCGAAATGCTTGCGCTTCTAGCTCCGACAGTGCAGTAATATCTAACAAGTAATATCTAACAATGGGAGGACCATTTTGATTGGGCGAGCGATGAGGTGCCACAGAGGCCAGACAGTCTGAAGGGGATGCATGGGAAGGTATTTGGTAATACTGTATACCAGGATATTTTGAAATACTGCAGGTAGGATTTACCAATCCCATTGAAACACAATGTATTTATATTTATAAAACTGGGTGTTTTAACTGTGTCTTTTAGAAGAGTTTGTGGTCATACGGACATCCTTATAAACATGGGTGCTGGCTAATAAAGAACAGGAAGGCCAACGCTTTATTGACAACGTTGGATCATCGTCAGACGAAGATCCGTTTTGGATTGAAACGTTGTCAATAAAGTGGTGAACTGAGAGTATAAAACAGCGTGTGGGCCTCGCTGTTCTTTACCACGTCTTTATCAGTCAGGTCTATGGGAGATCTCCATCAGGGTTAAGGTCAAGGTTAGGTCAGGGTCAGGAAATAGGTTAAGTGTTAGGTGGTAAGGGTCAGAAATAGGTTAGTAGGGTTAGGTTAGTTGTTCAGGTCAGGAAATAGGGTTAGATTAGGGTTAAGGTTAGGTTGGGTCAGGGTCAGGAAATAGGGTTAGATTAGGGTTAAGGTTAGGTTGGGTCAGGGTCAGGAAATAGGGTTAGATTAGGGTTAAGGTTAGGTTGGGTCAGGGTTAGGTCAGGGTCAGGGTTAGGTTAGGGTTAGGTCAGGGTTAGGGTCAGGTTAAGGTCAAGGGTTACGGTCAGGGTCAGGAAATAGGGTTAGATTAGGGTCAAGGTTTAGGTCAGGTGTAGGGTCAGATTAGGGTGTAGGGGGGTTGGGTCAGGGTTAGGTCAGGGTTAGGTTAGGGTTAGGTTCAGGGTTAGAGGTTGGGGTCAGGTTTCAGGTAGAATAGGGTAGATTAGGGTCAGGGTTAGGGTCAGTGGTAGGGTTGGGGTTCAGGGTTTGTAGGTTAGGGTCAGTAGGGTCAGGTTTGTCAGGTAGGGTCAGTTAGGGTCGGGGGTTAGGTTAGGGTTAGGTCAGGGTTAGGTTAGGTCAGTGTCAGGAAATAGGGTTAGATTAGGGTTAGGGTTAGGTCAGGGTCAGGGTCAGGGTTAGGGTCAGGGTTAGGTCAGGGTCAGGGTTAGGGTTAGGTCAGGGTTACAGTAGCTGTGTATTAACTATATTTTATGTGTCTCTAACAGGGTGGCGTCTGGGTGACTCTCCTGGGAGCGTTAGAGATCCTCATCAGGGTACACCACCCCCAGCAGGTATTCAACATCAGACAGTTTCTCAAAGCCCAGGTGGTCCACCGCTTCCTGCTCACCTGCCAGGTACTACAGGTGAGATCCTGATCCGTTCGGAATAAACTAAAGGTGCATTTAAAAACTCAAATCATGTTGCAGCAATGGTTTGGTCCCAAGACCTTTCAAAACTCTGCCTAGGGAACCAGAGAAATAGCCTGAGTTATCATGCCCCAGTAGTCCCCTTGCAACGCCAGGGTTGTGGGTTCGATTCCCACGGGGGACCAATACGAAAAAAGTACATATGTATGCACTCACTACTGTAAGTGGCTTTGGGTAAGAGTGTCTGTAATTAAAGGACTGCACGTTGCTCTGGCCTCTCGATCAAACGTGTTGACTATCAGAGCTTCTTATCATGTGTTTGTCCTCAGGAGCACCAGGACGACCACCTGACCTCCATCCCACAGGAAGTGTGTCTGTCATTCGTTAAGATCATCCAGGAAGTGTTGGGTTCCCCTCCGGATCTAGACCTCCTCCGATTGGTCTACAACTTCCTCCTCGCAGTGCACCCGCCCACTAACACCTACGTCTGTCATACGCCTACTAGCTTCTACTTCTCACTGCACATAGGTGGGATATTTACACACACTTCCTGGTTAAATTCATCAATCAATTAAGTAAAACACAAGTATTTTAATGGGTGACTTTTACTTTCAGTAGTGATTTTCTACCAAGGTGTCTGTTTTTACTGAAAGGACTTAACACCACTGACAGTATAAATGTGTTGTCCTGTAGATGGGAAGCTGTACCAGGAGAAGGTCCAGTCCATAATGTATATGAGACACATCAACAGTGGATGGAAGTCAGCTGGTAGCTCCGTGGTCTCTCTCTCCCCGGCCGTCTGTACTGAAGGGCCTCTTCCTGAAGGTACCTAGAATCATTCTTTTTGTCTTCACGCAGTGACGTGTTTCTCACTCTCCATTGGTGCAGAACACATGTCCACTCATTTCTGCCAGGAAGCAAATATTCATATTCTTCTGCTCTCGGTTATTACTTTGTCCTGACCAAGACCTTTTCCCTTTCCTGTTAAACATGTTGGGAGCAGCATGCGAGTGTGCAGATTTAAATTTAGATAATCTGTTTCCCTCTGAAGGTACCATCCACCTTCAGCCTCCATCCCCTGAATACGGAGGGGACGACCAGTCCCCCAACCCGGCCCCCTCGCCGTACTCCTCCCCACTGTTCAAGCCCTGTCTTGGCCACGGGTTGGGGGATGGAGGGGCTGGGAGCCCCAGGGAGGGCCAGGAGGGAGTGGGGGTGACCCTGGGAAGCACAGAGACTCTTAAGAGAGGAGGAGGAGGAGGTGGGGGGGAGGAGCAGCTCCTGTCTAGCTGTGAGTCGGCGAAAACCATCTGTGACTCCCGAGAGGTGGGAGAGGCGCCACGTACCCCGTCCATCAGCATCGAGGAGGTGGAGGGGAGGGGGGAGGTAGATGGGGAGGAGGAGGAGGAGGAGGAGGAGGAGGAGGAGAGGGGGGAGGTGGATAGTCTGGCAGAGGGCAGCGTGGGCGGGGCCGAATCTGAGGACCGTTTTGATTGGGCGAGCGATGAGGTGCCACAGAGGCCAGACAGTCTGAAGGGGATCCCATCGTTCCAGAGGAGCTCCTCTAACCTAGCCAGGTGACGTTCCAAATGGCACCCTTTTCCTTTATGAAGTGCACTACTTTTGACTTGGGCCCATAGGGACCAAACCAGCGGAGAAGATTAGCCTCGTTCTTCAACGGTCATAATTGTGGCAGAAATTGACCTGAAATTGCTGTTTACTTTGTGCATCGCTGACTCTACCTTTTTAAATATGTCTAATACAATGAATTCCTTTGTTTATTCATCCAGCCTTGGCTTGGCTTTCCCTGCCCAGAATGGGAGCCTGGCCCTCAGTCGCTGGCCCAGTGTGGCCGACCGTGGGACGCTACCAGAGGACTGGGAGAGCTACACCTACTCCCCTGGATACGAGAGGGCCTACAGCAAAGACTCCAGTAACGACAGGTACACTACTCTATAGAAAACACATTCACTCCACCTGTATAATCTCATGCTCCAATACAGACGACCCACTCCACCTGTATAATCTCATGCTCCAATACAGACGACCCACTCCACCTGTATAATCTCATGCTCCAATACAGACGACCCACTCCACCTGTATAATCTCATGCTCCAATACAGACGACCCACTCCACCTGTATAATCTCATGCTCCAATACAGACGACCCACTCCACCTGTATAATCTCATGCTCCAATACAGACGACCCACTCCACCTGTATAATCTCATGCTCCAATACAGACGACCCACTCCACCTGTATAATCTCATGCTCCAATACAGACGACCCACTCCACCTGTATAATCTCATGCTCCAATACAGACGACCCACTCCACCTGTATAATCTCATGCTCCAATACAGACGACCCACTCCACCTGTATAATCTCATGCTCCCATACAGACGACCCACTCCACCTGTATAATCTCATGCTCCAATACAGACGACCCACTCCACCTGTTATTGTGTTGGCAGTTAGAGCAACGCACCAACCATATGAAAACTGTTACAATTCTCTAGGCCTGGGTGATATACCGTATGCCGGGGTATTTTGAAATACCGACGGTATTATTTTCAATACCATTTGCGGGGATGTGTGATACACCGCTGCTTTATAACGAACTATAAGTTAAAATATAAATATAAGACATCTAAGATGTGTCATCTATTAATAATTAATTAATTAATATGCCATTTAGCAGACGCTTTTATCCAAAGCGACTTACAGTCATGTGTCAGTCAATTGAGCTACAGAGGATCTAAGATGTGTCAGCTGTGCATTGGGTTTGCTAACTAAGTGGCTAGATGTCAAGATCAATCTTCTTGGTTACAGCAGAGACATTCAACCCCCTCCTGGATCAAGATCCCTGTTGCCTAAAAAGTATATATATAGCGACCATAGTACATTTGGTAATACTGTATACCCCAGCATGCTACAGAAACAGTGTGAACATCTGGATTCCACCCAACCCTCTCCGCTCACTCTTAGATTCACTGGATTAATGATGTTGTGGCCGATCAGAAGCCTTTCAGCACTGTCACTATCCTCCACTGACCCAGGTCAAGCACTGTCACTATCCTCCACTGACCCAGGTCAAGCACTGTCACTATCCTCCACTGACCCAGGTCAAGCACTGTCACTATCCTTCACTGACCCAGGTCAAGCACTGTCACTATCCTCCATGACCCAGGTCAAGCACTGTCACTATCCTCCACTGACCCAGGTCAAGCACTGTCACTATCCTCCACTGACCCAGGTCAAGCACTGTCACTATCCTTCACTGACCCAGGTCAAGCACTGTCACTATCCTCCACTGACCCAGGTCAAGCACTGTCACTATCCTTCACTGACCCAGGTCAAGCACTGTCACTATCCTTCACTGACCCAGGTCAAGCACTGTCACTATCCTCCACTGACCCAGGTCAAGCACTGTCACTATCCTCCACTGACCCAGGTCAAGCACTGTCACTATCCTTCACTGACCCAGGTCAAGCACTGTCACTATCCTCCACTGACCCAGGTCAAGCACTGTCACTATCCTCCACTGACCCAGGTCAAGCACTGTCATATCCTCCACTGACCCAGGTCAAGCACTGTCACTATCCTCCACTGACCCAGGTCAAGCACTGTCACTATCCTCCACTGACCCAGGTCAAGCACTGTCACTATCCTCCACTGACCCAGGTCAAGCACTGTCACTATCCTCCACTGACCCAGGTCAAGCACTGTCACTATCCTTCACTGACCCAGGTCAAGCACCATGTTAGTGATACAACAGCAATTTGAATCATTAGACAGCTACTATCTAGTCATCATAGTCCTCTTGTCTGTTCCTTGACGTGTTAAAAACAAGAAAACGGTGCCATCTGCTTTGCTTAATACTTGTGATATTTCAAACCAAAAACTTTTAGACTCAAGTAGTATTTTACTGGGTGACTTTCACTTTTACTTGAGTCATTTTCTGTGAAGGTATCTTTTACTTTTACTCAAGTATGAAAATTGGGTCCTTTTTCCACCACTGTCTATCAGTCCAGTAAAATAAAATACAAATGGTTACGCTCACTCAGCTGTGCCTCACAAGTAATACAACAAATTATCTATTACCAGTGTGGTTATAATTTCAAAATGGTCTGAGAAGAACATTGGCAGGGCAATTCAATCATAGCCAATATGCAGTGATAATGTATTGGACCTATAGTCTATTGCAAAAACCTCATTACTACAGAACTGGTTTTAATTGTTGCACGTTTTTAAAGTCATGTTTAAAAATAATCTGAGCAGTAGATAATCTGAGCAGTAGATAATCTGAGCAGTAGATCATCTGAGCAGTAGATCATCTGAGCAGTAGATCATCTGAGCAGTAGATCATCTGAGCAGTAGATCATCTGAGCAGTAGATAATCTGAGCAGTAGATAATCTGAGCAGTAGATCATCTGAGCAGTAGATCATCTGAGCAGTAGATCATCTGAGCAGTAGATCATCTGAGCAGTAGATCATCTGAGCAGTAGATTTCGGCTTGCATTCTGACTCAGAAAAGGTTGTGACCGCTGGTCTCTGTCATGGAAACAGCACGTTCTTTATGTTTAGTACACGGAGTGTATACTTTTTTACAATCCCGTATTTGTGAACCAACAATCTCAAAAATAAAAGCTAGACAGTGAGAATGCAAATAGTCCAGGTAGCCATTTGATTAGCTGTCCAGGAGTCTTATGGCTTGGGTGTAGAAGCTGTTGAGAAGTCTTTTGGACCTAGACTTGGCACTCCGGTACCGCTTGCCGTGCGGTAGCAGAGAGAACAGTCTATGACTAGGGTGGCTGGAGTCTTTGACAATTTTGAGGGCCTTCCTCTGACACCGCCTGGTATAGAGGTCCTGGATGGCAGGAAGCTTGGCCCCATTGATGTACTGGGCCGTACGCACTACCCTCTGTAGTGCCTTGCGCTCTGAGGCCGAGCAGTTGCCATACCAGGCAGTGATGCAACCAGTCAGGATTTTCTCAATGGTGCAGCTGTAGAACTTTTTGAGGATCTGAGGACCCATGCCAAATCTTTTCAGTCTCCTGAGGGGGAATAGGTTTTGTCATGCCCTCTTCACGACTGTCTTGGTGTGTTTGGACCATGATAGTTCGTTGGTGATATGGACACCAAGGAACCTGAAGCTCTCAACCTGCTCCACTACAGCCCTGTCGATGAGAATGGGGGCGTGCTCTGTCCACTTCTTTTTCCTGTAGTCCACAATCATCTCCTTTGTCTTGATCACATTGAGGGAGAGGTTGTTGTCCTGGCACCACACTGCCAGGTCTCTGACCTCCTCCCTATAGGCTGTTTCATCATTGTCGGTGATCAGGCCTACCACCGTTGTGTAGTCGGCAAACTTAATGATGGTGTTGGAGTCGTGCCTGGCCATGCAGTCATGGGTGAACAGGGAGTACAGGAGGGGACTGAGCACGCACCCCTGAGGGGCCCCCGTGTTGAGGATCAGCGTGGCAGATGTGTTGTTACCTACCCTTACCACCTGGGGGCGGCCCGTCAGGAAGTCCAGGATCCAGTTGCAGAGGTGTTTAGTCCCAGGATCCTTAGCTTAGTGATGAGCTTTGAGGGCACTATGGTGTTGAACGCTGAGCTGTAGTCAATGAATAGCATTCTCACGTAGGTGTTCCTTTTGTCCAGGTGGGAAAGGGCAGTGTGGAGTACAATAGAGATTGCATCATCTGTGGATCTGTTGGGGCGGTATGCAAATTGGAGTGGGTCTAGTGTTTCTGGGATAATGGTGTTGATGTGAGCCATGACCAGCCTTTCAAACCACTATATGGCTACAGATGTGAGTTCTACGGGTCGGTAGTCATTTAGACAGGTTACCTTAGTGTTCTTGGGCACAGGGACTATGGTGGTCTGCTTGAAACATGTTGGTATTACAGACTCAGACAGGGAGAGGTTGAAAATGTCAGTGAAGACACTTGCCAGTTGGTCAGCGCATGCTCGGAGTACACGTCCTGGTAATCCGTCTGGCCCTGCGGCCTTGTGAATGTTGACCTGTTTAAGGGTCTTACTCACATCGGTTACGGAGAGCGTGATCACAAAGTCGTCCGGAACAGCTGGTGCTCTCATGCATGCTTCAGTGTTGCTTGCCTCGAAGCAAGCATATAAGTGGTTTAGCTCGTCTGGAAGTCTTGTGTCACTGGGCAGCTCGCGGCTGTGCTTCCCTTTGTAGTCTGTAATAGTTTTCAAGCCCTGCCACATCCGACGAGCGTCAGAGCCGGTGTAGTACGATTCAATCTTAGTCCTGTATTGACTCTTTGCCTGTTTGATGGTTTGTCGGAGGGCATAGCAGGATTTCTTATAAGTGTCCGGGTTAGAGTCCCGCTCCTTGAAAGCGGCAGCTCTACCCTTTAGCTCAGTGCAGATGTTGCCTGTAATCCATGGCTTCTGGTTGGGGTATGTACGTACGGTCACTGTGGGGACGACGTCATCGATGCACTTATTGATGAAGCCAGTGACTGATGTGGTGTACTCCTCAATGCTATCGGAAGAATCTCTGAACATATTCCAGTCTGTGCTAGCAAAACAGTCCTGTAGCTTAGCATCTGCGTCATCTGACCACTTCGTTATTAACCGAGTCACTGGTGCTTCCTGCTTTAGTTTTTGCTTAGAAGCAGGAATCAGGAGGATAGAGTTATGGTCAGATTTGCCAAATGGAGGGCGAGGGAGAGCTTTGTACGCGTCTCTGTGTGTGGAGTAAAGGTCGTCTAGAGTTTTTTTCCCTCTGGTTGCACATTTAACATGCTGGTAGAAATTAGGTCAAACGGATTTAAGTTTGCCTGCATTAAAGTCCCGGCCACTAGGAGCGCTGCCTCTGGATGAGCGTTTTCCTGTTTACTTATGGCCGTATACAGCTCATTGAGTGCGGTTTTAGTGCCAGGATCAGTTTGTGGTGGTAAATAGACAGCTATGAAGAATATAGATGAAAACTCCTTTGGTATATAGTGGGTCTACAGCTTATCATGAGATACTCTACCTCAGGCGAACAAAGCCTCGAGACTTCCTTAATATTTGAGATCACGCACCAGCTGTTATTGACTAATAGACACAGACCGCCACCCCTTGTCTTACCGGAGGCCGTTATATCTTGCCGATGTAGCGTATATCCCGCTAGCTGTATGTTGTCCATGTCGTCGTTCAGCCACGACTCTGTGAAACATAAGATATTACAGTTTTTAATGTCCCGTTGGTAGGATAACCGTAACGTGATCTTAGTTAGTCTATTTTGTTATCTAATGATTGTACGTTGGCTAATAGGACTGATGGTTAGAGGCAGATTACCCACTCGCCGTCAGATCCTTACAAGGCACCCCGACCTATGTCCCCGATACCTCCGTCTCTTTCTCCTGCGAATGACAGGGATTTGGGCCTTGTTGGGTGTCTGAAGTAAATCCTTCGCGTCCGACTCGTTGCAGAAAAAATCTTTGTCCAGTACGAGGTGAGTAATCGCTGTCATGATATCCAGAATCTCTTTTTGGTCATAAGAGACGGTGGCAAAAACATTATGTACAAAATAAGTTACAAATAATGTGAAAAAACACACACAATAACACAATTGGTTAGGAGCCCGTAAAACGGCAGCCAATCTCCTCCGGCGCCATTATAACGTCTGTGGAGATTAGTTTCTGTTGAATTGACAGAATCACTCCCTCCACTTTATCTATGGCTATATTTACTGTCTCATCTCAGCTGTGTCATCAAGCTGTCTTTAATAAAGTCCAATATTACACTCCCCCTGTAATGAGGTGGATCAGTTAATTAGCCATTTCATCCACATCTCACTCTTTCTTTCTCTCTTTTTTGCTCTCTCTCGCTTTCTCTCTCCTCTCTCTCTGTTCAGTCCTCATCTGTGTGTCTTCTGTGTGCGTAGGAGAGCTAACCCGACCTAGCCAGTGTCTCTCTGCTTTCATCTGCAGACCTCTTATGAAAGGATATGATATTGGGGGGTTGCATAAGGCTGTGATGACCAGCCTTTCAAAGCACTTCATGGCTACAGATGTGAGTGCTACGGGTCGGTAGTCATTTAGGCAGGTTACCTTAGTGTTCTTGGGCACAGGGACTATGGTGGTCTGCTTGAAACACCCTAGTCATAGACTGTTCTCTCTGCAACGGCACGGCAAGTGGTACCGGAGCGCCAAGTCTAGGTCCAAAAGGCTCCTTAACAGCTTCTACCCCCAAGCCATCAGACTCCTGAACAGCTACGTTACAGCCTTACTCTAAAATGGATTCAATTGTTTTTTTCCCCTCATCAATCTACACACAATACCCCATAATGACAAAGCAAAAAAAGGTTTTTATATAAAAATTTATTATAATAATAATGATGAAAAGCCTCCACAGTATATATCTATTATTTATGCATAGTCACTTTAACTCTACCCACATGTACATATTACCTCAATTACCTTGACTAACCTGTGCCCCCGCACATTGACTCTGTTACCGGTACCCCCTGTAAAATAGCCTCTCCCACTGTTATTTCCCATTGACTCTGTACCGGTACCCCCCCCTGTATATAGCCCCCTACTGTATTCACATTGACTCTGTACCGGTACCCCCTGTATATCAGCCTCTCTACTTTTTATTTCCCATTGACTCTGTACCGGTACCCCCCCCCCCCACCCTGTATATACCTCCCTACTGTTTTTTCCCATTGACTCTGTACCGGTACCCCCTGTATATAGCCTCCCTACTGTTATTTCCCATTGACTCTGTCCCGGTACCCCCTGTATATAGCCTCCCTACTGTTATTTCACATTGACTCTGTCCCGGTACCCCCTGTATATAGCCTCCCTACTGTTATTACACATTAACTCTGTACCGGTACCCCCTGTATAAAGCCTCCCTACTGTTATTTTATTGTTGCTCTTTTATTGTTTATTTAGTAAATCTTTTTCTTAACACTTATTTTCCTTAAAACTGCATTGTTGGTTAAGGACTTGTAAGTAAGCATTTCACTGTAAGGTCTACACCTGTTGTATTCGGCGCATGTGACAAATAACATTTGATTTGATCCAGCAACATTAAGGTAGTTACTGTGCTTTCGGAAAGTATTCAGACCCCTTGACTTTTTCCACATTTTGTTACTTTACAGCCTTAATCTAAAATGGATTAAATAAAAAACCCTAACCCTAACCTGTTGCTCATCAATCTACACACAATACCCCATAATGACAAAGCAAAAACAGATTTTACTTTTTTTGTGCAAATCTATAAAAAATTAAAAACGGAAATATCATATTTACATAAGTATTCAGACCATTTACTCAGTACTTTGTTGAAGCACCTTTGGCAGCGATTACAGCCTCGAGTCTTCTTGGGTATGACGCTACAAGCTTGGCACACCTGTATTTGGGGAGTTTCTCCCATTCTCTGCAGATCCTCTCAAGCTCTGTCAGGTTAGATGGGGAGCATCACTGCACAGCTATTTTCAGGTCTCTCCAGAGATGTTCGATTGGGTTCAAGTCAGGGCTCTGGCTGGGCCACTCAAGGACATTCAGAGACTTGTCCCGAAGCCACTCCTGAGTTGTCTTGGCTGTGTGCTTAGGGTCGTTGTCCTGTCGGAAGGTGAACCTTCGCCCTAGTCTGAGGTCCTCATCAAGGATCTCTCTGTACTTTGCTCCGTTCATCTTTCCCTCGATCCTGGCCAGCTCTAGGAAGAGTCTTGGTGGTTCCAAACTTCTTCCATTTAAGAAGGATGGAGGCCACTTTGTTCTTGGGGACCTTCAATGCTGCAGAATTTTTCTGGTACCCTTCCCCAGATCTGTGCCTTGACACAATCCTGTCTCGGAGCTCTATGGACTATTCCTTCGACCTCATGGCTTGGTTTTTGCTCTGACATGCACTGTCAATTGTGGGACCTTATATAGACAAGTGTGTGCCTTTCCAAATCATGTCCAATCAATTGAATTTACCACAGGTGGACTTCAATCATTGTAGAAACATCTCAAGGATGATCAATGGAAACAGGATGCACCTGAGCTCAATTTCGAGTCTCATATCAAAGGGTCTGAATACTTATGTAAATAAGGTATTTCTGTGGGTCTAGCAAAGAATTGTTAAAACCTGTTTTCTCTTAGTCATTATGGGGTATTTTTTGTAGATTGAGGGAAAATGTTTTATTTAATCAATGTTAGAATAAGGCTGTAACGTAACAAAATGTGGAAAAAGGGAAGGGGTCTGAGTACTTTCCGAAGGCACTGTATATACAAAAAAATATATTACATTACATTTCACGTCACTTTTCACAACACATTAAGTGTGTTCCCTTAGGGCACTACTCTACTACCATATATCTACAATACAATATCCACGTGCACGTGTGTGTATGGTGCATGTCTTATTCCTAAGTCCCTCTTTGTGGCACCGGACCACATGACTGACCAGTAGTCCAGGTGCGACAAAACTAGGGCCTGTAGGACCTGCCTTGTTGATAGTGTCGTTAAGAAGGCAGAGCAGCGCTTTACTATGGACAGACTTCTCCTAAGACTCGCTGCAAAGCAGTGGCTGTTCTTAATGAGCGATATTAGCAATGTTAAAAATCTGATTGTGATCAAGCGGTTTTTAAAGTCTAATCGTGTTCAAGTGATGTTTCCAATCAGATTGGTCCTTAGTATTATTCAGATTACAGGTCCAGAGTACTGGCTGGCGTTAATATGTTGGCCGTTCACCCATAAAATGATTATTCCATTAAATGTTTAGGAAAATATTCATTCAATAGAGAATTGCATAGTCCAAACTCTGTCTCTACCGTATGTAGTTCAAAAGTTACCGACGATTTACTCTGAGAATCTAGCATGATTAGAGTGAATAGAATGCCATTGGTCAAAAGTGGGCACTGCTCAATAGAACTCTGTCACTGGGCAGAACGGCGCTAACTAACTTTGAACGTCAACTGACTAGGAGAAGAAAGCCACGGATCTGGAGGTGAAAATGACGAGGGTATCAAGTTGATTTTGATTGGTCCAAAGCGTGGAAACGCCTCCAAATGTTACCACCTCCCAACGCCAAAACATGTGGAAGAGATACAACCAAGAGCGGTGCGGTCTGAACTAGCAACGGTCACACCAAACTTACGTTATTTCATCAGCACTGTCAAGGACAAGTATATTAAGGTTGTATAATTGTAGAGAACAATCTAATGATTCATTGTATGTGATTCATAATGACATAGGCTAAACCAGGTTTAGACATTAACTTAGTAGCACCGTCTTGAATTGACCCGTATTTCACTACATTCTATTCATTGCCTGTTGAGAGGGGTTCTGCTACCAGAACTGATGTAATATTCTGAA
Organism: Coregonus sp. 'balchen'; assembly: GCA_902810595.1. NCBI lineage: Eukaryota > Metazoa > Chordata > Actinopteri > Salmoniformes > Salmonidae > Coregonus > Coregonus sp. 'balchen'. The sequence goes on along the minus strand of LR778253.1, from coordinate 1,475,434 downwards.
TATATTATTGCAGGTCCAGTACAGAGGACTGCCTGGTGTTGATATGCTATGGTCTGTTTGACCTGTTGAGAGGGGTTCTGCTACTGCTACCGGACCTGATGCTGGAGGAGGTGATGGATAAACTGATCCAACCTGAAGCTCTCATCGTCCTTGTCAACCACTCCTCTCCCCTTATACAGCAAGGGGTTATGAAGGTTAGTGCTCTTGTATGCACACACACACACACACACACACACACACACACACACACACACACACACACCGAGGAAGGCGCAGGCCGAAACGGTTCAGACATGTTGTTAACAGTTATGTCCTAGTTCCTAGACACCTACCTCAGCCAAGCCTTCAACAGTGGGGGATGTTCTTTTAGACCTAATGTCTGCTGTGTCTCCCTCCTTGGCCTACTCTCCTGTAGCTCCTGGAGGTTAGATGTGATCAGCCTGCTGTATCTCCTCTCTCCCCTGTAGCTCCTGGAGGTTAGATCTGATCAGCCTGCTGTATCTCCTCTCTCCCCTGTAGCTCCAGGAGGTTAGATCTGATCAGCCTGCTGTATCTCCTCTCTCCCCTGTAGCTCCAGGAGGTTAGATCTGATCAGCCTGCTGTATCTCCTCTCTCCCCCATAGCTCACAGGAGGTATATCTGATCAGCCTGCTGTATCTCCTCTCTCCCCCCTAGTAGATC
>LR778253.1:1417042-1474653 GCA_902810595.1 Coregonus sp. 'balchen' | reverse complement strand
AAAGGTTCACGACAGGGCCTCAGAAAGTATTCATTTACCCCTTGACTTACTCGCAGCATATCTAACAGTTACTAAGCAGTGTATCCAAACAAGTCTACAGGGGCCTTCAGGACAGAAAATATTCATACCCCTTGACTTACTAGCAGCATATCTAACAGTACTAGCAGTGTATCCAACAGTATACAGGGCCTTCAGAAAATATTCATACCCCTTGACTTACTAGCAGCATATCTAACAGTACTAGCAGTGTATCCAACAGTATACAGGGCCTTCAGAAAGTATTCATACCCCTTGACTTACTAGCAGCATATCTAACAGTACTAGCAGTGTATCCAACAGTATACAGGGCCTTCAGAAAGTATTCATACCCCTTGACTTACTAGCAGCATATCTAACAGTACTAGCAGCATATCTAACAGTACTAGCAGTATATCTAACAGTACTAGCAGTATATCTAACAGTACTAGCAGCATATCTAACAGTACTAGCAGTATATCTAACAGTACTAGCAGTATATCTAGCAGCATATCTAACAGTACTAGCAGTATATCTAACAGTACTAGCAGTATATCTAACAGTACTAGCAGTATATCTAACAGTACTAGCAGTATATCTAACAGTACTAGTATATCTAACAGTACTAGCAGTATATCTAACAGTACTAGCAGCATATCTAACAGTACTAGCAGTATATCTAACAGTACTAGCAGTATATCTAACAGTACTAGCAGTATATCTAACAGTACTAGCAGTATATCTAACAGTACTATACTTATTTTCCACCATAATTTGCAAATAAATTCATTAAAAATCCTACAATGTGATTTTCTGGATTATTTTTTCTCAATTTGTCTGTCATAGTTGACGTGTACCTATGATAAAAATTACAGGCCTCTCTCATCTTTTTAAGTGGGAGAACTTGCACAATTGGTGGCTGACTAAATACTTTTTTTCCCCACTGTATATATATATATATATTATTTAGTGTAGAGGGTAGTGGTTGGTGCGAAAAGTGCAAATCAATCCCAGAACAACAGCAAAGAACCTTGTGAAGATGCTGGAGGAAACAGGTACAAAGTATCTATATCCACAGTAAAACGAGTCCTATATCGACATAACCTGAAAGGCCGCTCAGCAAGGAAGAAGCCACTGCTCCAAAACCGCCATAAAAAAGCCAGACTACGGTTTGCAACTGCACATGGGGACAAAGATCTTACTTTTTGGAGAAATGTCCTCTGGTCGGATTAAACAAAAATATAACTGTTTGGCCATAATGACCATCGTTATGTTTGGAGGAAAAAGGGGGACGCTTGCAAGCCGAACAACACCATCCCATCCGTGAAGCACGGGGGTGGCAGCATCATGCTGTGGGGGTGCTTTGCTGCAAGACGGACTGGTGCACTTCACAAAATAGATGGCATCATGAGGAAGGAAAATTATGTGGATATATTGAAGCAACATCTCAAGACATCAGTCAGGAAGTTAAAGCTTGGTCGCAAATGGATCTTCCAAATGGACAATGACCCCAAGCATACTTCCAAAGTTGTGGCAAAATGGCTTAAGGACAACAAAGTCAAGGTATTGGAGTGGCCATCACAAAGCCCTGACCTCAATCCTATAGAAAATGTGTGGGCAGAACTGAAAATGCGTGTGCGAGCAAGGAGGCCTACAAACCTGACTCAGTTACACCAGCTCTGTCAGGAGGAATGGGCCAAAATTCACCCAACTTATTGTGGGAAGCTTGTGGAAGGCTACCCGAAACGTTTGACCCAAGTTAAACAATTTAAAGGCAATGCTACCAAATACTAATTGAGTGTATGTAAACTTCTGACCCACTGGGAATGTGATGAAAGAAAGAAAAGCTGAAAGAAAAGCAGCCAACAAGTGCTCAGCATATGTGGGAAAACCTTCAAGACTGTTGGAAAAGCATTCCAGGTGAAGCTGGTTGAGAGAATCCCAAGAGTGTGCAAAGCTGTCATCAAGGCAAAGGGTGGCTACTTCGAAGAATCTCAAATATAAAATATATTTTGAATTGTTTAACACTTTTTTGGTTACTACATGATTCCATATGTTTTATTTCATAGTTTTGATGTCTTCACTATTATTCTACAATGTAGAAAATAGTACAAATAAAGAAAACCCCTGGAATGAGTAGGTGTGTCCAAACTTTTGACTGGTACTGTGTATACTTTGTCCTTCTCTCTCCTTCTGTAGAGATGGCAGTGGCCCTGCAGTTCCGTGTCCTCCAATCATCTATTGAGTTCATAAAGACGACAGCTAATCAGGACCCTCAGAAGCTGAGCAGCTCTGTCAACGTGCCCTCCTCTTCTCACCATGCCATCTACCAGAAACGCAAGAGCATCGCAGGTGAGAGGATATCCCATGGTTAGTTTGTTATTAGTTAGTTAGTTAGTTAGGGCCAAGAGCATCGCAGGTGAGGGGATATCCCATGGTTAGTTGGTTATTAGTTAGTTAGTTAGTTAGGGCCAAGAGCATCGCAGGTGAGGGGATATCCCATGGTTAGTTGGTTATTAGTTAGTTAGTTAGTTAGTTAGGGCCAAGAGCATCGCAGGTGAGGGGATATCCCATGGTTAGTTTGTTATTAGTTAGTTAGTTATTTAGGACCAAGAGCATCGCAGGTGAGAGGATATCCCATGGTTAGTTTGTTATTAGTTAGTTAGTTAGTTAGGGCCAAGAGCATCGCAGGTGAGGGGATATCCCATGGTTAGTTGGTTATTAGTTAGTTAGTTAGTTAGGGCCAAGAGCATCGCAGGTGAGGGGATATCCCATGGTTAGTTTGTTATTAGTTAGTTAGTTATTTAGGGCCAAGAGCATCGCAGGTGAGAGGATATCCCATGGTTAGTTTGTTATTAGTTAGTTAGTTAGTTAGGGCCAAGAGCATCGCAGGTGAGGGGATATCCCATGGTTAGTTTGTTATTAGTTAGTTAGTTAGTTAGGGCCAAGAGCATCGCGGGTGAGAGGATATCCCATGGTTAGTTGGTTATTAGTTAGTTAGTTATTTAGGGCCAAGAGCATCGCAGGTGAGAGGATATCCCATGGTTAGTTTGTTATTAGTTAGATAGTTATTTAGGGCCAAGAGCATCGCAGGTGAGAGGATATCCCATGGTTAGTTGGTTATTAGTTAGTTAGTTAGTTAGGGCCAAGAGCATCGCAGGGGTGAGGGGATATCCCATGGTTAGTTGGTTATTAGTTAGTTAGTTAGTTAGGGCCAAAAGCATCGCAGGTGAGGGGGGTATCCCCTGGTTAGTTTGTTATTAGTTAGTTAGTTATTTTAGGGCCCAAAAGCACGCAAAGGGGAGAGGATATCCCATGGTTAGTTTGTTATTAGTTAGTTAGTTTGTTAGGGCCAAGAGCACGCAGGTGAGGGGATATCCCATGGTTAGTTTGTTTAGTTAGTTAGTTAGTTAGTTAGGGCCAAGAGCATGCGGGGAGGTGAGAGGATATCCCATGGTAGTTGGTATTAGTTATTAGTTATTTAGGGCCAAGAGCATCGCAGGGTGAGAGGATATCCCATGGTTAGTTTGTTATTAGTTAGTTAGTAGTTAGTTGTTAGTTAGTTAGGGCAAGAGCATCGCAGGTGAGAGGATATCCCATGGTTTTGTTGTTATTAGTTAGTTAGTTATTTAGGGCCAAGAGCATCGCAAGGTGAGAGGATATCCCCTGGTTAGTTTGTTATTAGTTTGTTAGTTTGTTAGGGCCAAGAGCATCGCAGGTGAGAGGATATACCATGGTTAGTTTGTTATTAGTTAGTTAGTTATTTAGGGCCAAGAGCATCGCAGGTGAGAGGATATACCATGGTTAGTTTGTTATTAGTTAGTTAGTTAGTTAGTTAGGGCCAAGAGCATCGCAGGTGAGGGGATATCCCATGGTTAGTTTGTTATTAGTTAGTTAGGGCCAAGAGCATCGCAGGTGAGAGGATATCCCATGGTTAGTTTGTTATTAGTTAGTTAGTTATTTAGGGCCAAGAGCATCGCAGGTGAGGGGATATCCCATGGTTAGTTTGTTATTAGTTAGTTAGTTAGTTATTTAGGGCCAAGAGCATCGCAGGTGAGGGGATATCCCATGGTTAGTTTGTTATTAGTTAGTTAATTAGTTAGTTAGGGCCAAGAGCATCGCAGGTGAGAGGATATCCCATGGTTAGTTTGTTATTAGTTAGTTAGTTAGTTAGGGCCAAGAGCATCGCGGGTGAGAGGATATCCCATGGTTAGTTTGTTATTAGTTAGTTAGTTAGTTAGGGCCAAGAGCATCGCGGGTGAGAGGATATCCCATGGTTAGTTGTTATTAGTTAGTTAGTTAGTTAGTTAGGGCCAAGAGCATCGCGGGTGAGAGGATATCCCATGGTTAGTTTGTTATTAGTTAGTTAGTTAGTTAGGGCCAAGAGCATCGCGGGTGAGAGGATATCCCATGGTTAGTCTGTTATTAGTTAGTTAGGGCCAAGAGCATCGCAGGTGAGAGGATATCCCATGGTTAGTTTGTTATTAGTTAGTTAGTTAGTTAGTTAGGGCCAAGAGCATCGCGGGTGAGAGGATATCCCATGGTTAGTTTGTTATTAGTTAGTTAGTTAGGGCCAAGAGCATCGCAGGTGAGAGGATATCCCATGGTTAGTTTGTTATTAGTTAGTTAGTTAGGGCCAAGAGCGTCGCAGGTGAGAGGATATCCCATGGTTAGTTTGTTATTATATAGTTATTTAGGGCCAAGAGCATCGCAGGTGAGAGGATATCCCATGGTTAGTTTGTTATTAGTTAGTTAGTTATTTAGGGCCAAGAGCATCGCAGGTGAGGGGATATCCCATGGTTAGTTTGTTATTAGTTAGTTATTTAGGGCCAAGAGCATCGCAGGTGAGAGGATATCCCATGGTTAGTTTGTTATTAGTTAGTTAGTTATTTAGGGCCAAGAGCATCGCAGGTGAGAGGATATCCCATGGTTAGTTTGTTATTAGTTAGTTAGTTATTTAGGGCCAAGAGCATCGCAGGTGAGGGGATATCCCATGGTTAGTTTGTTATTAGTTAGTTACTTAGTTAATTAGTTAGTTAGTTAGGGCCAAGAGCATCGCAGGTGAGAGGATATCCCATGGTTAGTTTGTTATTAGTTAGTTAGTTATTTAGGGCCAAGAGCATCGCAGGTGAGAGGATATCCCATGGTTAGTTTGTTATTAGTTAGTTAGTTAGTTAGTTAGGGCCAAGAGCATCGCAGGTGAGAGGATATCCCATGGTTAGTTTGTTATTAGTTAGTTGTTTAGGGCCAAGAGCATCACAGGTGAGGGGATATCCCATGGTTAGTTTGTTATTAGTTAGTTAGTTATTTAGGGCCAAGAGCATCGCGGGTGAGAGGATATCCCATGGTTAGTTTGTTATTAGTTAGTTAGTTATTTAGGGCCAAGAGCATCGCAGGTGAGGGGATATCCCATGGTTAGTTTGTTATTAGTTAGTTACTTAGTTAATTAGTTAGTTAGTTAGGGCCAAGAGCATCGCAGGTGAGAGGATATCCCATGGTTAGTTTGTTATAGTTAGTTAGTTATTTAGGGCCAAGAGCATCGCAGGTGAGAGGATTATCCCATGGTTAGTTTGTTATTACTTAGTTAGTTAGTTAGTTAGGGCCAAGAGCATCGCAGGTGAGAGGATATCCCATGGTTAGTTTGTTATTAGTTAGTTATTTAGGGCCAAGAGCATCACAGGTGAGGGGATATCCCATGGTTAGTTTGTTATTAGTTAGTTAGTTAGTTAGGGCCAAGAGCATCGCGGGTGAGAGGATATCCCATGGTTAGTTTGTTATTAGTTAGTTAGTTATTTAGGGCCAAGAGCATCGCAGGTGAGAGGATATCCCATGGTTAGTTTGTTATTAGTTAGTTAGTTATTTAGGGCCAAGAGCATCGCAGGTGAGAGGATATCCCATGGTTAGTTTGTTATTAGTTAGTTAGTTAGGGCCAAGAGCATCGCAGGTGAGAGGATATCCCATGGTTAGTTTGTTATTAGTTAGTTAGTTAGTTAGGGCCAAGAGCATCGCAGGTGAGAGGATATCCCATGGTTAGTTTGTTATTAGTTAGTTAGTTATTTAGGGCCAAGAGCATCGCAGGTGAGAGGATATCCCATGGTTAGTTTGTTATTAGTTAGTTAGTTATTTAGGGCCAAGAGCATTGCGGGTGAGAGGATATCCCATGGTTAGTTTGTTATTAGTTAGTTAGTTAGTTAGTTAGTTAGTTAGTTAGTTAGACTGTTGCTCAGGGTCTAGAAGATGAAGAATACTTTGTCAGTTTACTTCACAGATCACAGATCTAAGTAGAGGTGAGAGCTCTATCAGATGGAGTTGATTATATACATATTAATTGCACGAAGCAAACTACTGTCTCAAATGTGGACGTCAGTGTAAGTGTTTTGTAGTAACGAGATGTTTAGTGAAATGCACTGAACAAAAATATAAATGCAACATGTAAAGTGTTGGTCCCATGTTTCATGAGCTGACATAAAAGATCCCAGAAATGTTCCATACGCACAAAAAGCATATTTCTCTAAAATGTTGTGCACAAATTTGTTTACATCCCTGTTAGTGAGCATTTCTCCTTTGCCAAGATAATCCATCCACCTGACAGGTGTGGCATATCAAGAAGCTGATTAAACAGCATGATCATTACACAGGTGCACCTTGTGCAGGGGACAATAAAAGGCCCCTCTAAAATGTGCAGTGTTGTCACACAACACAATGCCACAGATGTCTCAGCTTTTGGGGGAGCATGCAATTGGCATGCTGACTGCAGGAATGTCCAACAGTGCTGTTGCCAGATAATTGAATGCTTCTTCCAAATGGTGGTCACACCAGTTACTGACTGTTTTTTTTATCCACACCCATATTATTATTATTTTTTTAAGGTATCTGTGACCAACAGATGCATATCTGTATTCCCAGTCATGTGAAATCCATAGATTAGGCTGATGAGAATTATTTCATTGACTGATTTCCTCATATGAACTTTAACTCAGTAAAATCAATGAAATTGTTACATGTTGTGTTTATATTTTTGTTCAGTGTAGTGATGATGACCAGTCTGAGCTGTTTAGTGTAGTGATAATGACCAGTCTGAGATGTTTAGTGTAGTGATGATGACCAGTCTGAGTGTTTAGTGTAGTGATGATGACCAGTCTGAGAGTTTAGTGTAGTGATGATGACCAGTCTGAGATGTTCAGTGTAGTGATGATGACCAGTCTGAGATGTTAGGTAGTGATGATGACCAGTCTGAGATTTAGTGTAGTGATGATGACCAGTCTGAGATGTTTAGTGTAGTGATGATGACCAGTCTGAGATGTTCATGTAGTGATGATGACCAGTCTGAGATGTTTAGTGTAGTGATGATGACCAGTCTGAGATGTTCAGTGTAGTGATGATGACCAGTCTGAGATGTTAGTGTAGTGATGACCAGTCTGAGATGTTCAGTGTAGTGATGATGACCAGTCTGAGATTTCAGTGTAGTGATGATGACCAGTCTGAGATGTTTAGTGTAGTGATGATGACCAGTCTGAGATGTTAGTGTAGTGATGATGACCATCTGAGATGTTCAGTGTAGTGATGATGACCAGTCTGAGATGTTTAGTGTAGTGATGATGACCAGTCTGAGTGTTTAGTGTAGTGATGATGACCAGTCTGAGATGTTCAGTGTAGTGATGATGACCAGTCTGAGATGTTTAGTGTAGTGATGATGACCAGTCTGAGATGTTTAGTGTAGTGATGATGACCAGTCTGAGATGTTTAGTGTAGTGATGATGACCAGTCTGAGATGTTCAGTGTAGTGATGATGACCAGTCTGAGATGTTTAGTGTAGTGATGATGACCAGTCTGAGATGTTTAGTGTAGTGATGATGACCAGTCTGAGATGTTTAGTGTAGTGATGATGACCAGTCTGAGATGTTTAGTGTAGTGATGATGACCAGTCTGACCAGTCTCATAATCAGGTGTTACCTGTTACCCAGCCTGCAACTCACCTGTGTATCTTCATCCTCCTCCCCTCCAAGGTTCCATGGCCATGGTTATGAGAGACAGCATCATTCCCCGTATTCCACGGCAGCACTACTGTTCTTACGGCCAGATCCCCCTGCCTCCCCCCTTCTGCTTCCTGTCTGAGACCTCCCCCCTCCCCTCCCCCACCGGCGCCACCTCCTATATGTTCCTATCTGACTCAGGTAGCCATGCTGGGAGCTGGGACACAGTGCCCCCTCTCTGTGTGTGGAGGAGAACATTACCCCCCTCCCCCATAACCCTAACTCAGGGAAATGTTTCCTCCTTTTGCTGTGAACTACTCACCCTTACTGTACTGTAATCCCAGTCTCTGCTCTACTGCATGGAGAGAGCAGAGGGACTTGACTCGCCCAGTCCACTCAGAGATGACTGGTGCCAGTGTGTGTGTGTGTGTGTGTGTGTGTGTGTGTGTGTGTGTGTGTGTGTGTGTGTGTGTGTGTGTGGACTACAAACGTGAAAGTTCTCACCCTAACCTGTTTGAGGATTTCAGCTCGCACATATGGCATGTAGATTCCTGGTAAAACATTCCCACAGAGAATCTAATCCATGTCAAGCCTGACGTGATGAAGAGATGCTAGCAGCATGTAATGGAAGTTACTAAGCATCTTTTTGGAAGTTGAAATTCTCTGTGGGATCACACAGTGTGTGATTTAACACTCTCTTTGCCCTCACCTTGGAATCACCTCTAATACATGATGTCTGTGTCTCCAGGTCGGCGACGGTTCTCCCTGGTCCAGTCAGACAGTCTTCTGACCAGGATGCGTTCTGTAGCCAGTGATGAGCTGAACCAGATGATACAGAGAAGGATGAGTCAGGAGAACCCGATCAGAGCATCAGAGACTGAGTTCATACAGAGGCTACAGAGACTGGTGGTGCTGGCTGTCAACAGGCTCATCTATCATGGTAAATACGGTAAAACAGGCTCATCTATCATGGTAAATACGGTAAAACAGGCTCATCTATCATGGTAAATACGGTAAAACAGGCTCATCTATCATGGTAAATACGGTAAAACAGGCTCATCTATCATGGTAAATACGGTAAAACAGGCTCATCTATCATGGTAAATACGGTAAAACAGGCTCATCTATCATGGTAAATACGGTAAAACAGGCTCATCTATCATGGTAAATACGGTAAAACAGGCTCATCTATCATGGTAAATACAGTAAAACAGGCTCATCTATCATGGTAAATATGGTAAAACAGGCTCATCTATCATGGTAAGTACGGTAAAACAGGCTCATCTATCATGGTAAATATGGTAAAACAGGCTCATCTATCATGGTAAATACGGTAAAACAGGCTCATCTATACAACGTACTCCTACACCAGGGAAATACTAGGGAAGTACGGTAATACACAGAGACTGAGTTCATACAGAGGCCACAGAGACTGGTGGTGCTGGCTGTCAACAGGCTCATCTATCATGGTAAATACGGTAATAAATACACAGGCTCATATACCGTAGTAAATACGGTAAATAAATACACAGACCCATATACCGTAGTAAATGCTCCTCCGCACACTCCACTGGCTTCCAGTTGAAGCTCGCATCTGCTACAAGACGATGTACTCTGAGGACCTGGAAGTGCGCTTTAAATACCGGTAAAGCCTATACCTCAAGGTCACACTACTGCTCCATCACTCAGAGGGCATCGTTATGGTCCTTCACTAACATTACTGCTCCATCACTCAGAGGGCATCGTTATGGTCCTTCACTAACATTACTGCTCTATCACTCAGAGGGCATCGTTATGGTCCTTCACTAACATTACTGCTCCATCACTCAGAGGGCATCGTTATGGTCCTTCACTAACGTTACTGCTCCATCACTCAGAGGGCATCGTTATGGTCCTTCACTAACATTACTGCTCCATCACTCAGAGGGCATCGTTATGGTCCTTCACTAACATTACTGCTCCATCACTCAGAGGGCATCGTTATGGTCCTTCACTAACATTACTGCTCTATCACTCAGAGGGCATCGTTATGGTCCTTCACTAACATTACTGCTCCATCACTCAGAGCACATCGTTATGGTCCTTCACTAACATTACTGCTCCATCACTCAGAGGGCATCGTTATGGTTCTTCACTAACATTACTGCTCCATCACTCAGAGGGCATCGTTATGGTCCTTCACTAACATTACTGCTCCATCACTCAGAGGGCATCGTTATGGTCCTTCACTAACATTACTGCTCCATCACTCAGAGGGCATCGTTATGGTACTTCACTAACATTACTGCTCCATCACTCAGAGGGCATCGTTATGGTCCTTCACTAACATTACTGCTCCATCACTCAGAGGGCATCGTTATGGCTTTCACTAACATTACTGCTCCATCACTCAGAGGGCATCGTTATGGTCCTTCACTAACATTACTGCTCCATCACTCAGAGGGCATCGTTATGGTCCTTCACTAACATTACTGCTCCATCACTCAGAGTGCAACGTTATGGTCCTTCACTAACATTACTGCTCCATCACTCAGAGGGCATCGTTATGGTTCTTCACTAACATTACTGCTCCATCACTCAGAGGGCATCGTTATGGTCCTTCACTAACATTACTGCTCTATCACTCAGAGGGCATCGTTCCTTCACTAACATTACTGCTCCATCACTCAGAGGGCATCATTATGGTCCTTCACTAACACTACTGCTCCATCACTCAGAGGGCATCTCAGAGTGCATCGTTATGGTCCTTCACTAACATTACTGCTCCATCACTCAGAGGGCATCGTTATGGTCCTTCACTAACATTACTGCTCCATCACTCAGAGGGCATCGTTATGGTCCTTCACTAACACTACTGCACTATCACTCAGAGCACATCTCAGAGTGCATCGTTATGGTCCTTCACTAACATTACTGCTCCATCACTCAGAGGGCATCGTTATGGTCCTTCACTAACATTACTGCTCCATCACTCAGAGGGCATCGTTATGGTCCTTCACTAACATTACTGCTCCATCACTCAGAGTGCATCGTTATGGTCCTTCACTAACATTACTGCTCCATCACTCAGAGGGCATCGTTATGGTGATTCACTATCACTCAGAGGGCATCGTTATGGTCCTTCACTAACATTACTGCTCCATCACTCAGAGCACATCGTTATGGTCCTTCCCTAACATTACTGCTCCATCACTCAGAGGGCATCGTTATGGTCCTTCACTAACATTACTGCTCCATCACTCAGAGGGCATCGTTATGGTCCTTCACTAACATTACTGCTCTATCACTCAGAGGGCATCGTTATGGTCCTTCACTAACATTACTGCTCCATCACTCAGAGGGCATCGTTATGGTCCTTCACTAACATTACTGCTCTATCACTCAGAGGGCATCATTATGGTCCTTCACTAACATTACTGCTCCATCACTCAGAGGGCATCGTTATGGTCCTTCACTAACATTACTGCTCCATCACTCAGAGGGCATCGTTATGGTCCTTCACTAACATTACTGCTCCATCACTCAGAGGGCATCGTTATGGTCCTTCACTAACATTACTGCTCTATCACTCAGAGGGCATCGTTATGGTCCTTCACTAACATTACTGCTCCATCACTCAGAGGGCATCGTTATGGTCCTTCACTAACATTACTGCTCCATCACTCAGAGGGCATCGTTATGGTCCTTCACTAACATTACTGCTCCATCACTCAGAGGGCATCGTTATGGTCCTTCACTAACATTACTGCTCCATCACTCAGAGGGCATCGTTATGGTCCTTCACTAACATTACTGCTCTATCACTCAGAGGGCATCGTTATGGTCCTTCACTAACATTACTGCTCCATCACTCAGAGGGCATCGTTATGGTCCTTCACTAACATTACTGCTCCATCACTCAGAGGGCATCGTTATGGTCCTTCACTAACATTACTGCTCCATCACTCAGAGGGCATCGTTATGGTCCTTCACTAACATTACTGCTCCATCACTCAGAGGGCATCGTTATGGTCCTTCACTAACATTACTGCTCCATCACTCAGAGGGCATCGTTATGGTCCTTCACTAACATTACTGCTCCATCACTCAGAGGGCATCGTTATGGTCCTTCACTAACATTACTGCTCCATCACTCAGAGGGCGTCGTTATGGTCCTTCACTAACATTACTGCTCTATCACTCAGAGGGCATCGTTATGGTTCTTCACTAACATTACTGCTCCATCACTCAGAGGTCATCGTTATGGTCCTTCACTAACATTACTGCTCCATCACTCAGAGGGCATCGTTATGGTCCTTCACTAACATTACTGCTCCATCACTCAGAGGGCATCGTTATGGCCCTTCACTCATTCACACACATTGTTAAACGACCCGACAGATGTAAATGGACATGATTTACTTACTTAGTCCTATTAAATGCTGAAGGAAATAGGTTAATAAATAGCCTAATGCATGGCTGGCTGCAACTGCCTGCATTTACTCCAGACACATTTAGATGAAGGTAGGATCATTCACTGGACCCATATATGGGTTCACTTTAGAGAGGAGCAAAACTTCTCTCCTGACACTTCTGCCACAACATTTGTACAATCAAAATTAACTATCTACATTTGTCATTTTATTTTCTAATGATCTGTCAGTCGCTAAACACGCCTGGGTTAGAGTTAATAATAGCAAGCTAGGACTTGGGATCAGGACATAACGACAGACGTCATCAGCAATGGAATAATTATACGGACAGACATAGTAGGCCTACTAAACAACGCCAAGTAGACCGACTAAAACAACCTCAGCCAAGTAGACCGACTAAAACAACCTCAGCCAAGTAGGCAGACTAAAACTACCTCAGCCAAGTAGGCAGGAAATAACTAGATTGAACAACGATAACTAGCTACGGATTCTGATTCATACATAACGTTTGGAGAAGGAGAGACTTGTGCACTGAGACGAGTGACTGTGTGAGTGTCTGTCTGGGCAAATGAGAGCAGAGGAGAGTGGCTTGTTCTAATCCAATCGTTGCAGCAGGCTCAACCGATACCCCGCCCCTTTCTTTACAGACAGAAGAACTAGCCTGAAAATGACCTCCGATCACGGATAATAAAATAAAAAATACTTGTGTCATAATCATATTCTGGAAGATTCTCTGTATCTCTTACGATACTCATTTTATCTGAGTACTCGGCACACCAGATAGTAAATAGCTTCATTCAAGTGTGGCTATGGAAACAGAGCCTGTGCCTGTGTACTCTGCAGTGTTTCAGGATGTTGTGCTGTCTTCCCATTCTGACTAATAAAGCATTCTTTCTCCTCCTTCTCCTCCTCTGTTCCCGCTCTCCTCCTCCTCCTCCTCCTCTGTTCCCTCTCTCCTCCTCCTCCTCTGTTCCCGCTCTCCTCCTCCTCCTCCTCCTCCTCCTCTGTTCCCTCTCTCCTCCTCCTCCTCTGTTCCCTCTCTCCTCTACAGACGTGAGCCAAGACTTCTACGACCTGCTGAACTTCCCAGACTCCCCGGACCACCACCTGACCCCTGACCCTGTCGACCCTGTCGACCCCGTCGACCACGCCCCCGAGGAGAACGGCTCCATCCCTGGCTCATCAGGCCACACCCCTGGCCCTCCCTCCCCCCCTCCCCTTCCCCCTCCCCCCCGCCAACATGAAGAGTTTCCAGAAAGACATCCTCAGACTGATGATGGATGGGATCAAGATCAGTTTGGTTAGTGTTGGTTAGTGTTGGGTTAGTGTTGGTTAGTGTTGGTTAGTGTTTGTTAGTGTTGGTTATAATCACAGTTGGGGGGGGCGAACTCCATTTCCATTCAGTCAATTTGGAAAGTAAACTAAAATGATGAATTGGATTTTCAGTTTGCTTCTTGAATTGTGAAGTTACAGTGTGTTAGAACTACCTCTGAATATTAATGGGACCAATAGAGGGAGGCTCATGGGGAGTGAGGAGCTCCGCTTTCTACCCACAAAACTGGGATTAAATGTAGAAGCCAGACAACATAGTTTAAAATGGATAGAACAGTATATCCCCAAGCAACGTGGAGAGGGTGAGCGGTCCAGGGTAGGGGAGGGAATGGCCGGCAGGGATGTAGCTCAGTTGGTAGAGCATGGCGTTTGCAACGCCAGGGTTGTGGGTTCGATTCCCACGGGGGGCCAGTATGAAAAAATAAATAAAATAAAATAATGTATGCACTCACTAACTGTAAGTCGCTCTGGATAAGAGCGTCTGCTAAATGACTAAAATGTAAAATGTTTGCAACTGCACATGGGGACAAAGATAATATTTTTTGCGAATAGTCCGGGTAGTCATGATTAGCTGTTCAGGAGTCTTATGGCTTGGGGGTAGAAGCTGTTAAGAAGCCTTTTGGACCTAGACTTGGAGCTCCGGTACCGCTTGCCGTGCCTTAGCAGAGAGAACAGTCTATGACTAGGGTGGTTGGAGTCTTTGACAATTTTTAGGGCCTTCCTCTGACACCGCCTGGTATAGAGGTCCTGGATGGCAGGAAGCTTGGCCCCGGTGATGTACTGGGCCGTACGCACTACCCTCTGTAGTGCCTTGCGGTCGGTGGCCGAGCAGTTGCTATACCAGGCGGTGATGCAACCAGTCAGGATGCTCTCGGTGGTGCAGCTGTATAACTTTTTGAGGATCTGAGGACCCATGCCAAATCTTTTCAGTCTCCTGAGGGGGAAAAGGCTTTGGCCTCTTCACGACTGATATACCTGACCAATATTGAAAACTCAATGCCCCCCTTGCTATAAATATTTTCAGAATACTCTAAAATCTCAGGATATAAAATGTACTTGAAAAAAAAAAAATGGCAATAAGAAAAAGAATAAGTCACGATTTACAGAAATCCTTTAAGTGGACCACAACAAATATCAAATACTTAGGATGCTTAATAAGTGACAACAAACAACAGATATTTAAAGATAAACTGTAGTCCATTACTCAACAATATGAAAGCAGATCTAATTAAATGGAACCATCTTCCCAATAAAGGTTACAGGTAGAATTCAGGATAGCATGGCTCCTAAAGTTTTTGAATTTATTTTTTGATAATACCAATTACCCAACCGAAGACATTCTTTAAAAAAGTATTCTAGGTCATAAGACTTTATATGGGGAAATACAATTCATAGAATAAAAATGATTTTTACATCTTCCTGAGTCCGAGGGTGGTTATAACCTTCCAGACTTGGAATTGTATCAACTCGCCACCCAAGGTTTTTACTAGAGACATATAGTTAAATGCGCTAAAGAGGAAACAATGGGTCCATATTGAGGATGTTCATGCTCATCCCCAGAATCTTTTTACGTGTCTATTTTCAAAGGATAAAGCTAAGAACATTAACAACTTCATAGTTAAAAACACTATAACAATATGGAAGAAAACTAAACGTATTCTACAATAACCAATATCGCTCCATAAAAACACAACCCTATGGAACAATCCTTGGATAGCTTTTCAGAATTCACAGATAAATTGGTCCACATGAAAAACTTAAAGGCATAGAATCCGTAAATGACTTGGTAACAGGAAATAAATGTATTTCCATGACAGAATTAAAAAGCAATTTTGGACTGATCAATGCAGATACAGTGGGGAGAACAAGTATTTGATACACTGCCGATTTTGCAGGTTTTCCTACTTACAAAGCATGTAGAGGTCTGTAATTTTTTATCATAGGTACACTTCAACTGTGAGAGACGGAATCTAAAACAAAAATCCAGAAAATCACATTGTATGATTTTAAAATAATTAATTTGCATTTTATTGCATGACTTAAGTATTTGATCACCTACCAACCAGAAAAAATTCCGGCTCTCACAGACCTGTTCGTTTTTCTTTAGGTAGCCCTCCTGTTCTCCACTCATTACCTGTATTAACTGCACCTGTTTGAACTCGTTACCTGTATAAAAGACACCTGTCCACACACTCAATCAAACAGACTCCAACCTCTCCACAATGGCCAAGACAAGAGAGCTGTGTAAGGACATCAGGGATAAAATTGTAGACCTGCACAAGGCTGGGATGGGCTACAGGACAATAGGCAAGCAGCTGGTGAGAAGGCAACAACTGTTGGCACAATTATTAGAAAATGGAAGAAGTTCAAGATGACGGTCAATCACCCTCGGTCTGGGGCTCCATGCAAGATCTCACCTCGTGGGGCATCAATGATCATGAGGAAGGTGAGGGATCAGCCCAGAACTACACGGCTGGACCTGGTCAATGACCTGAAGAGAGCTGGGACCACAGTCTCAAAGAAAACCATTAGTAACACACTACGCCATCATGGATTAAATCCTGCAGCGCACGCAAGGTCCCCCTGCTCAAGCCAGCGCATCTCCAGGCCCGTCTGAAGTTTGCCAATGACCATCTGGATGATCCAGAGGAGGAATGGGAGAAGGCCATGTGGTCTGATGAGACAAAAATATAGCTTTTTGGTCTAAACTCCACTCGCCGTGTTTGGAGGAAGAAGAAGGATGAGTACAACCCCAAGAACACCATCCCAACCGTGAAGCATGGAGGTGGAAACATCATTCTTTGGGGATGCTTTTCTGCAAAGGGGACAGGACGACTGCACCGTATTGAGGGGAGGATGGATGGGGCCATGTATCGCGAGATCTTGGACAACAACCTTCCCTCAGTAAGAGCATTGAAGATGGGTCGTGGCTGGGTCTTCCAGCATGACCACGACCCGAAACACACAGCCAGGGCAACTAAGGAGTGGCTCCGTAAGAAGCATCTCAAGGTCCTGGAGTGACCTAGCCAGTCTCCAGACCTGAACCCAATAGAACATCTTTGGAGGGAGCTGAAAGTCTGTATTGCCCAGCGACAGCCCCGAAACCTGAAGGATCTGCAGAAGGTCTGTATGGAGGAGTGGGCCAAAATCCCTGCTGCAGTGTGTGCAAACCTGGTCAAGACCTACAGGAAACGTATGATCTCTGTAATTGCAAACAATGGTTTCTGTACCAAATATTAAGTTCTGCTTTTCTGATGTATCAAATACTTATGTCATGCAATAAAATGCAAATGAATTACTTAAAAATCATACAATGTGATTTTCTGTATTTTTGTTTTAGATTCCGTCTCTCACAGTTGAAGTGTCCCTATGATAAAAAATTACAGACCTCTACATGCTTTGTAAGTAGGAAAACCTGCAAAATCGGCAGTGTATCAAATACTTGTTCTCCCCACTGTATTTTCACATTTGCATTTCACAAAATTTCGATTTGAAATCTTTCGGACGTCAGAGCAACCTTGAGGGAATCTTATTTGCTTCAGAAAAGGATGTTCCTATGATAGGTAAGATATGCAAAACCTTGCAGAGATCCTATCCAACTGACAACCTCTTAGAAGAAAATATTAGCTATTGGAACCAAGACTTTAAATAACTGATATTGGCACAATATGGAGAGCATAACTAATAGAATTACAGTTAGCTAAAATTTTACAAATTCTACAACGACAGAGTCATGTCTAGTGTTATTACTCAATAAGCTTTCTGGGAACGTTATGGGCGGAGCTAGAAAGTTGGCTGTCAGAAGTACTACAATGTAAATGTACTTTTAATCCGTCTGTCTGCATATTTCAAGACATGGCATATGGGGGTGTAGTGAGATACCCGATGGGCTGGACGATTCTCTCCTCATCACTCATCTTGAAAAAACGTATAATAAAAACGTGGAAATCAATCATTCCACCATCATTGACACAACAAAAAAAATGTAATGATTTATTATTGAAATGGCACGGACGACCGAGAAAAACAAATTGGTAACATTTTAAGGCCATGTGGCAAACAATAATACAGGTACTAGGGATGGAGGTCTGAGCATGTGGGTCTGGGCAGGGATGGAGGTCTGGGCAGGGATGGAGGTCTGGCATGTGGGTCTGGGCAGGGATGGAGGTCTGAGCATGTGGGTCTGGGCAGGGATGGAGGTCTGAGCATGTGGGTCTGGGCAGGGATGGAGGTCTGAGCATGTGGGTCTGGGCAGGGATGGAGGTCTGGGCATGTGGATCTGGGCAGGGATGGAGGTCTGAGCAAGTGGGTCTGGGCAGGGATGGAGGTCTGGGCATGTGGGTCTGGGCAGAGGAGATGTAGTCATTGTTTGTGTGTGTCTGTCAGTTGTTGTTCGAATGTGCATGTCTCTAGCTGGTGTAAAAAAATAGGAAAAAAATATGATACAAAAAAATACTCAACTGACTTCCTCTATGGTTGTTCTTCCAGGGCAGTACGGGTCGTGGCGGGGCCCCCAGGCAGCAGTGGAGGAGGATCCTGTGGTCGTGTCGGGACACCTTCAGGGTTCAGATCGGACGTCTCCTGGTGCACACCCTCTCCCCTGCATTACCCCTCAGGGACAGGAAGGAGGTTCTTGAGTTTGTGTTCGACCCTGCATACCTTGAAATCCTCAGGGAGAGCCTCAGCCCCGGGTTAGAGGTAAGAGGTCAGAGGTCAGGGGTCACTGTCAGGGTTAGGGCTGAGCCCAGACATCCTCGGGGAGAGCCACAGCGCCAGGTTTAAGGTGAGAGGTCGGGGGTCGCTATCAGGGTTAGGGCTGACCCCAGACATCCTCGGGGAGAGCCACAGCGCCAGGTTTAAGGTGAGAGGTCGGGGGTCGCTATCAGGGTTAGGGCTGACCCCAGACATCCTCGGGGAGAGCCACAGCGCCAGGTTTAAGGTGAGAGGTCGGGGGTCGCTATCAGGGTTAGGGCTGACCCCAGACATCCTCGGGGAGAGCCACAGCGCCAGGTTTAAGGTGAGAGGTCGGGGGTCGCTATCAGGGTTAGGGCTGACCCCAGACATCCTCGGGGAGAGCCACAGCGCCAGGTTTAAGGTGAGAGGTCGGGGGTCGCTATCAGGGTTAGGGCTGACCCCAGACATCCTCGGGGAGAGCCACAGCGCCAGGTTTAAGGTGAGAGGTCGGGGGTCGCTATCAGGGTTAGGGCTGACCCCAGACATCCTCGGGGAGAGCCACAGCGCCAGGTTTAAGGTGAGAGGTCGGGGGTCGCTGTCAGGGTTAGGGCTGACCCCAGACATCCTCAGGGAGAGCCACAGCCCCGGGTTTAAGGTGAGAGGTATGGGGTCGCTGTCAGGGTTAGGGCTGAGCCCAGACATCCTCGGGGAGAGCCACAGCGCCAGGTTTAAGGTGAGAGGTCGGATGTCGCTGTTAGGGTCAGGGTTAGGGCTGAGCCCAGACATCCTCGGGGAGAGCCACAGCGCCAGGTTTAAGGTGAGAGGTCGGATGTCGCTGTTAGGGTTAGGGTTAGGTGCTGACCCCAGACATTCTCAGGGAGAGCCCCAGGTTGAAGGTGACAGGTCAGAGGTCGAGAGAGAGGATGAGATATAGAGAGAGTGATCGAGAGAGAGGGCAAGATCGAAAGAGAGAAAATGAGTCTCTCATGTTGCCATCTTATGGGGGGGTTACTGTAGGTCAGTCTCATGTTCCCATGTACGTTCAGTAGAGGTCCAGCTGCCAGGGCCTTGGCTCTCAAATAACCCAGAGACACATCTTCATACTCCTAGTTACCATGGCAGCCTGGTCTGTATTACTGTTCCTCCTCCAGGGTGGTTACTGGAGGTCAGACTGTTCCTCCTCCAGGGGGTGGTTACTGTAGGTCAGACTGTTCCTCCTCCAGGGGGTGGTTACTGGAGGTCAGACTGTTCCTCCTCCAGGGTGGTTACTGGAGGTCAGACTGTTCCTCCTCCAGGGGGTGGTTACTGGAGGTCAGACTGTTCCTCCTCCAGGGGGTGGTTACTGGAGGTCAGACTGTTCCTCCTCCAGGGGGTGGTTACTGGAGGTCAGACTGTTCTTCCTCCAGGGGGTGGTTACTGGAGGTCAGACTGTTCCTCCTCCAGGGTGGTTACTGGAGGTCAGACTGTTCCTCCTCCAGGGGGTGGTTACTGGAGGTCAGACTGTTCCTCCTCCAGGGGGTGGTTACTGGAGGTCAGACTGTTCCTCCTCCAGGGGGTGGTTACTGGAGGTCAGACTGTTCCTCCTCCAGGGTGGTTACTGGAGGTCAGACTGTTCCTCCTCCAGGGTGGGTTACTGGAGGTCAGACTGTTCCTCCTCCAGGGTGGTTACTGGAGGTCAGACTGTTCCTCCTCCAGGGTGGTTACTGGAGGTCAGACTGTTCCTCCTCCAGGGGGTGGTTACTGGAGGTCAGACTGTTCCTCCTCCAGGGGGTGGTTACTGGAGGTCAGACTGTTTCTCCTCCAGGGGGTGGTTACTGGAGGTCAGACTGTTCCTCCTCCGGGGGTGGTTACTGGAGGTCAGACTGTTCCTCCTCCAGGGGGTGGTTACTGGAGGTCAGACTGTTCCTCCTCCAGGGGGTGGTTACTGGAGGTCAGACTGTTCCTCCTCCAGGGGGTGGTTACTGGAGGTCAGACTGTTCCTCCTCCAGGGTGGTTACTGGAGGTCAGACTGTTCCTCCTCCAGGGTGGGTTACTGGAGGTCAGACTGTTCCTCCTCCAGAGGGTGGTTACTGGAGGTCAGACTGTTCCTCCTCCAGGGGGTGGTTACTGGAGGTCAGACTGTTCCTCCTCCAGGGGGTGGTTACTGGAGGTCAGACTGTTCCTCCTCCAGGGGGTGGTTACTGGAGGTCAGACTGTTCCTCCTCCAGGGGGTGGTTACTGGAGGTCAGACTGTTCCTCCTCCAGGGTGGTTACTGGAGGTCAGACTGTTCCTCCTCCAGGGGGTGGTTACTGGAGGTCAGACTGTTCCTCCTCCAGGGGGTGGTTACTGGAGGTCAGACTGTTCCTCCTCCAGGGTGGGTTACTGGAGGTCAGACTGTTCCTCCTCCAGGGGGTGGTTACTGGAGGTCAGACTGTTCCTCCTCCAGGGTGGGTTACTGGAGGTCAGACTGTTCCTCCTCCAGGGTGGTTACTGGAGGTCAGACTGTTCCTCCTCCAGGGGGTGGTTACTGGAGGTCAGACTGTTCCTCCTCCAGGGTGGGTTACTGGAGGTCAGACTTGTCGGTGGTAGATGAAGGGAGGGATGGACCCCTGCCCATCATCCACTTAGTCTTAGATAGACGTCAGTCAGTTTGACTAAGGCCATTTGTAGATCAATAATCCCGAACAGTCCGACTGCAGTCAATCTCAAACACGCACATTGACTCACGAACCCTTCTCCTCTCCCTTCTCCTCTCCCTCTCTCCTCTCCCTCTCTCCCTCTCTCCTCTCTCCCTTCTCCTCTCCCTCTTCCTCTCCCTCTCTCCTCTCCCTCTCTCCTCTCTCCCTTCTCCTCTCCCTCTCTCTCTCTCCTCTCCCTCTCTCCTCTCTCCCTCTCTCCTCTCCCTCTCTCCTCTCCCTATCTCCTCTCTCCCTTCTCCTCTCTCAGCACGGTCCCAAGCTGGCCATGTATCTGTATGAGATGCTCCATGACCACAAAGATGCTCTGACCAAAGAGGAGCAGACTGCTGTGGGCATGTTCATGACAGCACTGAAGCTGTGTGGTCATCGCTGCATCCCGCCCAGCGCACCGCACAAACCAGACCTGCTCAAGGCTATCAAAGAGGTAACCTTTCCCCTAACTTTATAAAACAGGGGTGAACAAACTACCACCCGTGGGCCGGATCCAGCCCGGGGGAGTTAAAAGATATATATATATATACAGTACCAGTCAAAAGTTTGGACACACCTACTCATTCCAGGGTTTTTCTTTATTTTTACTATTTTTTACATGTTAGAAGAATAGTGAAGACATCAAAACTATGAAATAACACATATGGAATCATGTAGTAACCAAAACAGACCCAGAGTTACCTCTGCTGCAGAGGATAAGTTCATTAGAGTTACCAGCTTCAGAAATTGCTGCCCAAATAAATGCTTCACAGAGTTCAAGTAACAGACACATCTCAACATCAACTGTTCAGAGGGGACTGTGTGAATCAGGCCTTCATGGTCGAATTGCTGCAAAGAAACCACTACTAAAGGACACCAATAAGAAGAAGAGACTTGCTTGGGCCAAGAAACACGAGCAATGGACATTAGACCGGTGGAAATCTGTCCTTTGGTCTGATGAGTCCAAATTGGAGATTTTTGGTTCCAACCGCCGTGGCTTTGTGAGACGCAGTGTAAGTGAACGGATGATCTCTGCATGTGTGGTTCCCACCGTGAAGCATTGAGGAGGAGGGGTGGGGGTGCTTTGCTGGTGACACTGTCTGTGATTTATTTAGAATTCAAGGCACACTTAACCAGCATGGCTACCATAGCATTCTGCAGCGATACGCCATCCCATCTGGTTTGGGCTTAGTGGGACTATCATTTGTTTTTCAACAGGACAATGACCCAACACACCTCCAGGCTGTGTAAGGGCTATTTGACCAAGAAGAAGAGTGATGGAGTGCTGCATCAGATGACCTGGCCTCCACAATCCCCCAATCTCAACCCAATTGAGATGGTTTGGGATGAGTTGCACCGCAGAGTGAAGGAAAAGCATCCAACAACTGCTCAGCATATGTGGGAGCTCCTTCTAGACTGTTGGAAAAGCCTTCCAGGTGAAGCTGGTTGAGAGAATGTCAACAGTGTGCAAAGCTGTCATCAAGGCAAAGGGTGGCTACTTTGAAGAATCTCAAATATAAAATATATTTTGATTTGTTTAACACTTTTTTGGTTGCTACATGATTCCATATGTGTTATTTCATAGTTTTGATGTCTTCACTATTATTCTACAATGTAGAAAATAGTCAAAATTTGGAAAAACCCTGGAATGAGTAGGTGTGTCCAAACTTTTGACTGGTACTGTGTATTCCATAGATCTTCAATTCATAAACTGGGTGTTTATTTGCTGAAATCACTGAACACAACAGGCGCTTATTAGAGACAGGCTTCTATATGAGCCAGCCATCTATTTCCTTAATCAATCAATCAATCAAATTTGATTTATAAAGCCCTTTTTACATCAGCAGATGTCACAAAGTGCTATACAGAAACCCAGCCTAAAACCTCAATCAGCAAGCAATGCAGATGTAGAAGCACGGTGGATAGGAAAAACTCCCTAGAAAGGCAGAAACCTAGGAAGAAACCTAGAGAGGACCCAGGTTCTGAGGGGTGGCCAGTCCTCTTCTGGCTGTGCCGGGTGGAGATTATAACAGTACATGGCCATTAAGGCCAGATTTGTCTCCAAGATGTTCAAACGTTCATAGATGACCAGCAGGGTCAAATAATAATCACAGTGGTTGTAGAGGTTGCAACAGGTCAGTACATCAGGAGTAAATGTCACTTGGCCTTTCATAGCCGGGCATTTAGAGGTTGAAATAGCAGGTGCAGTAGAGAGAGAGAGTTGAAAACAGCAGGTCTGGGACAAGGTAGCACGTCCGGTGAACAGGTCAGCGTTCCCTAGCTGCAGGCAGAAGAGTGGAAACTGGAGCAGCAGCACGACCAGGTGGACTGGGGACAGCAAGGAGTCATCAGGCCAGGTAGTCCTGAGGCATGGTCCTAGGGCTCAGGTCCTCCGGGAGGGGAGGGAGAGAGGGAGAGGACTGGGGACAGCCAGGAGTCATCAGGCCAGGTAGTCCTGAGGCATGGTCCTAGGGCTCAGGTCCTCCGAGAAGGGGAGGGAGAGAGAGAGAGAGAGATAATTAGAGAGAGCATACTTAAATTTACACAGGACACTAGATAAGACAGGAGATTTACACCAGATATAGCAAACTGACCCTAACCCCCCGGCACATAGAGAATTGCAGCATAGATACT
Organism: Coregonus sp. 'balchen'; assembly: GCA_902810595.1. NCBI lineage: Eukaryota > Metazoa > Chordata > Actinopteri > Salmoniformes > Salmonidae > Coregonus > Coregonus sp. 'balchen'. The sequence goes on along the minus strand of LR778253.1, from coordinate 1,450,964 downwards.
GGAGGCTGAGACAGGGGGTCGGGAGACACCGTGGCCCCGTCTGAAGATACCCCCAGACAGGGCCAACCAGGCAGGATATAACCCCACCCACTTTGCCAAAGCACAGCCCCCACACCACCAGAGGGATATCAACAGACCACCAACCTACTACCCTGAGACAAGGCTGAGTATAGCCCACAAAGATCTCCTCCACTGCACGAGCCCGAGGGGGCGACAAACCGGACAGGAAGATAACGTCTTCCTGTCCGATATAGGCCGATAGCAATCTCACTGGAATAAACGAAGGCAAACACCGCCATGTTTAGTATTGCTCAACCCAGATCGAGGCACAGACACGGTCTCAACGGGGATAGCTGAGCTGACTACACTGACTGTGCTAGTGGCAGACTCCACCAAGCTGGCAGGCTGACCTGCACCCTGTCTCGTTGTGGAGCTTCATGTAAACAACATTGTTTGCATAGTTAATTGTTTATTTCCAGCATTCACTTCCAGCATAATCAGTCTTCATTTCCTGTTATCATTTACACCCTGTCACGTTTCTTTTCTTAGGATGGCTAAAAAATATACAAAATATTAGTTGACAGAATAATTATTATCTTCTTTTACTGTATTTTCTGCAGTTCTTACTTTCACCACTAGAGGGCGATCAGACAAATCCTGGGGGTCTGTACTCCTGAAGCTTTTGACTGTTTCTGTTCTTGCCAGTTAGCTAGCAGTTCTCTGTTAGCCAGTTAGCTAGCAGTTCTCTGTTAGCCAGTTAGCTAGCAGTTCTCTGTTAGCCAGTTAGCTAGCAGTTCTCTGTTAGCCAGTTAGCTAGCAGTTCTCTGTTAGCCAGTTAGCTAGCAGTTCTCTGTTAGCCAGTTAGCTAGCAGTTCTCTGTTAGCCAGTTAGCTAGCAGTTCTCTGTTAGCCAGTTAGCTAGCAGTTCTCTGTTAGCCAGTTAGCTAGCAGTTCTCTGTTAGCCAGTTAGCTAGCAGTTCTCTGTTAGCCAGTTAGCTAGCAGTTCTCTGTTAGCCAGTTAGCTAGCAGTTCTCTGTTAGCCAGTTAGCTAGCAGTTCTCAGCTGTGTGTCTTACTGCCGATAAAAATAGATGATTGACGTCATTTGAGTCATTACTGAATTATTTAATGTAACAAATCAAACATTAAACCTCGTAAACAATTCATGGTAATTCATGGTAACCTCGTAAACAATTCATTTAGACCAGGCATTTATTTGAAACAGGCATTTGCTGAAATGTGTCCCGTTACCCTGCTATTAAAAGGGGCAGGCGGTTATTTGAGACTCAACGTTTCATTTATATACTGAAACATGTAAAGTGTTGTTTCATGAGCTGAAATAAAAGATCCCAGAAATGTTATGGTATGGGCAGGCATAAGCTACAGACAGCGAACACAATTGCATTTTATGGATGGCAATCTGAATGCACGGAGATACCGTGACGAGAGGCCCATTGTCGTGCCATTCATCCGCTGCCATCACCTCATGTTTCAGCATGATAATGCACGGCCCCGTGTCGCAAGGATCTGTACACAATTCCTGGAAGCTGAAAATGTCTGAGTTCTTCCATGGCCTGCATACTCACCAGACATGTCACCCATTGAAGTGTACGACAGCGTGTTCCAGTTTACGCCAATATCCAGCAACTTCACACAGCCATTGAAGAGGAGTGGGACAACATTCCACAGGCCACAATCAACAGCCTGATCAACTCTATGCGAAGGAGATGTGTCGCGCTGCATGAGGCAAATGGTGGTCACACCAGATACTGACTGGTTTTCTGATCCACGCCCCTACCGTTTTTTAAAGGTATCTGTGACCAACAGATGCATGTCTGTATTCCCAGTCATGTGAAATCCATAGATTAGGGCCTAATTAATTTATTCCAATTGAGGGCGGCAGGTAGTTTAGTGGTTAAGAGCATTGTGCCAGTAACCGAAAGGTCGCTGGTTCTAATCCCCGAGCCGACTAGGTGAAAAATCTGTCGATGTGCCCTTAAGCAAGGCACTTAACCCTAATTGCTCCTGTAAGTCGCTCTAGATAAGAGCGTCTGATAAATGACTAAAATGTCAATGTAAAATTACTGATATCCTCATATGAACTGTAACTCAGTAAAATCTGTTGAAGTTGTTGCATGTTGCATTTCTTTTGTTGGTTCAGTGTAAATTATTATTTTGGGTTAACAAAACACCCCAGCTCTTGAACGTCTAAAATTAGATAAAAAGTACGTAGAAGTTATAATGGACCTACACTGAGTTTACAAAACATTTGGAACGCCTTCCTAATATTGAGTTGGGTTAGGGTTTCCTGTGTTTATCAAGAATGGTCCACCACTCCAAGGACATCCAGCCAACTTGACAGAACTGTGGGAAGCTTTGGAGTCAACATGGGCCAGCATCCCTGTGGAATGCTCAGACAAAACCCTAACCCTATAACATATCTTACTTAACCCTATAACAGCACCTACTTAACCCTATAACATCACTTACTTAACCCTAGCCCTATAACATCACTTACTTAACCCTAGCCCTATAACATATCTTACTTAACCCTAACCGTATAACATCTCTTACGGAACCCGAGAACAGAGCGACGGAACCGAACCGAGAAACAGCACGGACGGAACCCGAGAACAGAGCGGACGGAACCGGAACCCGAGAAAGCACGGACGGAACCCGAACCCGAGAAAAAGCACGGACGGAACCCGAACCCGAGAACAGCACGGACGGAACCGGAACCCGAGAACAGCACGGACGGAACCCGAACCCGAGAACAGCACGGACGGAACGGAACCCGAGAACAGCGCGGACGGAAACCCGATGAACAGCACGGACGGAACCCGAACCCGAGAACAGCGCGGACGGAACCCGAGAACAGCGCGGACGGACGAACCCGAGAACAGCGCGGAGCGGGCCCGAACCCGAGAACAGCGCGGGGACCCGAACCAGAGAACAGCGGACGGGACCCGGAAACCCGAGAACACGCGGACGGAACCCGAACGAGCGAGGAACCGAGACAGCGGACGGAACCCGAGAACAGCAGCGACCCGAACCGAGACAGCGCGACGGAACCGAACCCGAGAACAGCGCGGACGGAACCCGAACGAGGACCGAGAACAGCGGACGGAACCCGAACCCGAGAACAGCGCGGACGGAACCCGAGAAACAACGCGGACGGAAACCCGAGAACAGAGCGGACGGAACCCGAACCCGAGAACAGGCGGACGGAACCGAGAACAGCGCGACGGAACCCGAGAACAGCGCGGACGAACCCGAACAGGAGAAAGCGCTGACGAACCCGAGAACAGCGGGACGGAACCCGAACCCGAGAACAGAGCGGACGGAACCGAACCCGAAACAGCGCGGACGGAACCCGAACCCGAGAACAGCGCGGACGGAACCCGAGAACAGAGCGGACGTGAACCCGAACCCGAAACAGCGCGGACTGAACCCGAGAACACGCGGACGGAACCCGAACCAGAGAACAGCGCGACGGAACCCGAAACACCGGACTTAACCCGAACCCAAACATCCGGACGAACCCGAACCCGAGAACAAGCGGACGAACCGAGAACAGAGCGGACGGAACCCGAACCCGAGAACATCACGACGGAACCCGAACCCGATAACATGCTCGACGGAACCCGAGAACAGCCTACGGAACCCGAACCCGAGACACGCGTACTGAACCCTAACCGAGAACCACGCTGACGGTAACCAGAACACTCTTACTAACCCTATAAATCTCGTACAACCCATAACACGCTATTAACCCAACCCTTAAACATCTCTTACTTAACCCTATAACATCTCTTACTTAACCCTAACCCTATAACATCTCTTACTTAACCCTATAACATCTCTTACTTAACCTAACCCTATAACATCTCTTACTTAACCCTAACCCTATAACATCACTAGCCAGTCTAGCCAACGGTTAAACTCTGGAGCTAGAACTGTCTTGATGAGTCCTGGTTTATTTTCTCCAACAACCCAAGGGCTGATCTATCTACCTGATTATTGGAAGTCCCAGCCTTGACCCGTTTCATCTCGCAGGTCTCACTCTTGTCCCGTTTCATCTCGCAGGTCTCACTCTTGTCCCGTTTCATCTCGCAGGTCTCACTCTTGTCCCGTTTCATCTCACAGGTCTCACTCTTGTCCCGTTTCATCTCACAGGAACAGTTGAAATACGAGGTGGAAGAGAAGAGCAGTAAGCTGGCCTGGGAGAAAAAGATTTCCAACACACAGAAAAGGTGAAGGATGATTGGTTCGTTAGACTCCAGAGCCGTGTCTTACTTCCTGTCAAACTACCTTGCTTTCCCCCGTTCTTGTTTCCTCCATTCCTCTCAAAGCTCATTGGAGGAGGAGGTCAGAGGGAGGGACCTTGGAATGGATCCTCAGCGCCCATGTACTTTGAGAGGAATTCAGAAACCAAGGACAGAGGCAAAGAGTGACCATTGTTTTATACTAATGCATTGTCCATCTCTCTCCCTTCTCCAGTCTGATCCAGCGTCTGGACGGTAAGTCCAAGGACATCTCTAAGATCGCAGCCGACATCACCCAGAATGTGTCACTGAGACAGGGTATGGAGAGAAAGAAAGTCATCCAACACATCAGAGGGCTCTATAAGATGGACCTCAGTGCCTCAAGACACTGGCAGGAACTGGTTCAGACACTCACACACGACCGGTGAGGACTGGGGAGGGGGGGGGTGTCACACTGAGTTACACTGGGGAGGGGGGGGGGGGGGGGGGGGTCACACAGAGTTACACTGGAGGGGGAGGTGGGGGGGGGGGGGGGGTCACACAGAGTTACACTGGGGGGGTCACACTGGGGGAGGGGGGGGGGGGTCACACAGAGTTACACTGGGGGGGGGGGTCTCACTGAGTTATACTGGGGAGGGGAGTCACTGGGCAGCTCACGGCTGTGCTTCCCTTTGTAGTCTGTAACAGTTTGCAAGCCCTGCCACATCCGACGAGCGTCAGAGCCAGTGTAATACGATTCAATCTTAGTCCTGTATTGACTCTTTGCCTCTTTGATGGTTCGTTGGAGGGCATAGCGGGATTTCTTATACAGTTGAAGTCGGAAGTTTACATACACTTAGGTTGGAGTCATTAAAACTTGTTTTTCAACCACTCCACAAATCTTGTTAACAAACTATAGTTTTGCAAGTCGGTTAGGACATCTACTTTGTGCATGACACAAGTAATTTTTCCAACAATTGTTTACAGACAGATTATTTCACTTATTATTCACTGTATCACAATTCCAGTGGGTCAGAAGTTTACATACACTAAGTTGACTGTGCCTTTAAACAGCTTGGAGAATTCCAGAAAATGTTTTCATGGCTTTAGAAGCTTCTGATAGGCTAATTGACATCATTTGAGTCAATTGGAGGTGTACCTGTGGATGTATTTCAAGGCCTACCTTCAAACTCAGTGGCTCTTTGCTTGACATCATGGGAAAATCAAAAGAAATCAGCCAAGACCTCAGAAAACAAATGGTAGACCTCCACAAGTCTGGTTCATCCTTGGGAGCAATTTCCAAACGCCTGAAGGCACCACGTTTATCTGTACAAACAATAGTACGCAAGTATAAACACCATGGGACCACGCAGCCGTCATACCGCTCAGGAAGGAGACGCGTTCTGTCTCCTAGAGATGAACGTACTTTGGTGCGAAAAGTGCAAATCAATCCCAGAACAACAGCAAAGGACGTTGTGAAGATGCTGGAGGAAACAGGTACAAAATTATCTATATCCACAGTAAAACGTGTCCTATATCGACAGAACCTGAAAGGCTGCTCAGCAAGGAAGAAGCCACTGCTCCAAAACTGCCATAAAAAAGACAGACTATGGTTTGCAACTGCACATGGGGACAAATATCTTACTTTTTGGAGAAATGTCCTCTGGTCTGATGAAACAAAAATAGAACTGTTTGGCAATACTGAACATCGATATGTTTGGAGGAAAAAGGGGGTTGCTTGCAAGCCGTAAAACACCATCCCAACCGTGAAGCACGGGGGTGGCAGCGTCGTGCTGTGGGGGTGCTTTGCTGCAGGAGGGACTGGTGCACTTCACAAAATAGATGGCATCATGAGGAAGGAAAATTATGTGGATATATTGAAGCAACATCTCAAGACATCAGTCAGGAAGTTAAATCTTGGTCGCAAATGGGTCTTCCAAATGGACAATGACCCCAAGCATACTTCCAAAGTTGTGGCAAAAGGGCTTAAGGACAACAAAGTCAAGGTATTGGTGTCCATCACAAAGCCCTGACCTCAATCCTATAGAACATTTGTGGGCAGAACTGAAAAAGTTTGTGTGAGCAAGGAGGCCTACAAACCTGACTCAGTTACACCAGCTCTGTCAGGAGGAAGCTTGTGGAAGGCTACCCAAAACGTTTGACCCAAGTTAAACAATTTAAAGGCAATGCTACCAAATACTAATTGAGTGTATGTAAACTTCTGACCCACTGGGAATGTGATGAAAGAAAGAAAATCTGAAATAAATCATTCTCTCTACTATTATTCTGACATTTCACATTCTTAAAAATAAAGTGGTGATCCTAACTGACCTAAGACAGGGAATGTTTACTAGGATTAAATGTCAGGAATTGTGAAAGACTGAGTTTAAATGTATTTGGCTAAGGTGTGTGTAAACTTCAACTGTAAGCGTCCGGGTTTGAGTCCCGCTCCTTGAAAGCGGCAGCTCTACCCTTTAGCTCAGTGCGGATGTTGCCTGTAATCCATGGCTTCTGGTTGGGGTATGTACGTACGGTCACTGTGGGGACGACGTCATCGTTGCACTTATTGATGAAGCCAGTGACTGGTGTGGTGTACTCCTCAATGCTATATGAAGAATCCCGGAACATATTCCAGTCTGTGCTAGCAAAACAGTCCTGTAGCTTAGCATCTGCATCATCTGACCACTTCGTTATTAACCGAGTCACTGGTGCTTCCTGCTTTAGTTTTTGCTTATAAGCAGGAATCAGGAGGATAGAGTTATGGTCAGATTTGCCAAATGGAGGGCGAGGGAGAGCTTTGTATGCGTCTCTGTGTGTGGAGTAAAGGTGGTCTAGAGTTTTTTTCCCTCTGGTTGCACATTTAACATGCTGGTAGAAATTAGGTAGAACGGATTTACGTTTCCCTGCATTAAAGTCCCCGGCCACTAGGAGCGCTGCCTCTGGATGACCGTTTTCCTGTTTACTTATGGCCTTATACAGCTCATTCAGTGCAATTTTAATGCCAGCATTGGTTTGTGGTGGTAAATAGACAGCTACGAAGAATATAGATGAAAACTCTCTTGGTAAATAGTGTGGTCTACAACTTATCATGAGATACTCTACCTCAGGCGAGCAAAACCTCGAGACTTCCTTAGTATTAGATTTTATGAACCAGCTGTTGTTTACAAATATACACAGACCGCCACCCCTTGTCTTACCGGAGTCAGCCGTTCTATCCTGCCGATGTAGCGTATATCCCGCCAGCTGTATGTTATCCATGTCGTCGTTCAGCCACGACTCGGTGAAACATAAGATATTACAGTTTTTAATGTCCCGTTGGTAGGATAAGCGTAATCTTAGGTCGTCTAATTTATTTTCCAATGATTGAAGATTGGCTAATAGGATTGATGGAAGAGGCAGTTTACTCAGTCGCCGTCGGATCCTCAAGGCACCCCGACCTACGTCCACGATATCTCTGTCTCTTTCTCATGCGAATGACAGGGATTTGGGCCTTGTCGGGTATCTGTAGGATATCCTTCGCGTCCGACTCGTTGATGTTAAAATCTTCGTCCAATACGAGGTGAGTAATCGCTGTCCTGATATCCAGAAGCTCTTTTTGGTCAAATAACGCGAAAACACACTCATAATAGTACAATTGGTTAGAGGGCTGTAAAACGGCTGACATCTTCTTCGGTGCCATTTCCTCATGTAATAGAATTACTTGTTTACTGTTCTAATAATGTCGGGAACCAGTTTATAATATAATGACTTGTTTACTGTTCTAATAATGTTGGGAACCAGTTTATAATAGAATTACTTGTTTACTGTTCTAATAATGTCGGGAACCAGTTTATAATAGAATGACTTGTTTACTGTTCTAATAATGTCGGGAACCAGTTTATAATTGAATGACATGTTTACTGTTCTAATAATGTCGGGAACCAGTTTATAATAGAATGACTTGTTTACTGTTCTAATAATGTTGGGAACCAGTTTATAATAGAATGACTTGTTTACTGTTCTAATAATGTCGGGAACCAGTTTATAATAGAATGACTTGTTTACTGTTCTAATAATGTCGGGAACCAGTTTATAATAGCAATAAGGAACCTCAGTGGTCTGTGGTGTATGGTCAATATACCACGGCTATGCTCCATGTTGCGTTGTGCCTAAACAGCCCTTCTCTGTGGTATATTGGTCATATACCACACCCCCTCGGGGCTTATTGCTTAAATGTACTGTCATGTGTTACGTTACGTTACGCCATGCCATGCCATGCCATGCCAATACTATTTCATGTGTATTTCAGTGCTGTGTGGTATGACCAGATGTCGTACCCCACCTCCTGGCAACTGGACCCTACAGAGGGACCCAACAGGGAGAGAAGACGGCTGCAGAGGTGTTACCTCACCATCCCCAACAAGTACCTGCTCAAAGACCGACGCAAGCCAGACGGTACGCTGACCCTAACCCATAACCCCTAACCCTCACCATCCCCAACAAGTACCTGCTCAAAGACCGACGCAAGCCAGACGGTACGCTGACCCTAACCCCTAACCCCTAACCCTCACCATCCCCAACAAGTACCTGCTCAAAGACCGACGCAAGCCAGACGGTACGCTGACCCTAACCCATAACCCCTAACCCTCACCATCCCCAACAAGTACCTGCTCAAAGACCGACGCAAGCCAGACGGTACGCTGACCCTAACCCATAACCCCTAACCCTCACCATCCCCAACAAGTACCTGCTCAAAGACCGACGCAAGCCAGACGGTACGCTGACCCTAACCCATAACCCCTAACCCTCACCATCCCCAACAAGTACCTGCTCAAAGACCGACGCAAGCCAGACGGTACGCTGACCCTAACCCATAACCCCTAACCCTCACCATCCCCAACAAGTACCTGCTTAAAGACCGACACAAGCCAGACAGTAAAGACACCAATTGTTAGTCAGTCTGATCTTCAGCACCACAGGGGACGCCATTCTAACCGCTGCAAAAAAGAGCTTTCCAGATAGTATCTTCATTTTCAGAAATCTGGAAACCTGCTATGATTGAATCCAGCTTTATTGATACCGTTTGATCCTGTCTGTCTGTCTGTCTGTCTGTCTGTCTCTGTCTGTCTATCTCTCCTTTCAGACTCTGCAGCGCGGGCTCCACTGTCCTTCCTGTTTGAGGATAAGACCCACTCCTCCTTCTCCTCCACGGTGAAAGACAAGGCCACCAGCGAACCAATCAGATTCACCAGACGCTGCATCAGTGTTGCTCCGTCTAGAGAGACCTCAGGAGAGCTGCTGCTGGGTAAGAAACCACCTAACAGCCACGTTCCTGTATCTAGCTTGGTGTTCCTGTATCTAGCTTGGTGTTCCTGTATCTAGCTTGGTGCTCCTGTATCTAGCTTGGTGTTCCTGTATCTAGCTTGGTGTTCCTGTATCTAGCTTGGTGTTCCTGTATCTAGCTTGGTGCTCCTGTATCTAGCTTGGTGCTCCTGTATCTAGCTTGGTGTTCCTGTATCTAGCTTGGTGTTCCTGTATCTAGCTTGGTGTTCCTGTATCTAGCTTGGTGTTCCTGTATCTAGCTTGGTGTTCCTGTATCTAGCTTGGTGTTCCTGTATCTAGCTTGGTGTTCCTGTATCTAGCTTGGTGCTCCTGTATCTAGCTTGGTGTTCCTGTATCTAGCTTGGTGTTCCTGTATCTAGCTTGGTGTTCCTGTATCTAGCTTGGTGCTCCTGTATCTAGCTTGGTGCTCCTGTATCTAGCTTGGTGTTCCTGTATCTAGCTTGGTGTTCCTGTATCTAGCTTGGTGTTCCTGTATCTAGCTTGGTGTTCCTGTATCTAGCTTGGTGTTCCTGTATCTAGCTTGGTGTTCCTGTATCTAGCTTGGTGCTCCTGTATCTAGCTTGGTGTTCCTGTATCTAGCTTGGTGCTCCTGTATCTAGCTTGGTGTTCCTGTATCTAGCTTGGTGTTCCTGTATCTAGCTTGGTGTTCCTGTATCTAGCTTGGTGTTCCTGTATCTAGCTTGGTGTTCCTGTATCTAGCTTGGTGTTCCTGTATCTAGCTTGGTGTTCCTGTATCTAGCTTGGTGTTCCTGTATCTAGCTTGGTGCTCCTGTATCTAGCTTGGTGCTCCTGTATCTAGCTTGGTGCTCCTGTACTGCTTGGGCTCCTGTATCTAGCTTGGTGCTCCTGTATCTAGCTTGGTGCTCCTGTATCTAGCTTGGTGCTCCTGTATCTAGCTTGGTGCTCCTGTATCTAGCTTGGTGTTCCTGTATCTAGCTTGGTGCTCCTGTATCTAGCTTGGTGTTCCTGTATCTAGCTTGGTGTTCCTGTATCTAGCTTGGTGTTCCTGTATCTAGCTTGGGTGTTCTGTTCCTGTATCTAGCTTGGTGTTCCTGTATCTAGCTTGGTGTTCCTGTATCTATCTTGGTGTTCCTGTATCTAGCTTGGTGTTCCTGTATCTAGCTTGGTGCTCCTGTATCTAGCTTGGTGTTCCTGTATCTAGCTTGGTGTTCCTGTATCTAGCTTGGTGCTCCTGTATCTAGCTTGGTGCTCCTGTATCTAGCTTGGTGCTCCTGTATCTAGCTTGGTGTTCCTGTATCTAGCTTGGTGTTCCTGTATCTAGCTTGGTGTTCCTGTATCTAGCTTGGTGCTCCTGTATCTAGCTTGGTGCTCCTGTATCTAGCTTGGTGTTCCTGTATCTAGCTTGGTGTTCCTGTATCTAGCTTGGTGTTCCTGTATCTAGCTTGGTGCTCCTGTATCTAGCTTGGTGTTCCTGTATCTAGCTTGGTGTTCCTGTATCTAGCTTGGTGCTCCTGTATCTAGCTTGGTGTTCCTGTATCTAGCTTGGTGCTCCTGTATCTAGCTTGGTGCTCTGGACGTGGTCCCCATGAGGCTGTCTGAGGCTCTAGTTACTGGTGTGCTCTCTACTCACACAGTGACCTTTCGACCCTCTGCATCCACAGGGAAGTCTGGGATGTACTTTGTGGAGGATAACGCGGCTGACGCCCATGACAACCAGGTAACCCTCTCTCTACACATGCACATTTAGAAAAATGATAGTGGTGTTGTTGTCTGGCTTCTCACTGTGTGTGTCGTGACAGAGTATCCAGGGTGAGACAGAGGCAGCATCATTCTCTTGGACCTATGAGGAGATAAAGGAGGTCCATAAGAGGTGGTGGCAGCTCAGAGACAACGCTGTAGAGATCTTCCTCTCCAACGGACGGACCCTGCTGCTAGCCTTCCACACCACCAAGGTAGGGTAGACTAAAGAGCACAGACCCTGCTGCTAGCCTTCCACACCAGGGTTGATAGTTCAGCATCTCCCTCTGTTTTACAAATGTGTCTTTTATACTGAACAAAAATATAAACGCAACATGTAAAGTGTTGGTCCCATGTTTCATGAGCGGAATTAAAAGATCACAGAAATGTTCCATACGCACAAAAAGTTTATTTCTCTCAAGTGTTGTGCACATACAGCACCAGTCAAAAGTTTGGACACACCTACTCCTACTATTTTTACTATTTTCTACATTGTAGAATAATAGTGAAGACATCAAAACGATGAAATAACACATATGGAATCATGTAGTAACCAAAAATAGTGTTAAACAAATCAAAATATATTTTATATTTGAGATTCTTCAAAGTAGCCACCCATTGCCTTGATGACAGCTTTGCACACTCTTGGCATTCTCTCAACCAGCTTCATGAGGTAGTCACCTGGAATGCATTTCAATTAACAGGTATGCCTTCTTAAAAATTAATTTGTGGAATTTATTTCCTTCTTAATGCGTTTGAGCCAATCAGTTGTTTTGTGACAAGGTAAGAGAACAGCTCAAATAATCAAAGAGAAACGACAGTCCATCATTACTTTAAGACATGAAGGTCAGTCAATCTGGAAAATGTAAAGAACTTTGAAAGTTTCTTCAAGTGCAGTCGCAAAAACCATCAAGCACTATGATGAAACTGGCTCTCATGAGCACCGCCTCAGGAATGGAAGACCCAGAGTTACCTCTGCTGCAGAGGATAAGTTCATTAGAGTTACCAGCCTCAGAAATTGCAGCCCAAATAAATGCTTCACAGAGTTCAAGTCACAGACACATCTCAACATTAATCAGGCCTTCATGGTCGAATTGCTGCAAAGAAACCACTACTAAAGGACACCAATAAGAAGAAGAGACTTGCTTGGGCCAAGAAACACGAGCAATGGACATTAGACTGGTGGAAATCTGTCCTTTGGTCTGATGAGTCCAAATTTGAGATTTTTGGTTCCAACCGCCATGTCTTTGTGAGACGCAGAGTAGGTGAACGGATGATCTCCACATGTGTGGTTCCCACCGTGAAGCATGGAGGAGGAGGTGTGATGGTGTGGGGGTGCTTTGCTGGTGACACTGTCTGTGATTTATTTAGAATTCAAGGCACACTTAACCAGCATGGCTACCACAGCATTCTGCAGCGATACGCCATCCCATCTGGTTTTGCGCTTAGTGGGACAGTCATTTGTTTTTCAACAGGACAATGACCCAACACACCTCCAGGCTGTGTAAGGGCTATTTGACCAAGAAGGAGAGTGATGGAGTGCTGCATCAGATGACCTGGCCTTCACATTCACCCGACCTCAACCCAATTGAGATGGTTTGGGTTGAGTTGGATCGCAGAGTGAAGGAAAAGCAGCCAACAAGTGCTCAGCATATGTGGGAACTCCTTCAAGACTTTTGGAAAAGCATTCCAGGTGAAGCTGGTTGAGAGAATGTCAACAGTGTGCAAAGCTGTCATCAAGGCAAAGGTTGGCTACTTTGAAGAATCTCAAAAACATAATATATTTTGATTTGTTTAACACTTTTTTGGTTGCTACATGATTCCATATGTGTTATTTCATAGTTGTGATGTCTTCACTATTATTCTACAATGTTGAAAATAGTAAAAATAAAGAAAAACCTTTGAATGAGTAGGTGTGTCCAAACTTTTGACTGGTACTGTATGTGTTTACATCCCTGTTAGTGAGTATTTCTCCTTTGCCAAGATAATCCATCCACCTGACAGGTGTGGCATATCAAGAAGCTGATTAAACAGTATGATCATTACACAGGTGCACCTTGTGCAGGGGACAATAAAAGGCCCCTCTAAAATGTGCAGTTTTGTCACACAACACAATGCCACAGATGTCTCAAGTTTTGAGGGAGCATGCAATTGGCATGCTGACTGCAGGAATGTCCACCAGAGCTGTTGCCAGATAATTGAATGTTCATTTCTCTACCATAAGCCGCCTCCAACGTCGTTTTAGATAATTTGGCAGTACGTCCAACCGGCCTCAATCGCAGACCACGTGTTTGAAGTCATGTGGGCAAGCGGTTTGCTGATGTCAATGTTGTGAACAGAGTGCCCCATGGTGGCGGTGGGGTTATGGTATGGGCAGGCATAAGCTACGGACAACGAACACAATTGGCAATTTGAATGAACAAAAATACCATGACGAGATCCTGAGGCCCATTTTTTTTATGTATCTGTGACCAACAGATGCATACAGTTGAAGTCGGAAGTTTACATACACCTTAGCCAAATACATTTAAACTCCGTTTATCACAATTCCTGACATTTAATCCTAATAAAAATACCCTGTCTTAGGTCAGTTAGGATCACCACTTTATTTTAAGAATGTGAAATGTCAGAATAATAGTAGAGAGAATGATTTATTTCAGCTTTTATTTCTTTCATCACATTCCCAGTGGGTCAGAAGTTTACATACACTCAATTCATATTTGGTAGCAATGCCTTTAAATTGTTTAACTTGGGTCAAACGTTTCAGGTAGCCTTCCACAAGATTCCCACAATAAGTTGGGTGAATTTTGGCCATTCCTCCTGACAGAGCTGGTGTAACTGAGTCAGGTTTGTAGGCCTCCTTGCTCACACACGCTTTTTCAGTTCTGCCCACACATTTTCTATAGGATTGAGGTCAAGGCTTTGTGATGGCCACTCCAATACCTTGACTTTGATGTCCTTAAGCCATTGTGCCACAACTTTGGAAGTATGCTTGGGGTCATTGTCCATTTGGAAGACCCATTTGCTACCAAGCTTTAACTTCCTGACTGATGTCTTGAGATGTTGCTTCAATATATCCACATAATTTTCCTTCCTCATGATGCCATCTATTTTGTGAAGTGCACCAGTCCCTCCTTCAGCAAAGCACCCCCACAGCATGATACTGCCACCCCTGTGCTTCACGGTTGGGATGGTGTTTTACGGCTTGCAAGCAACCCCCTTTTTCCTCCAAACATAACGATGGTCATTATGGCCAAACAGTTCTATTTTTGTTTCATCATACCAGAGGACATTTCTCCAAAAAGTACGATCTTTGTCCCCATGTGCAGTTGCAAACCATAGTCTGGCTTTTTTATGGCGGTTTTGGAGCAGTGGCTTCTTCCTTGCTGAGCGGCCTTTCAGGTTATGTCGATATAGGACTTGTTTTACTGTAGATACTTTTGTACCTGTTTCCTCCAGCATCTTCACAAGGTCTTTTGCTGTTGTTCTGGGATTGATTTGCACTTTTCGCACCAAAGTACGTTCATCTCTAGGAGACAGAACGCGTCTCATTCCTGAGCGGTATGACGGCTGCGTTGTCCCATGGTGTTTATACTTGCGTACTATTGTTTGTACAGATGAACGTGGTACCTTCAGCCATTTGGAAATTGCTCCCAAGGATGAACCAGACTTGTGGAGGTCTGCAATTTTTTTTCTGAGGTCTTGGCTGATTTCTTTTGATTTTCCCATGATGTCAAGCAAAGAGGCACTGAGTTTGAAGGTAGGCCTTGAAATACATCCACAGGTACACCTCCAATTGACTCAAATGATGTCAATTAGCCTATCAGAAGCTTCTAAAGCCATGACATCATTTTCTGGAATTTTCCAAGCTGTTTAAAGGCACAGTCAACTTAGTGTATGTAAACTTCTGACCCACTGGAATTGTGATACAGTGAATTATAAGTGAAATAATCTGTCTGTAAACAATTGTTGGAAGAATTACTTGTGTCATACACAAAGTAGATGTCCTAACCGACTTGCCAAAACTATAGTCTGTTAACAAGAAATTTGTGGAGTGGTTGAAAAACGAGTTTTAATGACTCCAATCTAAGTGTATGTATCTTCTGACTTCAACAGTATCTGTATTCCCAGTCATTTGAAATCCATAGATTAGGGCCTAATGAATTTATTTCAATTGACTGATTTCCTCATATGAACTTTAACTCAGAAAAATCAATGAAATTGTTGCATGTTGCGTTTATATTTTTTTTCAGTATAGAATCTCCTGGCTAGCATTTTGGAGCATGTAGCAATGCTAGTGGAAAGTGATTGTATCAGCTAGCGTAACGTAACACAAAAGTGAACTATCCCTTTAAGTCAAACACTTGTAATGAATTAAAATGTTCTATTTCCTGTTCCATGACAATGTGTAACACAACATCCTGCATAGCTAATTGTGTTCTGGCTTTGCATCCTTCCTTTGATAATAAATTAGGCTTAGTATTAGTATTACACATGCAATAAAACGAGATTTTCCATTTCCTGTTCCCGTAGTTCCGTGATGACGTGTACCACAACATCCTGACCTCCGACCTTCCCAATCTCCTGGAGTACGGCAACCTCACGGCGTTAACACACCTGTGGGGCTCGGGGCAGATCAGTAACTTTGAGTACTTGACGCACCTCAACAAGCACTCTGGGCGGAGCTTCAACGACCTGATGCAGTACCCTGTCTTCCCCTTCATACTGAAGGACTACATCTCCGAGACACTGGACCTTGGGGACAGCGCCATCTACAGGTCAGTTATAGTACTAGCACTGTTAGCTAAGGGTCAGTGTTATAAGGAACTGACACTACGGATCAAAAGGAAAACAGAACAGGAAGCTTTTTCTCTTCCCCCTTTATCCCTTGTTTTCTGGACTGTTTTCAGGAACCTGAACAAGCCCATAGCAGTCCAGTCTAAAGAGAAGGAGGATCGCTATGTGGACAATTACAAGGTAAACAGCTTAGTACAGCCTTACTGTATTACTGCTTCTTGGATAGGAAATCTAAATCTAATCAGAATATGTGATCGGTGTACAGTTTTTCTCATGTATTCATTACACATCATATAAACTGGAGCTTCTGCTTGAACTCTTTCAGTACCTAGAGGAGGAGTATCGGAAGGGAGCGCATGACGACGATCCCATGCCTCCTGTCCAGCCGTACCATTATGGATCTCACTACTCCAACTCCGGCACTGTGCTACACTTCCTGGTTCGCATGCCTCCGTTCACCAAGATGTTCCTGGCCTACCAGGGTAAGTCACCACACAGATGTGTACTTCTTTAATGCAGCTGACGGAAACCTTCTCTTCTTGAAAATAGCTCTTTTCATTCAGCTGCAAAAAAAGCTCTTAGAAAGGATCACTGACATCTACATTATATTATTAGCATGATCCTGATCTGATCCATTACAATGGCTGGCCTGCATCAAAGGCTTTCTCTGTAAGGCTTTCTCTTCTCCTCAAACTTCTCTCTGACTCCCCCTCTCTGACTCCCCCTCTTCTCCCCTTCTATGTCTCTTACTCTCTACCTGCTCATCCAGCTTGCTCTCTTCGTCTGCTCTTGTCTTTCCAACCCTCTTCCTCTGCTCTTGTCTTTCCAACCCTCTTCGTCTGAAGCCTCTCATCTTTGTTGATAGGAGTGTAATTGAATGCAGAAGCGGTGGTTCACACGAGGCCCTGAAAGGAAGCTCATTCACAAAGATCAAGCTTTACAGTGTGTTTGTCCCGTATCATCAGAACACAGGTTTAATTACTGTGTGTTACAGATCAGAGCTTTGATATCCCCGACCGGACGTTCCACTCTATGAATACAACATGGCGTCTCTCCTCCTTCGAGAGCATGACTGACGTCAAGGAGCTAATACCGGAGTTCTTCTACCTCCCTGAGTTCCTGGTCAACAGAGAGGGTAAAACCACACACACCCTCTATAACCTGTCTATATAACTCCTCTATACCTCCCTGAGTTCCTGGTCAACACAAACACCTCTATAACCTGTCTATATAACTCCTCTATACCTCCCTGAGTTCCTGGTCAACACACACACATCTCTATAACCTGTCTATATAACTCCTCTATACCTCCCTGAGTTCCTGGTCAACACACACATCTCTATAACCTGTCTATATAACTCCTCTATACCTCCCTGAGTTCCTGGTCAACACACACACCTCTATAACCTGTCTATATAACTCCTCTATACCTCCCTGAGTTCCTGGTCAACACACACACCTCTATAACCTGTCTATATAACTCCTCTATACCTCCCTGAGTTCCTGGTCACACACATCTCTATAACCTGTCTATATAACTCCTCTATACCTCCCTGAGTTCCTGGTCAACACACCACACCTCTATAACCTGGTCTATATACACTCCTCTATACCTCCCTGAGTTCCTGGTCAACACACACATCTCTATAACCTGTCTATATAACTCCTCTATACCTCCCTGAGTTCCTGGTCAACACACACACCTCTATAACCTGTCTATATAACTCCTCTATACCTCCCTGAGTTCCTGGTCAACACAACACCTCTATAACTGTCTATATAACTCCTCTATACCTCCCTGAGTTCCTGGTCAACACACATCTCTATAACCTGTCTATATAACTCCTCTATACCTCCCTGAGTTCCTGGTCAACACACACACCTCTATAACCTGTCTATATAACTCCTCTATACCTCCCTGAGTTCCTGGTCAACACAACCTAAAACCGTATATATAACCCTATCCCTGAGTTCTATAACCTGTCTATATAACTCCTCTATACCTCCCTGAGTTCCTGGTCAACACACACACCCTCTATAACCTGTCCTATATAACTCCTCTATACCTCCCTGAGTTCCTGGTCAACACACACATCTCTATAACCTGTCTATATAACTCCTCTATACCTCCCTGAGTTCCTGGTCAACACACACATCTCTATAACCTGTCTATATAACTCCTCTATACCTCCCTGAGTTCCTGGTCAACACACACACCTCTATAACCTGTCTATATAACTCCTCTATACCTCCCTGAGTTCCTGGTCAACACACACACCTCTATAACCTGTCTATATAACTCCTCTATACCTCCCTGAGTTCCTGGTCAACACACACACCTCTATAACCTGTCTATATAACTCCTCTATACCTCCCAGAGTTCCTGGTCAACACACGCATCTCTATAACCTGTCTATATAACTCCTCTATACCTCCCTGAGTTCCTGGTCAACACACACATCTCTATAACCTGTCTATATAACTCCTCTATACCTCCCTGAGTTCCTGGTCAACACACACACCTCTATAACCTGTCTATATAACTCCTCTATACCTCCCTGAGTTCCTGGTCAACACACACATCTCTATAACCTGTCTATATAACTCCTCTATACCTCCCTGAGTTCCTGGTCAACACACACACCTCTATAACCTGTCTATATAACTCCTCTATACCTCCCAGAGTTCCTGGTCAACACACACACCTCTATAACCTGTCTATATAACTCCTCTATACCTCCCAGAGTTCCTGGTCAACACACACACCTCTATAACCTGTCTATATAACTCCTCTATACCTCCCTGAGTTCCTGGTCAACACACACATCTCTATAACCTGTCTATATAACTCCTCTATACCTCCCTGAGTTCCTGGTCAACACACACACCTCTATAACCTGTCTATATAACTCCTCTATACCTCCCTGAGTTCCTGGTCAACACACACATCTCTATAACCTGTCTATATAACTCCTCTATACCTCCCTGAGTTCCTGGTCAACACACACACCTCTATAACCTGTCTATATAACTCCTCTATACCTCCCTGAGTTCCTGGTCAACACACACACCTCTATAACCTGTCTATATAACTCCTCTATACCTCCCTGAGTTCCTGGTCAACACACACACCTCTATAACCTGTCTATATAACTCCTCTATACCTCCCTGAGTTCCTGGTCAACACACACACCTCTATAACCTGTCTATATAACTCCTCTATACCTCCCTGAGTTCCTGGTCAACACACACACCTCTATAACCTGTCTATATAACTCCTCTATACCTCCCTGAGTTCCTGGTCAACACACACATCTCTATAACCTGTCTATATAACTCCTCTATACCTCATACATCAACCCTACTGTGGAGTTATTTTACCTGCCTGAGTTCCTGGTTAACAGAGAAATGACGAGATGGGCAGAAAACTAATCTGTATTACAGTAAGAAATGCTTTACTGTAGATATCCGTATTACCAGTAAGAAATGCTTTACTGTAGATATCCGTATTACCAGTAAGAAATGCTTTACTGTAGATATCCGTATTACAGTAAGAAATGCTTTACTGTAGATATCTATATTACCAGTAATAAATGCTTTACTGTAGATATCCATATTACCAGTAAGAAATGCTTTAATGTAGATATCCATATTACCAGTAATAAATGCTTTACTGTAGATGTCTGTATTACAGTAAGAAATGCTTTATTGTAGATATCCGTATTACCAGTAATAAATGCTTTACAGTAGATATCCGTATTACCAGTAATAAATGCTTTACTGTAGGGAATGGCCGGCAGGGATGTAGCTCAGTTGATAGAGCATGGTGTTTGCAACGCCAGGGTTGTGGGTTCGATTCCCACAGGGGGTATGAAAAAAATAAAAATAATGTATGCACTAACTGTAAGTCGCTCTGGATAAGAGCGTCTGCTAAATGACTAAAATGTAAATGTATATCCGTATTACCAGTAAGAAATGCTTTACTGTAGATATCCATATTACCAGTAAGAAATGCTTTACTGTAGATATCCGTATTACAGTAAGAAATGATTTACTGTAGATATCCGTATTACCAGTAAGAAATGCTTTACTGTAGATATCCATATTACCATTAAGAAATGCTTTAATGTAGATATCCGTATTACAGTAAGAAATGCTTTACTGTAGATATCGTATTACAGTAAGAAATGCTTTACTGTAGATATCCGTATTACCAGTAAGAAATGCTTTAATGTAGATATCCGTATTACAGTAAGAAATGCTTTACTGTAGATATCCGTATTACCAGTAAGAAATGCTTTAATGTAGATATCCGTATTACAGTAAGAAATGCTTTACTGTAGATATCCATATTACCAGTAAGAAATGCTTTACTGTAGATATCCGTATTACCAGTAAGAAATGCTTTACTGTAGATATCCATATTACAGTAAGACATGCTTTACTGTAGATATCTGTATTACAGTAAGAAATGCTTTACTGTAGACCTCCTTTCCTCTTTCCCTCCAGGTTTTGACTTTGGTGTGCGTCAAAACAGTGAGCGTGTGAACCACGTCAACCTGCCACCCTGGGCGCGTAACGACCCTCGTCTCTTCATCCTGATCCACCGCCAGGCCCTGGAGTCAGACCAGGTCTCTCAGACCCTCTGTCAGTGGATTGACCTGGTGTTTGGGTTGAAACAGAAGGGCAAGGCTGCTGTTCATGCCATCAACGTATTCCACCCAGCTGTGAGTAGCTGTTATATACCTGGGCCATATAAATGCCACCAGACGGAAGGAAACCGACTGGGACAGAGAGGGACTGCCTGGATTTGGACAAAAAAATAAACATTGGATTTTGGTTTAACGTTGCAAAATGTTTTTGTGTGTTCCCTAATGAACACAACCTTGGACAGGAAGAGACATTAGCTTGTATTTTAACTGTTTTCGACAAGTATGTCAATTATATTTTTTTCCCCTCTCCCCTCGTCCGTAGACATACTTCGGTATGGACGTGTCGTCAGTGGAGGACCCGGTGCAGCGGCGTGCGTTGGAGACCATGATCAAGACGTACGGACAGACGCCCAGACAGCTTTTCTCTGCGTCCCACATCAGCAGAGCCGGACCCAGGCTCATTATGGAGGGAGAGCTTCCTGCTGCCATGGGTCTCCTGGTGCAGCTGGCCTTCAGAGAGACCAGGGAACAGGTCAAAGAGATAGTTTACCCGGTAGGTTAAAGGTCAAAGGTTAGGGTTAGTATTTAGGGTCAGGCGTTACGGTCTCCTGGTGCAGCTGGCCTTCAGAGAGACCAGGGAACAGGTCAAAGAGATAGTTTACCCGGTAGGTTAAAGGTCAAAGGTTAGGGTTAGTATTTAGGGTCAGGCGTTACGGTCTCCTGGTGCAGTTGGCCTTCAGAGAGACCAGGGAACAGGTCAAAGAGATAGTTTACCCGGTAGGTTAAAGGTAAAAGGTTAGGGTTAGTATTTAGGGTCAGGCGTTACGGTCTCCTGGTGCAGTTGGACTTCAGAGAGACCAGGGAACAGGTCAAAGAGACTTCTCGTGTCCTCTCTCCTCTTCAAAACCCATTGGATGAGAAGGTCAGAGGGGAGGGACCTCTAGCTTTCTCATCCAATGGGTTTTGAGAAGGAGACAAGGAGAGAGGACGCGAGGAGTATGCAATTGAGACCTTCCAATAGTCTACCCGATAGGTCAAAGTTCAAACTGGGGAGTTATGGGAAGTGTAGCGTAGTCTCCTTGAAAAACAGTTGTTGCTAAGTGGACTTTACTTGCTACATGAAGATGAAGTGATTTGAAGTGAAATTAAATGATATGGGTCTGGGTGGGTTATGCAGTGCTGTTGAATACTCATCCTTCTCCCCTCCATCCTCCACAGAGTCCCCTGTCCTGGATCAAGGGTCTGAAGTGGGGTGAGTATGTGGGCTCGCCCAGCTCTCCTGATCCTGCAGTGTGTTTCAGCCAGCCCCATGGGGAGAGGTTTGGATCGCTTACTGGCTCTCCCTACCAGAGCCATCTGTGGACTGTCACGCAACTTCTGTCTCATGATGATCTACAGCAAGGAACAAGGTGACACATTACCGTTTACTGGAAAAATGATAGATTTCCTAATAGGCTAGTGACAGGGTCTCCACATTTTTTGAAATACCCGAGGCAGATCAAAACACAGCCATGTTTTTTCACATTACTAATGTCTCCCATTCATGAATTGGACGGTTGTGTAAAAATGTTTTACTGCAGAAGTAGTTAAATTGACATATATTATGACTCAAAACATGCAGAATAATGCCCAGCTGTAGGAGTGTGGAGGGGGGACAAACTCATGTAACCCAATAATGCCCAGCTGTAGGAGAGGGGGGAGGGGTTAAAACTCATGTAACCCAATAATGCCCAGCTGTAGGAGAGTGGGGAGGGGTTAAAACTCATGTAACCCAATAATGCCCAGCTGTAGTAGAGTGGGGAGGGGTTAAAACTCATGTAACCCAATAATGCCCAGCTGGAGGAGAGGGGGAGGGGTTAAAACTCATGTAACCCAATAATGCCCAGCTGTAGGAGAGGGGGAGGGGTTAAAACTCATGTAACCCAATAATGCCCAGCTGTAGTAGAGTGGGGAGGGGTTAAAACTCATGTAACCCAATAATGCCCAGCTGTAGGAGAGTGGGGAGGGGTTAAAACTCATGTAACCCAATAATGCCCAGCTGTAGGAGAGTGGGGAGGGGTTAAAACTCATGTAACCCAATAATGCCCAGCTGTAGGAGAGGGGGGAGGGGTTAAAACTCATGTAACCCAATAATGCCCAGCTGGAGGAGAGTGGGGAGGGGTTAAAACTCATGTAACCCAATAATGCCCAGCTGGAGGAGAGGGGGGAGGGGTTAAAACTCATGTAACCCAATAATGCCCAGCTGGAGGAGAGGGGAGGGGTTAAAACTCATGTAACCCAATAATGCCCAGCTGTAGGAGAGGGGAGGGGTTAAAACTCATGTAACCCAATAATGCCCAGCTGTAGGAGAGGGGAGGGGTTAAAACTCATGTAACCCAATAATGCCCAGCTGTAGGAGAGTGGGGAGGGGTTAAAACTCATGTAACCCAATAATGCCAAGCTGTAGGAGAGGGGAGGGGTTAAAACTCATGTAACCCAATAATGCCCAGCTTGATATTGCTAAAATTGGTAATACAATTAGTCAGTTGTCTTCCCTACATACACAAACAAACAGCATTCAATAATTGGCATATACATTAGTCTTACAGAATTCCCACGTGGGCGAGGATATTGGAAATATAATCAAACCTAGTGGATGACAACTTGTTTTTTAACCAGAACAGAATAATTTATAACTTACTTTTTACTACATAACATAGGTACAGCAGATCCCCTTATTGTAATGGACACGTTTAAATGTGCCTTTAGAGGCCATTCAGTACTTATTTCTAAAATGAGTCCCCTGTAGCTCAGTTGGTAGAGCAAGGCGCTTGCAACGCCAGTGTTGTGGGTTCGTTTCCCACGGGGGGCCAGTATGAAAATGTATGCACTCACTAACTGTAAGTCGCTCTGGATAAGAGCGTCTGCTAAATGACTAAAATGTGAAAACAAAAGCAATTTAGGTCAAAAGAGTTCATATTAACAAAGGAAATAGAGGGACTAACAGTACAAATAGATAGCAATAAAAACAGTACCATAGAGGCACAGAATAAGTTACAGGAGAAATTAAAAGAAATGGAGGAACTTATTCAAGAAAGATCAAGTGTAATATATTATAAAAATAAAGCGAACTGGATGGAATATGGGATAAAATGCACCAAATAATTTTTCTTCAACATAGAAATGCTACCAAAAATAATTTACTGAAACTTGTTCCAAAAGCCATATCTCAGACTGCCCATCTTAATCTTTTATTTTTATTGGCCAGTCTGAGATATGGCTTTTTCTTTGCATCTCTGCCTAGAAGGTCAGCATCCCGGAGTCGCCTCTTCACTGTTGACGTTGAGACTGGTGTTTTTAATGAAGCTGCCAATTGAGGACCTGTGAGGAGTCTGTTTCTCAAACTAGACACTCTAATGTATTTGTCCTCTTGCTCAGTTGTTCACCGGGGCCTCCCACTCCTCTTTCTATTCTGGTTAGAGCCAGTTTGCGCTGTTCTGTGAAGAGAGTAGTACACAGCGTTGTACGAGATCTTCAGTTTCTTGGCAATTTCTCGCATAGAATAGCCTTCATTTCTCAGAACAAGAATAGACTGACGAGTTTCAGAAGAAAGTTATTTGTTTCTGGCCATTTTGAGCCTGTAATCGAACCCACAATTGCTGATGCTCCAGATACTCAACTAGTCTCAAGAAGGCCAGTTTTATTGCTTCTTTAATCAGCACAACAGTTTTCAGCTGTGCTAACATAATTGCAAAAGGGTTTTCTAATGATCAATTAGCCTTTTTAAAATGATAAACTTGGATTAGCAAACACAACATGCCATTGGAACACAGGACTGATGGTTGCTGATAATGGGCCTCTGTACGCCTATGAAGATATTCCATTAAAAATCAGCCGTTTCCAGCTACAATAGCCATTTACAACATTAACAATGTCTACACTGTATTTCTGATCAATTTGATGTTATTTTAATGGACAAAAAAAGTACTTTTCTTTCGAAAACAAGGACATTTCTAAGTGACCCCAAACTTTTGAACGGTAGTGTGTGTTTTCGTTTGTCATCTCCACTAACCAAATTTAATTGTAAGGACTCTATTAATAATGTAAAATGAACAGCTGTACAGAAAGACTCATGTGAAGGCCTAATTATGGAGAAGGAACCTCTAGATGCAATTAAAGCCTTCAAGTCAGGACAAACTCCAGGGCTGGATGGCATACCAGTTGAGGTATATCAAATATTGTTTTATGTACTCAGAGGTCCTTTATTAGCATGTTTTAACCACTCCTATAAAAATGGTAGATTATCAGACACTCAACAAGAAGGTCTGATTTCATTATTACTGAAACAGGACCCAGGTGGTAAATATAAAATATAAAAAAGTGGAGACCCCTTACACTTCAGTGTTGTGATGCAAAAATTCTAGCAAAATGCATAGTATTAAAAAGGTATTGTCAGATATTATTCATCCTAATCAGACAGGTTCTTTACATGGACGATACATTGGAGATAATATAAGACAAGTACTGGAAACAATAGAACACTATGAAAAATCTGGGAAACCAGGCCTGCTATTCATAACAGACTTTGAAAAGGCTTTTGATAAAGTACGACTGGAATGTATATATAAACTTTCTGAGAAGTAGCCATTATTTACTATTTTACAGCTAGGATTACTGTATATAACTTTAACCCATTTTATAAGAGAGTCACTTACAGTACATCACAATACATGCTGTTAACTAAAGTCACTTACAGTACATCATAATACATGCTGTTAACTAAAGTCACTTACAGTACATTATAATACATGCTGTTAACTAAAGTCACTTACAGTACATCATAATACATGCTGTTAACTAAAGTCACTTACAGTACATTATAATACATGCTGTTAACTAAAGTCACTTACAGTACATTATAATACATGCTGTTAACTAAAGTCACTTACAGTACATTATAATACATGCTGTTAACTAAAGTCACTTACAGTACATCATAATACATGCTGTTAACTAAAGTCACTTACAGTACATTATAATACATGCTGTTAACTAAAGTCACTTACAGTACATTATAATACATGCTGTTAACTAAAGTCACTTACAGTACATTATAATACATGCTGTTAACTAAAGTCACTTACAGTACATTAATACATGCTGTTAACTAAAGTCACTTACAGTACATCATAATACATGCTGTTAACTAAAGTCACTTACAGTACATTATAATACATGCTGTTAACTAAAGTCACTTACAGTACATTATAATACATGCTGTTAACTAAAGTCACTTGCAGTACATTATAATACATGCTGTTAACTAAAGTCACTTGCAGTACATTATAATACATGCTGTTAACTAAAGTCACTTACAGTACATTATAATACATGCTGTTAACTAAAGTCACTTGCAGTACATTATAATACATGCTGTTAACTAAAGTCACTTACAGTACATTATAATACATGCTGTTAATAAAGTCACTTACAGTACATTATAATACATGCTGTTAACTAAAGTCACTTACAGTACATTATAATACATGCTGTTAATAAAGTCACTTGCAGTACATTATAATACATGTTTAGTATGTGTCTGTGATCCATAGGGGCCCTGGTCAAACGTAGTGCACTATATAGGGAATAGGGTGCTATTTGGGACAAACACAGTACTGACCCTCTCTCCCTCTGTGTCTCTAGGTGTGAGGAGTACTGACCCTCTCTCCCTCTGTGTCTCTAGGTGTGAGGAGTACTGACCCTCTCTCCCTCTGTGTCTCTAGGTGTGAGGAGTACTGACCCTCTCTCCCTCTGTGTCTCTAGGTGTGAGGAGTACTGACCCTCTCTCCCTCTGTGTCTCTAGGTGTGAGGAGTACTGACCCTCTCTCCCTCTGTGTCTCTAGGTGTGAGGAGTACTGACCCTCTCTCCCTCTGTGTCTCTAGGTGTGAGGAGTATGCACAGTACAGATATCCAGTGGTCTGCCATCTTGAGTTGGGGCTATGCTGACAACATGCTGAGGCTAAAGAGCAAACAGAGTGAACCGCCCATCAACTTCATACAGTGCTCTCCACTACACCAGGTAAACTATCGTACCAAACCTTTAAGATCGCTAAGCCCTAAAGGTAGATTTGTACAGCTGACCAAAGATTAACAACAGGAACCGGGATCCATAGATTTCCCAGGCGAGCTCCCTCCCACCAAGCTTGTTAACTGAAGTGAATTACAGTACATCACAATACATGTTTAGTATGTTTCTGTGATCCATAGGGGCCCTGGTCAAAAGTAGTGCACTATATAGGGAATAGGACACAAACACACTCTCTTGAGGCTGTTAATGACAGA
This sequence comes from Coregonus sp. 'balchen', assembly GCA_902810595.1. Taxonomy (NCBI): domain Eukaryota; kingdom Metazoa; phylum Chordata; class Actinopteri; order Salmoniformes; family Salmonidae; genus Coregonus; species Coregonus sp. 'balchen'. The sequence goes on along the minus strand of LR778253.1, from coordinate 1,423,931 downwards.
TGGAGAAATAGGAGACTCCACAGCACCTTGAGGCTGTTAATGACAGATGGAGAAATAGGAGACTCCACAGCACCTTGAGGCTGTTAATGACAGATGGAGAAATAGGAGACTCCACAGCACCTTGAGGCTGTTAATGACAGATGGAGAAATAGGAGACTCCACAGCACCTTGAGGCTGTTAATGACAGATGGAGAAATAGGAGACTCCACAGCACCTTGAGGCTGTTAATGACAGATGGAGAAATAGGAGACTCCACAGCACCTTGAGGCTGTTAATGACAGATGGAGAAATAGGAGACTCCACAGCACCTTGAGGCTGTTAATGACAGATGGAGAAATAGGAGACTCCACAGCACCTTGAGGCTGTTAATGACAGATGGAGAAATAGGAGACTCCACAGCACCTTGAGGCTGTTAATGACAGATGGAGAAATAGGAGACTCCACAGCACCTTGAGGCTGTTAATGACAGATGGAGAAATAGGAGACTCCACAGCACCTTGAGGCTGTTAATGACAGATGGAGAAATAGGAGACTCCACAGCACCTTGAGGCTGTTAATGACAGATGGAGAAATAGGAGACTCCACAGCACCTACTGTATGAAGAAGACTCCCCATTCAGCTTTGTTAATCATTCCCTCTCTCTCTAGGTAACAGCGTGTGCCTGGGTGTCTGATGGTTGTCAGCTGTTTACCGGCAGTAGATGTGGAGTCATCACGGCCTACATTAACCGCTTCAGTACATCTACTGTGAGTAGTACAAGCCTATCCTCCTCTCTCTCTCTCTCTCCTCTCTCTCTCTCTCTCTCTCTCTCGCTCGTCCTCTCCTTTCTCTCTCTCCTTCTCTCTCTCTCTCTCCTGCGTCCTCTCGCTATCTCTTTCTCTCTCTCCTCTTCGTCTCTGCTCTCTCTCGCTCTCTCCTCTCTCTCTCTCCTCTCTCCCTAAATTATAAATATATAATATAATATATATATATTATATACACACTACATGACCAAAAGTATGTGGACACCTGCTCCTCGAACATCTCATTCCAAAATCTTGGGCATTAATATGGAGTTGGTCCCCCCTTTGCTGCTATAACAGCCTCCACTCTTCTGGGAAGGCTTTCCACTAGATGTTGGAACATTGCTGTGGGGACTTGCTTCCATTCAGCCACAAGAGCATTAGTGAGGTCGGGCACTGATGTTTGGTGATTGGGCCTGGCTCGCAGTCGGCGTTCCAATTCATCCCAAAGGTGTTCGATGGGGTTGAGGTCAGGGCTCTGTGCAGGCCAGTCAAGTTCTTCCACACCGATCTCGACAAACCATTTCTGTATAGACCTCGCTTCGTGCATGGGGACATTGTCATGCTGAAACAGGAAAGGACCTTCCCCAAACTGTTGCCACTAAGTTGGAAGCACAGAATCGTCTAGAATGTCATTGTATGCTGTAGCATTAAGATTTCCCTTCACTGGAACTAAGGGGCCTAGCCCAAACCATAAAAAAACATTATTCATCCTCCACCAAACTTTACAGTGCATTGGGGCAGGTAGCGTTCTCCTGGCATCCGCCAAACTCAGATTAGTCCCTTGGACTGCCAGATGGTGAAGCATGATTCATCACTCCAGAGAACTTCCACTGCTCCAGAGTCCAATGGCGGCGAGCTTTACACCACTCCAGCCGACGCTTGGCATTGCTCATGGTGATTTTAGGCTTGTGTGCGGCTGCTCGGCCATGGAAACCCATTTCATGAAGCCCCCAACAAACAGTTCTAATGCTGACGTTGCTTCCAGAGGCAGTTTGGAACTCGGTAGTGAGTGTTGCAACCGAGAACAGACGATTTTTACGCAGTACACGCTTCAGCACTCGGCGGTCCCCGTTCTGTGAGCTTGTGTGGCCTACCACTTCGTGGCTGAGCGGTTGTTGCTCCTAGACGTTTCCACTTCACAATAACAGCACTTCGATTTGTCTGTCCATAACACTTTTTTCCAATCTTCCTCTGTCCAGTGTTCTTTTGCCTATCTTAATCTTTTCTTTTTATTGGCCAGTCTGAGATATGGCTTTTTCTTTGCAACTCTGCCTAGAAGGTCAGCATCCCGGAGTCGCCTCTTCACTGTTGACGTTGAGACTGGTGTTTTGCGGGTACTATTTAATGAAGCTGCCAGTTGATGACCTGTGAGGCATCTGTTTCTCAAACTAGACACTCTAATGTATTTGTCCTCTTGCTCAGTTGTGCACCGGGGCCTCCCACTCCTCTTTCTATTATGGTTAGAGCCAGTTTGTGCTGTTCTGTGAAGGGAGTAGTACACAGCGTTGTACGAGATCTTCAGTTTCTTGGCAATTTCTCGCATGGAATAGCCTTCATTTCTCAGAACAAGAATAGACTGACGAGTTTCAGAAGAAAGTTATTTGTTTCTGGCCATTTTGAGCTTTGAGTTTTATTGCTTCTTTAATCAGCACAACAGTTTTCAGCTGTGCTAACATAATTGCAAAAGGGTTTTCTAATGATCAATTAGCCTTTTAAAATGATAAACTTGGATTAGCAAACACAACATGCCATTGGAACACAGGACTGATGGTTTCTGATAATGGGCCTCTGTACGCCTATGTAGATATTCCATTAAAAATCAGCTGTTTCCAGCTACAATAGCCATTTACAACATTAACAATGTCTACACTGTATTTCTGATCAATTTGATGTTATTTTAATGGACAAAAAAAAATTGCTTTTCTTTCGAAAACAAGAATTTCTAAGTGACCCCAAACTTTTGAACAGTAGCATATGTTAACATTACCAAAGTAAGTGGAATAGATAATAAACAAAAGTGAAATAAACAATAAATATTAACAGTAAACATTACACTCAGAAGTTCCAAAAGAATAAAGACATTTCAAATGTCATATTATGTCTATATACAGTGTTGTAACAATGTGCAAATAGTTAAAGTACAAAAGGGAAAATAAATAAACATAAATATGGGTTGTATTTACAATGGTGTTTGTTCTTCACTGGTTGCCCTTTTCTTGTGGCAACAGGTCACAAATCTTGCAGCTGTGATGGAACACTGTGGTTTTTCACCCAGTAGATAAGGGAGTTTATCAAAATTGGGTTTGTTTTCTAATTCTTTGTGGGTCTGTGTAATCAGAGGGAAATATGTGTCTCTAATATGGTCATACATTTGGCAGGAGGTTAGGATATGCAGCTCAGTTTCCACCTCATTTTGTGGGCAGTGTGCACATAGCCTGTCTTCTCTTGAGAGCCAGGTCTCTCTCTCTCTCTTTAACAGCACCACATTGAGTACAGTACCGTGGGTCTCCATGGCAACACCCTCAGTCACCCTCCCCCTCCACCCATCCTCCTCTCTCCATCCTTCCGTCCGTCTGCCTCCACATCAACACCCACTGACCACCATTATCCCTCCCCTAGACCCCCACAGTGCATACTCTATGTCTCGCTCCATCGCTCTCTCCCTCCCTCTCTATCTCTCTCTCACTCTCTCACTCTCTCTCTCTCTCTCTCTCTCTCTCTCTCTCTCTCTCTATCAATTGAATTAAATTAAATTCATTAGACTTTATTGACATGGCAAGTTCAATAACTTACATTGTCAAAGTATAATTATTTGTACTGAATGATAATTTTGGGAAAGAAAGATTCTCTTAGGTCTGAGTATTTGTCACAGTGTAATAGGAAATGCAGCTCTGTCTCTACCTCTCCCCGGGGGCAGAGTGAGCACAGCCTGTCCTCTCTGGGCAGCCAGGTTTGCCTGTGACGACCGGTCTCTATAGCCAGACTGTGCTCACTGAGTCTGTACCTAGTCATTGTTTTCCTCAGTTTTCTATCAGTCACAGTGGTCAGATAGTCTGCCACCATGTACTGTCTGTTTAGAGCCAAATAGCATTGAAGTTGACTTAGATTTTCTGTGGTGTCTTTGCAATAGGTGATATATTTTTATTTTTGCTTTGTGATGATTTGGTTGGGCCAGATTTTCTGAGTGCTGTCTTGAGGCTCTATGGTTTGGGTTAGTGAACTGAGCCTCAGAACCAGCTGGCTGAGGGGACTCTTCTCTTGATTCATCTCTTGACATAGTAGAGCTGTGTGATGGAATGTTTTGGGGTCACTTGTTTTTAGATGGTTGTAAAATGTTATGGCTTTTTTTTCTATTTGAATAAGGAGGGGGTATTGGCCCAATTCTGCTCTACATGCGTTATTTTGAGTTTTTCTTTGCACTTGCAATACAGTCTTGGAAAACTCTGCATGCAGTGTTTCGATTGGATGTTTGTCCCATTTGCTCAATTCATTATTAGAGAGCGGACCCCATACTTCGCTGCCATATAGAGCAATTGGTTCTATAACTGATTGGAAAATCTTAAGCCAGATTCTAATTGGAATTTCAATTTTAATGTTCCTTTTAATGGCATAGAATGCTCTTCTTGCTTTGTCTCTCAGCTCGTTCACAGCCATGTGAAAGCTACCTGTGTTGCTGATATTTAGTCCTAGATATGTGTAGTTTTTGGTGTGTTCTAACAGAACTGTGTCCAAATAGAATTTATATTTGTGATCCTGATTTCTGGACCTTTTTTTGGAATATCATCATATTCAGGTTTTTTAGATTAACGGTCAGAGCCCAGGTCTGACAGAACCTGTGCAGATGATCTAGATGCTGCTGTAACCCCTCCTTAGTGGGAGACAGTAGCACCAGGTCATCTGCGTACAGCAGACACTTGATTTCAGTGTTGTGTAGGGTGAGACCAGGTGCTGCAGATTCTGCTAATGTTTTTGCCAATTCATTAATGTAGATGTTAAATAGTGTTGGACTTATTGGGCAGCCCTGTTTCACTCCACGTCCCTGAGAGAAGAAGTCTGTTTGCTTGTTGCCGATTTTAACCGCACATTTGTTTTTAGTGTACATTGATTTAATAACATCATATGTTATCCCTCCAATACCACTTTCTATTAGCTTATTAAAAAAAGACCTTTGTGACAAATTAAATCAAATGCTTTCTTGAAGTCTACAAAACATGAGTAGATTTAGCCTTTGTTGTGGTTGACTTGTTTGTCAGTTAGTGTGGAGGGTGTAAATGTGGTCTGGTGTACGATAATTTGTTACAAATCCAATCTGGCTTCTGCTCAGGACGTTGTGTTCATCAAGGAAATGACGTGGTCTGCTATTTATAATACTGCAGAGAATTTACCCCAAGTTGCTGTTAACGCAAATTCCTCTGTAATTATTTGGGTCAAATTTTCCAAAATTTTTATAGATTGGTGTGATCAATCCTTGGTTCCAAATATCGGGGGAAATACCTGCAGTGAGGATAATGTTCAATAGTTAGAGTATATCCGAATTTGTGGTCTATATATTTGATCATTTCATTTAAAATACCATCAGCACCACAGGCCTTTTTGGGTTGGAGAGTGCATCGTTTTTCCAATAATTATTGTTCTGTAATTGGGGTATCCACAAGATTCTGATAGTCTTTGACTGCTGATTCAAGGATTTGTAATTTTTTTTGTATATCTTGTTGTTCTGGGCTCTTTGTTATATTGCTGTAGAGGTTTGCAAAGTGATTTCTCCACATATCCCCATTTTGGATATCCAATTCCTCATGATGAGGTTTGTTTAATTTATTCAAATTCTCCCAGAAGTGGGTTGATGGATTCCTCAATTACATCCAGCTGATTTCTAATGTGCTGTTCCTTTTTTGTTCTTAGGGTGTGTTTGTATTGCTTCAGTGTTTCCCATTTTGAAAGATTATTTTTTTGTTGTCTGGTTCTCTGTGTTTCTGATTAGATACACTACCGGTCAAAAGTTTTAGAACACCTACTCATTCAAGGGTTTTTCTTTATTTTTACTATTTTCTACATTGTAGAATAATAGTGAAGACATCAAATCTATGAAATAACACAGATGAAATCATGTAGTAACCAAAAAAAATGTTAAACAAATCAAAATATATTTTATATTTGATATTCCTCAAATAGCCACCCATTGCCTTGATGACAGCTTTGCACACTCTTGGCATTCTCTCAACCAGCTTCATGAGGTAGTCACCTGGAATGCATTTCAATTAACAGGTGTGCCTTCTTAAAAGTTAATTTGTGGAATTTCTTTCCTTAATGCGTTTGAGCCAATCAGTTGTGTTGTGTCAAGGTAGGGGTGGTATACAGAAGATAGCCCTATTTGGTAAAAGACCAAGTCCATATTATGGCAAGAACAGCTCAAATAATCAAAGAGAAACGACAGTCCATCATTACTTTAAGACATGAAGGTCAGTCAATATGGAACATTTCAAGAACTTTGAAAGTTTCTTCAAGTGCAGTCGCAAAAACCATCAAGCGCTATGATGAAACTGGCTCTCATGAGGACCGCCACAGGAATGGAAGACCCAGAGTTACCTCTGCTGCAGAGGATAAGTTCATTAGAGTTACCAGCCTCAGAAATTGTAGCCCAAATAAATTCTTCACAGAGTTCAAGTAACAGACACATCTCAACATCAACTATTCAGAGGAGACTGTGTGAATCAGGCCTTCATGGTCGAATTGCTGCAAAGAAACCACTACTAAAGGACACCAATAAGAAGAAGAGACTTGCTTGGGCCAAGAAACACGAGCAATGGACATTAGACCGGTGGTTCCAACCGCCGTGTCTTTGTGAGACGCAGTGTGGGTGAACGGATGATCTCCGCATGTGTGGTTCCCAATTTAAAGCATGGAGGAGGAGGTGTTATGGTGTGGGGGTGCTTTGCTGGTGACACTGACTGTGATTTATTTAGAACACTTAACCAGCATGGCTACCACAGCATTCGGCAGCGATATGCCATCCCATCTGGTTTGGGCTTATTGGGACTATAATTTGTTTTTCAACAGGACAATGACCCAACACACCTCCAGGCTTTGTAATGGCTATTTTACCA
>LR778253.1:1334542-1414542 GCA_902810595.1 Coregonus sp. 'balchen' | reverse complement strand
TCTCTGTACCCCACACATACAATTATCTGTAAGGTCCCTCAGTTGAGCAGTGAATTTCAAACACAGATTCAACCACAAAGAACCAGGGAGGTTTTTCCAATGAGTGCCTCGCCAAAGAAGGGCAACCTATGGGTAGATGGGTTAAAAAAAAAGCAGACATTGAATATCCCTTTGAGCCATAGTGAAAGTTATTTATTACACTTTGGATGGTGTATCAATACACCCAGTCACTACAACAAGGGATTACATGCGTGCCTTGCCTAACTCAGTTGGCGGAGAGGAAGGAAACCCTCTGGGATTTCCACCATGAGGCCAATGGTGGACTTTTAAAAACAGTTACAGGAGTTTATTGGCTTTTGATAGGAGAGAAAATTGATGGATGGATCAACAACCATTTGGTAGTTACTCCACAATAACTAACCTAATTGACAGAGTGAAAAAGAAGGAAGCCTGTACACAATACAATATTCCAAAACATTTATCCTGTTTGCAATAGGCACTAAAGTAAATGTGGCAAAGAAATAAACTTTATGTCCTGAATACAAAGTGTTATGTTTGGGGCAAATCCAACAAAACACATCACTGAGTACCACTCTTCATATTTACAAGCATAGTGGTGGCTGCATCATGTTATGGGTATGCTTGTCATCGTTAAGGACAAAGGAGCTTTTTAGGATAAAAAGTAACGGAATAGAGCTAAGCACAGGCAGAATCCCAGAGGAAAACCTGGTTCAGTCTGCTTTCCAACACTGGGAGAGAAATTCACCTTTCAGCAGGACAATAACCTAAAACACAAGGCCAAATAAACAGTGGCCGAGTTAGTTCTGACTTAAATCTACTTGAAAATCTATGGCAAGACCTGAAAATGGCTGTCTAGCAATGATCAACAACCAATTTGACAGAGCTTGAAGAATTTTGAAAATAATAATGGGCAAATGTTGCAGAATCCAGGTGTGGAAATCTCTTAGAGACTGACCCAGAAAGACTGACAGCTGTAATCGCTGCTAAAGGTGATTCTAACATGTATTGACTCAGGGGGGGTTGAATACTTACAGTATTTCTGTATTTCATTTTCAAAACATTTACCAAAATGTCTAAAAAACATGTTTTCACTTTGTCATTATGGGGTATTGTCTAGATGGGTGAAAAAATAATCTGTTTTAATCCATTTTGAATTCAGGCTGGAACACAACATAATGTGGAATAAGTGGAGGGGTATGAATACTTTCTGAAGGCACTGTAGACTAGTCTACCCACACTGTATCTGCAAGCTGTTGGCTAGAGAGCACATGCCAAGACCAGGGTGGGGGCACATTCGCTATAGAAGACCATTTTTGGCAATGGAAACCCATTTTAACTTGGATTGTTTTATTCGGTACATTGGAACATAACAAACGTTATGTTTCTGTACGCTACATCATCACAGACTTTTATCTGCAACAAATCAATTTAATGGAAACATCTCTGCTGGGAAAATGCACATATTGTTTTTATGCAAATTTTTGAATATTCGCAAGGAAATCTGTCGCCAATTGGATGGAAACTTAGCTAGTGACACAAAGATGTTGTGAATGAGCGGGGGCTTCCTGAATGAATGTAAATAACACACCTCTTTCCTTTCCCTGTCATCACAACCATTCAGGCTGTGGAGCACTTGGGACTTGAAGCCAGTGAGAGAGATCACCTTCCCCAAGTCTAACAAGCCCATCATCAGCCTGACGTATTCATGTGACGGCCACCACCTCTACACAGCTAACAGCGAGGGGACGGTCATGGCCTGGTGTAGGAGAGACCAGCAGAGGATGAAACTGCCCATGTTCTACAGCTTCCTCTCTAGCTACGCTGCCAGCTGACAGACAGGGCCTTAAAGGACTACACTACCCACAATCCTCCCGAGAGACGTGATTACAATACCCACAGTCCTATTCTGACGCATGGCTCCAGACTACCCGCTTAGAGACCGCATGTTGAGTCAGAACTACAATACCCACAGTCCTCTGCTCTTATGGCGGCCCCCAGACCTCCCGGCATTTTGAGTCAGAACTACAATACCCATAGTTCTCTTCTCTTCTGACGCATTGCTCCAGACTACCCTGGGACAAAACTACAATAACCACAGTTCTCCAGGCGGACAGAACAGCCCGAGCCTCTCCGTGAGCAGTCAGTCCCCTTCTCTCCCCCCGCCGGGAGACCCGCCTCCGGCAATCTACAGCCATTTTCGTGCAAGCAGACTAGCGGCTGTAAACATTAAGCTATGATATGATATTAAAGATCTGTAGATATACTGGTATGTAACAGGGCAGAGCAGGGGGGAGGAGGCTGGGGCTGTCATGGAAACCAACCTTTTGTTCTGATTGTTGTTCTGATTGTATGATTTTTGTTTTGTTTGAGTTTGGTCTTTTTTGCTTTTGGAATATTTTCGTTTTGTTGTCGTGGTAATAATGTTCCTTCCTTCTGAAATGTGTTGCTGATGACTTGATTGGTTGACTGTCCTGGTGAGCTGCTACATACCCTCTCACCAATCCCAAGTCAGACCAAAGGCCCCGCCTCTGCTAGTGTCTGACCAATCCAAAGCCAGAGCAGAGGGTTGAAGACCCCCCCCCCCCCCCCTCGTCTCTCCTTTACGGCCAACGCATGAGTCACCTGACCGATGGCTCTTATTCCTTAGAGACCAGGAAAAGCTGCAGTGACAGGGATGGAGACACTCTGCATATCTGTCACCTACCTGGAGATGGCCTGGCCCTGCATGGTCCTATGGAGACTGAGATACCCCTCCTGTCGACTCTGAACTCTAGACTACGTAAACCAGCTAGGGTTGTGGAGGTGGGATCTGGGATGATAGGAGTCACTGCTCCGTGTGTTGCCTGTAATGCCCTGGACTGATCTGGGATGATAGGAGTCACTGCTCCGTGTGTTGCCTGTAATGCCCTGGACTGATCTGGGTTGATAGGAGTCACTGCTCCGTGTGTTGCCTGTAATGCCCTGGACTGTGCCCTAATAAATGCCCTCTTCTTGCATGCTGGAATGAAGGAGACTGAGGGGGAATGTATACATGTGTGTGTGGATGTGTAGGTGTGTGTGTGTGGATGTGTAGGTGTGTGTGTGTGGATGTGTAGGTGTGTGTGTGAAAGCAATAACTCCGTTATGTTCCTACCTTGTTTAATCCTGCTCCTTGTTGTGTCCATTTTGTTAAAGTGCTGTTGTCATCATCTCTTATTACCAATGAAAGCTGAGAATTATCTTCTGTTCTGTCCTTGTGTTTACTGGCCTCTCCTCTTCAAGGCACTGCAGCCATCAGCTTGCTGGAGATCTGATCTATCATAGGACAGAGGGGAAAGAACCCAGCATCACGTTCCTAGAACCATACCTCTGTCGTCCTTACACTTCATCTTCTAGTTCACCAGTAGGATTTGGAGCCAGAGAGATAAGAGAGTGTAGGAGTGTCTGTCCCCTGAACTCTCCTCTCCTTCACAGCCCTGTAGAAGTGGTGGCTTGATCCAGACAGCCTGTCCCCTGAGCTCTGCTCTCCTTCACAGCCCTGTAGAAGTGGTGGCTTGATCCAGACAGCCTGTCCCCTGAGCTCTGCTCTCCTTCACAGCCCTGTAGAAGTGGTGGCTTGATCCAGACAGCCTGTCCCCTGAGCTCTGCTCTCCTTCACAGCCCTGTAGAAGTGGTGGCTTGATCCAGACAGCCTGTCCCCTGAGCTCTGCTCTCCTTCACAGCCCTGTAGAAGTGGTGGCTTGATCCAGACAGCCTGTCCCCTGAGCTCTGCTCCAGTCTCCTGCTGCCAGGATTACAGACCACTGGGGAGCTGCTTTAACATCCCAGGACACATCAAATCACCCTTGTAATTAGTAATCAATTAAATGAGTGTCTATCTCCACTTCTACACAATGAGAGAGAGAGAGAGAGAGGCAGAGAGATGAGAAGAGCAGAGAGATCTACGATAGGGGAGAAGAGAGGAGATCACATGACAAAACTAGAGATACAGAGCATCGAGGTAGATAATTTAATTGCATTAAACCAAGAGAATTGAGAAAAAGACGAAAAACCCCTTTTTAAAAAAAGGGTTTTTTCCCCCTTTAAAATTTAGGATTTGGACCAGAGGAAAAAGTGAGATGTCCCCCCGCCCTTTCCCCCCCGGTAAAAGGGGGATCCGACCCTTCCCCCCGAGCCTGTTTCCCCCACCCCCCCTTAAAACCCCTTGAAGAACCTGCCCCGATTTCCCCCCCTTTAAAGCCCAAAATTTCTTGCCCCCAACCCCTTTCCCCCCCTTTTTCCTTAAACCCCGGAAGGGGTTACCAGACGGGTTTCCCCGACGTTTTAACCCGAGGTGGTTTTTCCAGAACCCTGGGGGGGAAAACCCTTGGGAGTTTAAGATGGGACTTTTTAAAAAAAAAAAACCCCTTTGGAAAAAAAAAAAAGGGGGCCTCCTTTTCCCCAGGGGGAAATAAAAGACATAATCACACACACTCCATAGAGATATATATACTGTATGTACACACTCCATAGATGTACAGTGCATTCGGAAAGAATTCAGAACACTTGACTTTTACACATTTTGAGAGGTTACAGCCTTATTCTAAAATGGATTAAATTGTTTATTTTCCTCATCAATCTACACACAATACCCCATAATGACAAAGCAAAAGCAGTTTTTTAAATAAAAAAATTAAAAATGGATATGACATTTACATAAGTATTCAGACCCTTTACTCAGTACTTTGTTGAAGCACCTTTGGCAGCGATTACAGCCTTGAGTCTTCTTGGGCATGACGCTACAAGCTTGGCACACCTGTATTTGGGGATTTTCTCCCATTCTTCTCTGCAGATGCTCTCAAGCTCTGTCAGGTTGGATGGGGAGCGTTGCTGCACAGCTATTTTCAGGTCTCTCCAGAGATGTTTGATCGGGTTCAAGTCAGGGCTCTGGCTGGGCCACTCAAGGACATTCAGAGACTTGTCCCGAAGCCACTCCTGCATTCTCTTGGCTATGTGCTTTGGGTCGTTGTCCTGTTGGAAGGTAAACCTTCACCCCAGTCTGAGGTCCTGAGCGCTCTGGAGCAGGTTTTCATCAAGGATCTCTCTGTACTTTGCTCCATTCATCTTTCCCTCGATCCTGACTAGTCTCCCAGTCCCTGCCGCTGAAAAACATCCCCACAGCATGATGCTGCCACCACCATGCTTCACCATAGGGATGGTGCCAAGAGGTTTCCTCTAGAAGTGACGCTTGGCATTCAGGCCAAAGAGTTCAATCTTGGTATCATCAGACCAGAGAATCTTGTTTCTCATGGTCTGAGAGTCTTTAGGTGCCTTTTGGCAAACTCCAAGTGGGCTGTCATGTGCCTTTTACTGAGGAGTGGCTTCCGTCTGGCCACTCTACCATAAAGGCCTTTGGTGGAGTGCTGCAGAGATGGTTGTCCTTCTGGAAGGTTCTCCCATCTCCACAGAGGAACTCTGGAGCTCTGTCAGAGTGACCATCAGGTTCTTGGTCACCTCCCTGACCAAGGCCCTTCTCCCCGATTGCTCAGTTTGGCCTGGTGTCCAGCTCTAGGAAGAGTCTTGGCGGTTCCAAACTTCTTCCATTTAAGAATGATGGAGGCCACTGTGTTCTTGGGGACCGACAATGCTGCAAACATTTTTTGGTACCCTTCCCCAGATCTGTGCCTCGACACAATCCTGTCTCGGAGCTCTACGGACAATTCCTTTGACCTCATGGCTTGGTTTTTGCTCTGACATGCACTTTCAACTGTGGGACCTTATGTAGACAGGTGTGTGCCTTTCCAAATCATGTCCAATCAATGTAATTTACCACAAGTGGACTCTAATCAAGTTGTAGAAATATCTCAAGGATAATCAATGGAAACAGGATGCACCTGAGCTCAATTTCGAGTCTCATAGCAAATGGTCTGAATACTTATGTAAATAAGGTATTTCTGTTTTCATTTAGTTATACATTTGCAAACATTTCTAACAACCTGTTTTCGCTTTGTCATTATGGGGTATTGTGTGTAGATTGATCCAATTTTTTAAAAATGTAACCCATATTAGAATAAGGCTGTAACGTAAAAAATGTGGAAAAAGTCAAAGGGTCTGAATACTTTCTGAATGCACTGTACATACTGTATGTACACACTCCATAGATATAAATATGTACACACTCCATAGTACACACTCCATAGATATAAATATGTACACACTCCATAGATATAAATATGTACACACTCCATAGATATAAATATGTACACACTCCATAGATATAAATATGTACACACTCCATAGTACACACTCCATAGATATAAATATGTACACACTCCATAGATATAAATATGTACACACTCCATAGTACACACTCCATAGATATAAATATGTACACACTCCATAGATATAAATATGTACACACTCCATAGATATAAATATGTACACACTCCATAGTACACACTCCATAGATATAAATATGTACACACTCCATAGTACACACTCCATATATATAAATATGTACACACTCCATAGTACAAATATGTACACACTCCATAGTACACACTCCATATATATAAATATGTACACATTCCATAGTACAAATATGTACATTTTACATTTTAGCAGACGCTCTTATCCAGAGCGACTTACAGTTAGTGAATACATATTTTTTTTATACTGGCCCCCTGTTGGAATTGAACCCACAACCCTGGCGTTGCAAACGCCATGCTCTATCAACTGAGCTACATCCCTGCCGGCCATTCCCTCCCCTACCCTGGACGACGCTGGGCCAATTGTGCGCCGCCCATGAGTCTCCCGGTCGCGGCCGGCTGCGACAGAGCCTGGATTCGAACCAGGATCTCTAGTGGCACAGCTAGCACTGCGATGCAGTGCCTTAGACCACTGCGCCACTCAGGACACACTCCATAGATATAAATATGTACACACTCCATATATATATAAATATGTACACACTCCATAGATATAAATATGTACACACTCCATAGATATAAATATGTACACACTCCATAGATATAAATATGTACACACTCCATAGATATAAATATGTACACACTCCATAGATATAAATACATACACATTCTATAGTACAAATATGTACACACTCCATATATATATAAATATGTACACACTCCATAGTACACACTCCATATATATAAATACATACACATTCTATAGTACAAATATGTACACACTCCATATATATATAAATATGTACACATTCCATAGTACACACTCCATATATATATAAATATGTACACACTCCATATATATATATAAATATGTACACATTCCATAGTACACACTCCATATATATATAAATATGTACACACTCCATATATATATAAATATGTACACATTCCATAGTACACACTCCATATATATATAAATATGTACACACTCCATATATATATATAAATATGTACACATTCCATAGTACACACTCCATATATATATAAATATGTACACACTCCATATATATATAAATATGTACACATTCCATAGTACACACTCCATATATATATAAATATGTACACACTCCATATAGATATAAATATGTACACACTCCATAGTACACACTCCATAGATATAAATATGTACACACTCCATATAGATATAAATATGTACACACTCCATAGTACACACTCCATATAGATATAAATATGTACACACTCCATAGTACACACTCCATATATATATAAATATGTACACATTCCATAGTACACACTCCATATATATATAAATATGTACACACTCCATAGTACACACTCCATATATATATAAATATGTACACATTCCATAGTACACACTCCATATATATATAAATATGTACACACTCCATAGTACACACTCCATATATATATAAATATGTGCACACTCCATAGTACACACTCCATATAGATATAAATATGTACACACTCCATAGTACACACTCCATATATATAAATATGTACACACTCCATAGTACACACTCCATAGTACACACTTATTTGTATATATGTTCCATGCTTTTCCTCCCTTAACTCGGCTCCTCCTGAAGTGGAACCTAATGTGTGCAACATCGTTCTTAAGGCATCCTTAGCAGATGTAACATTGTATGAATGATGTATTTTGATGAAAGGGGCAATATGTCTAAGAAAAAAATGAAATCTTAGTGTTATTTGTGTTGAGATGGACTATGTATAATTGAAGATCTTGTTTTATTTGTTACTTGAGCTGTTTATTCATTTCTCCCACACTTAATATAAGTCCTAAATAGCACCCTATTCCCTATATGGTACACTACACAGAGCCCTGGTCAAAAGTAGTACACTATAAAGGGAATATGGGACCATTTGGGACGTACCCTTGGCCTCTCCTGCTCTGGCCTGGAGGTCGATGTCTGGATGATGGAACATTCTTTATGGACAAACCATGTGATCAGTATATAAATATACATATGCATATTTAAGAAACTTTAGCTGGTGTGCCTTGTCTTCTTCTCTGGAAAATTTATATTAGCTTTGTACATTATCCTTGTTTTAAGAAATAAGTTATGTTATAGTTATGTTATAGTTATGTGAAATAAGTTATGTTATAGTTATGTTATAGTTATGTTATAGTTATGTTATAGTTGTGTGTTTTACTGTCTAAGTGAACTCCAGATACAGGAGGATGAGAAAAGTAGTAGTAGTAGTAGTAGTAGTAGTAGTAGCAGTAGTAGTAGTAGTAGCAGTAGTAGTAGTAGTAGCAGTAGTAGCAGTAGTAGTAGTAGTAGTAGCAGTAGTAGTAGTAGTAGTAGTAGTAGTAGTAGTAGTAGTAGTAGTAGTAGTAGTAGTAGTAGTAGTAGTAAGTAGAGTATAGTAGTAGTAGTAGTAGTAGTAGCAGTAAGAGTAGTAGTAGAGTAGTAGCATAGCAGTAGTAGTAGCAGTACTAGTAGTATTAGTAGTAGTAGCAGTAGTAGTAGTAGCAGTAGCAGCAGTAGCAGTAGTAGCAGTAGCAGTAGTAGCAGTAGTAGTAGTAGTAGCAGTACTAGTAGTATTAGTAGCAGTAGCAGTAGCAGCAGCAGCAGTAGCAGTAGGGAGTAGTAGTAGCGAGTAGTAGCAGTAGTAGTAGCAGTAGTAGTATAGTAGTAGTAGTAGTAGTAGCAGTAGTAGTAAGTAGTAGTAGTAGCAGTAGTAGTAGGCAGTAGTAGTAGTAGTAGTAGTAGCAGTAGTAGTAGCATAGTAGTAGTAGCAGTAGTAGGGAAGTAGTATTAGTAGTAGTAGTAGTATAGTAGCAGTAGTAGTAGTAGTAGATAGTAGCTAGTAGTAGCAGTAGTAGTAGTAGTAGTAAGAGTAGTAGTCAGTAGTAGTAGCAGTAGTAGCAGTAGTAGTAGTAGTAGTAGTAGTAGTAGTAGTACTAGTAGTATTAGTAGTAGTAGAAGCAGCAGCAGTAGTAGTAGTAGTAGTAGTAGTAGTAGTAGTATTATTATTAGTAGTAGTAGTAGTAGTAGTAGTTGGAGGCGACTTATGGTAGAGAAATTAACATTCAATTCTCTGGCAACAGCTCTGGTTGACATTCCTGCAGTCAGCATGCCAATTGCACGCTCCCTCAAAACTGCATATTTTAGAGTGGCCTTTTATTGTCCCCAGCACAAGGTGCACCTGTGTAATGATCATGCTGTTTAATCAGCTTCTTGATATGCCACACCTGTCAGGTGGATGGATTATTTGGCAAAGGAGAAATGCTCACTAACAGGGATGTAAACACATGTGTGCATATGGAACATTTCTGCGTTTATAATTTTTTTTAGTATATTTTAAATGCTAATATTAATATTAAATGTAGCAATTACATGACAAGGGAACAACATTCCCACCACTTTCATTGTCAATAATTACATTTTGCCCATATTCTTGATAAAGAATGTTAATAAACTCACTTGTTTGAGACCACAAAATAAACCAAAATGGCGCTGCTTATAGCTCTATATAAAAAATACTGTTCTTGAAGAAAGCTTGTTCAGAGATTATTTTTATTTTAATTTTTTATGTTAATTCATAATTTCTACACACTTTCTACATGGTTTAAGTCGTTTAAGTTAAGATTCGAGTATTATTATTTTATTCAGACACCATTCAAAACCTCCCGACCCACCAGTTGAGAATCCTCCAGTGGACCATCTACCTCCACCACCACAAAGACAGCAGCATCTCAGCATAGGCCTATTAAATAATGAAAACCTTTCCCTCATTTTCTGACCACAAATGGCAACCTGTTCCCTATATAGTGCACTATAATATAGTATATAGGGTGCCATTTGGTACGCAAAAGCTCACATATTATTATGATGAATGGGAGAAAGGGGTGGTTTTATCTAAATTGTTGTGTAAGATTCGTGGCCTCTGATTCAGCGAGTATCCTAACTGCTGTTCCCTTTCCAAGCTGGACCAATTTGGGAAACCCACGATGATGTCAAAGCGGTTCAAACCGGGATTCCTCTCCCGTCCCCGGTGCGCTCTGCTCTGTTGCTCTACTGCAATACTGGGGCAAATTGGAAAATGCGGCGGGTGCCATTTTCACACGCATGGGTGTAGAAGGGAAGTACTAATATTGGAGGGGAGGGAGAGCGCAAGATGGACGGGGTTCATTAAGGTATTTCATCCAGAATACAGTACAAGCAAAGGCGATTTATGTGGCGATTTTTTTCTACCGCGCACTGAAATCGTGATACTGTAACGGTTCAGTGTTCCATACCCCCCGCGCCAAGCAATCGGTCCTGGCTGCTTCAGCACCTGGAGACAGAGGTTCTTGCAGCGTATTTCCTTGTCATAGCGAGGTCTCCCCCAGCTGCTTAATTCTCTCTCCTCCAGATCCAGCTGCTACCCTGGAGCTCTGACTGACAGTACACACGGACCCGACGCGAGCGCGACACAGCCATCCCTCCTCAAACGGAATATGCGTAAACGCACGGCACATTTTTTGGGAGAGATGCGGCACAGCCACAGCAAGCGGCTGATGAGACAATAGCCTATATCTCACCATCAACAATAATACATATTGTGCTTCGTGGTCCGTCATCATTCCATCCGGTCTGCAACGTTCCGGGGTTTCCTTTTCGAGATTGTTCATCCCCCTCGGTGTGATATTTGACAGGTCCCTTTGTTGGGTGGAGTCAAATCCGGAATTCTAGATATTGGAATCATCACTGGCATCATTTCAGGTGGGTGAAACAAACCGCGTTCTTTACGCGGATGTTTTCATGGCTATACTCATACATGCGTTATGACATATTCAAATATTGCATGTGAATTTTGAAATGTTAATGATGAGAAATTAGTGTGTTATCGCTTATTGGCCTTAAAGTATTCTAGAATCATTGTAGGTTAAGGAAGGGTGCGTGGCTGTTTATTTCTAGCAGGAGAACACAGCCCATATTGCCGTGGTGATAACCAGATGCACCCTTAGATAGTCGAATAAGACCCATAATAATCCCTATAATTAAACCTGTGTTTATAGTGTCCGGTTATAAAGGTGGTTGGGGTGGTTGGGGTTAGGTTATCAAACCGTAGATGATGACCGGGTCTGTAACAACGTTACCCATTAGCATCGGGTTATAACGGGCTGTATTGGGCGCACCCACCCTGGAAAATGATTACATTGAATAAGCTAGCAGCCTGGTCTCTTTCTAGTACCCAATCCAGGCCGTGGTAATGCTGTGCCAATAAGGCCTTCTAATTACCTATACATTATACTGAATAGACAGAGGGCTCCACCTCAAAATATCTGGCCTTTATTTCCAAATATGAATAGAGAAAAGGGAGTCCAATAAGACAGCATATGGAGCGGCTCCGTGAGCCGAATGCACTGTGTGCAACTAGAGCATTTGTTTTCCCAGTCCTGATGGTGATGAACGGGCCTGTGATGTAGGATGGCCAGCCCTGTAGGCAGCAACACCAGGTGGGAGAACCAAGCCCACTCTAGTCAGAATGTCCACTGTACAGAATATCTAACTACCTGGGGGGTGAAATAGGCCTATCCTACTGATGGGGATGCAGGATTCACCAATAGGAGGATGCAGGATTCACCAATAGGACATTATTTTCCAGTTTCTTCCTCACTAAACACCCAACAGTAGATAAATCTCAGCATCAATCACTGGGGTGTGGGACTGTGGGGTATTCTGTGTTAACAGCGACTGTGGGAGTGGTTTGATTATTTATTAGATATACCATCTCTGACTAACAACATTTACTATGCATTTAGGAATAATTCAATGTGGGATGCAGACCTGCAGACACCCCTGTTTATCTCCTAGAGCTCAGTCAATGATAGAAGTGAATCACATAGTAACATGGCTTGAACAACAGTAGGGGAATACCGGTCTCTCACTCCATACATTTCCAATGTGTACAGCCATAACAGTTATTTAGGTCTAGAAACAGGCTATGAATGTCAGACCTCTTGGCTCCATGTCTTTGTGCTTCTTCTACGCAACTGAAGATGAACAGATATTCAACCGACTCTTAGAAAGTTATATGGTTCTGGCTTCATCAGTCATATTTCTTCTACTCAACCCCCAGATCATCATCATGAAGGATGACATCGCCAACAACAGCACACACACACACACACACACACACACACACACACACACACACACACACACACACACACACACACACACACACACACAGGGACACACATGTGCGCATGCACGTACATGCACACGCAACACCCCCCCCCCCCTTCCCCCCCCAGCCTCTTGACTCCATCTCTTTGTGTTCCTATCCCAGGTCATCATCATGAAGGACGGTGTTGTCAACAACAGCACAGCCAGCATCTCCCACGCCAGGAAAGCTGTGGAACAACTCAAGATGGAGGCTTGTATGGACAGGATAAAGGTAATGGTGTGTGTGTGTGTGTGCGTACGTGCGTGCGTGTGCGCATTTGGGTTGGAACTGAGAGTGACCCTCCAATCAGCAGGCTTCTTCCCAAATATCAACTCAAGCTTTATTTATACAGCACATTTCAGAATGGAATGCAATGTATTTACAGCAAATAAATAATAAAAAAACAATGAAAAAAAAGCTGAAATATTTACTACACAATAAACATAAGAGGATAGAAAAACTAAAGTGACACAAACTGAACGACTAAACATCAACCTGAGGAAAAGCAAACCTAAAAATATGTTTTAAGATCATACTTTATGTCCACAGTTTCAGCCCCCCTCAGGTTCTCTGGCAGGCTGTTCCAGAGGCTGGGGGCATAGTAACTAAAGGCTGCCTCTCCATGCCTCTTGGTCCTGGGCTTTGGGATAGTTAAAAGGCCAGTGCCAGAGGACCTGAGGGACCTACTGGGTACATAACTTAAAAGCATGTCTGACATGTATTGGGGTGCACAATTGTGGATTGATTTAAAAACCAATAGAAGAATCTTAAAAGTAATTCTAAAACTCAGGCAGCCAGTGCAGAGACTTTAAAACCGGTGTAATGTGTGCTCTCCGTCTGGACTTGGTCAGTACCCGTGCTGCAGCAGTCTGTATGTTTTGCAGTTGACCAATGGCTTTCTTGGGTAGACCAGACAGGAGAGCATTACAGTAGTCAAGCCTGCTTGTAATAAAAGCATGGATGAGTCTCTCTGTATCCGCCTGAGAGAGAAACGGCCGCACCTTGGCAATGTTCCTCAGGTGGTAAAAAGCTGTTTTGGTCACATTCCTAATGTGTGATTGGAAATTGAGTTCAGAATCTAAAATAACACCTGGGTTTTTTACCTGCTGTTTTATCTTTATTGCCCGTTAATTAAAATGTTCGGCCAGATTCTCTCTCTGTGCTTTGGCTCCAACAATAAGTACCTCAGTCTTGATTTAGCTGGAGGAAGTTGTGAGCCATCCAAGTCTCTAAATCACTAATACAGTCTAATAATTAATCTGTGGAGCTGAAATCCTCTGCTGATACATAAATGTAAAGTTGTGTATCGTCTGCGTAGCAGTGAAAAACAATTCTGTGCTTTCTGATAATGCTGCCAAGGGGTAGGCAGCAAAGCATCCCCAAACCATCACACCACCACCACCATGCTTGACCTTTGGTATGATGTTCTTACTGTGGAATGCAGTGTTTGGTTTTCGCCAGGCATTACTGGAACCATGTCGTCCAAAAAGTTATACTTTTGAATCATCTGTCCAAGGAACGTTCTTCCAAGAGACTTGATGATCATCCAGGTGCTTTTTGGCAAACTTGAGTCAACTTTTTGGACGAGATGGGTCCCATTATGCCTGGCGAAAACCAAACACTGCATTCCACAGTAAGAACATCATACCAAAGGTCAAGCATGGTGGTGGTGGTGTGATGGTTTGGGGATGCTTTGCGGCCTCAGGACCTGGACGACTTGCCTTAATAGAAGGAACCATGAATTATGCTCTGTATCAGAAAATTCTACAGGAGAATGTCAGACCATCCGTCTGTGAGCTGAAGCTGAAGCGCAGCTGGGTCATGCAGCAAGACAATGATCCAAAACACACAATCAAGTCTATATGAAAATTGCTAAAAAGCAACAAATTGGAAGTTTTGGAATGGCCTAGTCAAAGTCCAGACCTAATCCCAATTGAGATGTTGTGGCAGGACTTGAAACGAGCAGTTCATGCTTGAAAACCCACACGTCACTGAGTTAAAGCAGTTCTGCATGGAAGAGTGGGCCAAAATTCCTCCACAGCGACGTGAGAGACTGATCAACAACTACAGGAAGCATTTGGTTGGAGTCATTGCAGCTAAAGGTGGCACAACCAGTTATTGAGTGTAAGGGGGCAATTACTTTTTCACACAGGGGGAATTGGGTGTTGCATAACTTTGTTTATGAAATAAATGAAATAAATATGTAATTGTTGTGTTATTTGTTCACTTATGTTCCCTTTATCTAAAATTAGGTTTTGGTTGAAGATCTGATAACATTCAGTATCACAAATATGCAAAAGTAGAGAAAATTAGAAAGGGGGCAAATACTTTTTCATAGCACTGTAGATGACTTTTCTCCAGAAGGGATTTCACCATAGCAGTGGGGAAAGTGCCCGTAAACAGGGAGTGATTAACAATAGCTTGCACTTCTTCAGATATGCAATTAAAAACTGCTTTGAAGAAGGTGGTAGAAGAAGGATCGAGAAGGCAGGTAGAAGGCTTAAGTTGTGATATCCCTTTCCTGAGCATGTCTGTGTCAACCAGGGACAGTAATCCATAGGGCCTTTGCGTGGTAGGCTAGGGGCACATATCAAACTTCTCATCGGGTCTTGCTGGACTGATACCCAGCCTAATATTGGTTATCTTATCTCTGAAATATGCCGCACTTTTATAGTGCACTACTTTTGACCAGGGCCAAGAGGGCTCTGGTCAAAAGTAGTGCACTGTGTAGTGAATAGTGTGCCATTTGCGACGCAGACAAGGTGTGCTCGGGCTACCCTAGAGGCAGAGTGGCAAATTGACCAGTAGAATGTGCCCATTCATTTTGATCACGAGAGACGTTGACAGTCCCAGATCACTGAAGAGCCAGTCAGCCACAGAGTGGGGGTTGAAGTGGGGGTTTGAGGAGTTAGCGAGGTAACTTGGGATAACCGGTCATACAAAAGTGGCTCACCTTTTAGCCAGGTACATTTCTATGGCAACGAATCCTTCAGAACTAACCTGCTCCGGAGCAGGCTAACGCTAACTCAGGGATAACTCCACATACCCTGAATGAAATGACTGAGCCGTGAGTTGAGGACCAATGAAATGACTGAGCCGTGAGTTGAGGACCAATGAAATGACTGAGCCATGAGTTGAGGACCAATGAAATGACTGAGCCGTGAGTTGAGGACCAATGAAATGACTGAGCCGTGAGTTGAGGACCAATGAAATGACTGAGCCGTGAGTTGAGGACCAATGAAATGACTGAGCCGTGAGTTGAGGACCAATGAAATGACTGAGCCGTGAGTTGAGGACCAATGAAATGACTGAGCCGTGAGTTGAGGACCAATGAAATGACTGAGCCGTGAGTTTGAGGACCAATGAAATGACTGAGCCGTGAGTTGAGGACCAATGAAATGACTGAGCCGTGAGTTGAGGACCAATGAAATGACTGAGCCGTGAGTTGAGGACCAATGAAATGACTGAGCCATGAGTTGAGGACCAATGAATGACTGAGCCATGAGTTGAGGACCAATGAAATGACTGAGCCATGAGTTGAGGACCAATGAAATGACTGAGCCGTGAGTTGAGGACCCAATGAAATGACTGAGCCGTGAGTTGAGGACCAATGAAATGACTGAGCCGTGAGTTGAGGACCAATGAAATGACTGAGCCGTGAGTTGAGGACCAATGAAATGACTGAGCCGTGAGTTGAGGACCAATGAGATCAGATTCCCTCCCTCTCACAAAGATTGTGACATCGTCCCCTTCATTTGAGGAAGACAACTGATTAAATATTTTATTAATCAAATGAATTTTTGTGTTAAAAAATAGTAATGTTAAAATATATCACATTACACATTTAGTAATGACAGAATGCATTTCAAACTTCACGCAATGTAACACTTTTGTATGACCTAATTAAAACATATAGATAGGAGTGGGAAAAGGTGCTGGTGCATTGATATGCAAAACACCAAAGACAGAATTTATGATAAGTAATTAAAATAAAGACAGCACTTCTAAAAGTCTATTTCACACCATAGCCTGATTAATTTACAAGATCACTTTTCTTTCAGTTTGATTTCAGCACAAGTGAAAATGTGTCACTGACTCTCCCATGGATTGATGTTTCAACATTGTCTCAATTAAGAGTTTGGCGTTCGACTAGCAGCACTGACTCTCCAATGGCTTCATGTCTCAATTAAGAGTTTGGCGTTCGACTAGCAGCACTGACTCTCCAATGGCTTCATGTCTCAATTAAGAGTTCGGTGTTCGACTAGCAGCACTGACTCTCCAATGGCTTCATGTCTCAATTAAGAGTTTGGCGTTCGACTAGCAGCACTGACTCTCCAATGGCTTCATGTCTCAATTAAGAGTTTGGCGTTTGACTAGCAGCACTGACTCTCCCATGGATTGATGTTTCAACATTGTCTCAATTAAGAGTTTGGCGTTCGACTAGCAGCACTGACTCTCCAATGGCTTCATGTCTCAATTAAGAGTTTGGCGTTCGACTAGCAGCACTGACTCTCCAATGGCTTCATGTCTCAATTAAGAGTTTGGCGTTCGACTAGCAGCACTGACTCTCCAATGGCTTCATGTCTCAATTAAGAGTTTGGCGTTCGACTAGCAGCACTGACTCTCCAATGGCTTCATGTCTCAATTAAGAGTTTGGCATTCGACTAGCAGCACTGACTCTCCCATGGATTGATGTTTCAACATTGTCTCAATTAAGAGTTTGGCGTTTGACTAGCAGCACTGACTCTCCAATGGCTTCATGTCTCAATTAAGAGTTTGGCGTTCGACTAGCAGCACTGTCTCTCCAATGGCTTAATGTCTCAATTAAGAGTTTGGCGTTCGACTAGCAGCACTGACTCTCCAATGGCTTCATGTCTCAATTAAGAGTTTGGCGTTCGACTAGCAGCACTGACTCTCCAATGGCTTCATGTCTCAATTAAGAGTTTGGCGTTCGACTAGCAGCACTGACTCTCCAATGGCTTCATGTCTCAATTAAGAGTTTGGCGTTCGACTAGCAGCACTGACTCTCCAATGGCTTCATGTCTCAATTAAGAGTTTGGCGTTCGACTAGCAGCACTGACTCTCCAATGGCTTCATGTCTCAATTAAGAGTTTGGCGTTCGACTAGCAGCACTGACTCTCCAATGGCTTCATGTCTCAATTAAGAGTTTGGTGTTCGACTAGCAGCACTGACTCTCCAATGGCTTCATGTCTCAATTAAGAGTTTGGCGTTCGACTAGCAGCACTGACTCTCCAATGGCTTCATGTCTCAATTAAGAGTTCGGTGTTCGACTAGCAGCACTGACTCTCCCATGGATTGATGTTTCAACATTGTCTCAATTAAGAGTTTGGCATTCGACTAGCAGCACTGACTCTCCAATGGCTTCATGTCTCAATTAAGAGTTTGGCGTTCGACTAGCAGCACTGACTCTCCAATGGCTTCATGTCTCAATTAAGAGTTTGGCGTTCGACTAGCAGCACTGACTCTCCAATGGCTTCATGTCTCAATTAAGAGTTTGGCGTTCGACTAGCAGCACTGACTCTCCAATGGCTTCATGTCTCAATTAAGAGTTTGGCGTTTGACTAGCAGCACTGACTCTCCCATGGATTGATGTTTCAACATTGTCTCAATTAAGAGTTTGGCGTTCGACTAGCAGCACTGACTCTCCAATGGCTTCATGTCTCAATTAAGAGTTTGGCGTTCGACTAGCAGCACTGACTCTCCAATGGCTTCATGTCTCAATTAAGAGTTTGGCGTTCGACTAGCAGCACTGACTCTCCAATGGCTTCATGTCTCAATTAAGAGTTTGGCGTTTGACTAGCAGCACTGACTCTCCCATGGATTGATGTTTCAACATTGTCTCAATTAAGAGTTTGGCGTTCGACTAGCAGCATCATTAGGCTCTACTGTAATTACAGACAGACAGTCTGGCCTTGATGACACAGACAGAACCATCCTGACTGCTCTCCTCTTGATGACGCACCAGGATCATTTTTATGGGGAAATGATAATGAAGGTTTAGTAGAACAAGAAGTAACAACCAAAGTCAGATGCTGTTGGTGGTGTCCTGTAGCTGTGTGTATCAGCTTGATGGCTGAGGCCTCCACATTACCCCAGAGCCCCAGTCTTTCCTGAAACACAGCTGCTCCTCCTCTCTCCCTCGCTGGGCTACAACCCTCCTCTAACCTCCCTTCCTGTCCAGTGGGGAAACCCAGAGCCAAACAATCTCTGTCAGTGGCAGTGTGAGGTTCCAAGCCGTGATTCAAAGCAGGTTGACGTTTATTGTCATGAGTCTTGCCCTGGAGGCAGAACTGAGTGATTTCCGCTAGATGGGCCAGCTGCAAAGTCAAAATTGGCTGTATTGTATGAAAACAGAAATAAGCTTTTTGGTCTTAATTTAAGGTTAGGCATTAGGGTTAGCAGTGTGGTTAAGGTTAGGCATTAGGGTTATCAGTGTGGTTAAGGTTAGGGTTAAGGTTAGGCATTAGGGTTAGCAGTGTGGTTAAGGTTAGGGTTAAGGTTAGGCATTAGGGTTAGCAGTGTGGTTAAGGTTAGGCATTAGGGTTAGCAGTGTGGTTAAGGTTAGGCATTAGGGTTAGCAGTGTGGTTAAGGTTAGGCATTAGGGTTAGCAGTGTGGTTAAGGTTAGGCATTAGGGTTAGCAGTGTGGTTAAGGTTAGGCATTAGGGTTAGCAGTGTGGTTAAGGTTATCATACCTGATCATTGCTGTATCTTTAGCTCTTTTACCATGGGAGATCCCTAACCCTAATCCTTCTCACCCCATCCCAGGTGTCGAAAGCGGCAGCAGACCTGATGGCATACTGCGACGCCCACATACGCGAGGACCCCCTCATCGTGCCTGTGCCCGCCTCGGAGAACCCCTTCCGGGAGAAGAAGTTATTCTGCACCATCCTCTGATGCCCAGTAGGGGGCAGACCAGCCTTAGGCCGGGCCCTGGTTCAGGCGTGGAATAACACCTGGCATCTCCTCTTCTGTCTTCACTGTACCTGAAGCTAACAACACGCTGTGAAACTAACCAGGAAGTGACTACCCTTTCAGCCTTGTAGTTTTTCAACTTTTAGATTATTTTTTTCTCCTAATGGTCTTCAAGCGCAAAAAAAACATATGAAAATGTTCTTCATTAAAAAATCTTCATAAAAAGGCATCTGGTCAAAGTAAATTCATCTACAAAACACGAATATAATTATACATATCACGAATGTTATGATATAATGTTGAAGCCCGTTCAAAAGATTATGGAACAGTATCCTGAAGTAAAATGGAAGTGATCATCCCTTTCACAGCGAACTGACGTTACCCTAACCACCCCTACCGATTACTACCACTGGAGTAGCATCTTACTGGCTGCTGTTGTTGTTGGTCAGCTCTGTCCCTGGTGGCTGAAGGGGTGGCGTGTTGGTGGGGATAGATACCTTTACATCTGGCAACCCAGTGACATCTGGCAACCCAGTGAGCTTGTTTGAGTGTTAAAGTCCCACTCCAGCTATTTGGGAAATTTTCCCTTTGAAAAACAATATTTCCAAGTATAAATACATTAAAGTACAAAAAAAAAAGAAAACAATGTTTTTTTTGTTGTTGACACAATTGTGAAATTCAAAGGTTTGGCAGTTCAAGGGGTTGGTCTGATGCTGCGCTCTGTTATCGGCCCCTTGCTAGCTGGAACAATAGAGGAGCAATTGAGGACAAAAGAGAAAGGCCCACCCCCTCCACACTGTCATGAGGATACCTGGAGCACCTATTGAGATGGAACCTCTGTTAAGTAAATCAGGTGATAAATGAGGTTCTAGGGAGGCTGGAGTGGCTCTTCAAAGTCTGCTATATCTTTGATTGGTTGGTTATTATTGCTTAGGGTTGCAAAATTCTGGTAGCTTTCCCAAAATTTGCCGGTTTCCTAGGAATCTTCCAACAATGATTTCTGGAAAACCGGCAAATTTGGGGAAAGTTATCAGAATTTTGCAACCCTATTATTGCTAATTTGTTGGTTGTTAGAGAACATCCTTGTTTAGTGCTTTATTATGGCATGATGAGAGAACATTTTTATTATGAACATGTCTTTTCTTTTGTTGTGCTAGATGATTTTATTTACATGCCTCAGGAAACAAACAAACAAACTTTTTTTTTTTAATTGTTTTATTTGATATAGTCTTTAATCTTGAATTTTGAACCTATATTCTTTGAGTATGTACCCATGATGTGTATATAGCATGTTAGTTCCCACTCTCCATTTCTCCATACCAACATAGCACCCCCCCCCCCCCCCCTTCTACCAATCTGACTACCGTTACTGTAGTATTAAACATCATGCCATTTGACAGGTTGATTAAAATAAGACGGGGGTTTATAACCTTGCCATAGTATCTTTCTCTCAACACTCAAATATTATATTTTACAATATACACTTTTCTCAATACATACTGAACCCTCTCTAAACAATCCACCCAGTAGCTGGGGCTTTGTGAGATGCACTGCCCAGGTAGTTTAGTTTAGATTTACATGTTTTACATTTACATTTCCGTCATTTATCAGACGCTCTTATCCAGAGCGACATTTATTTTATTCGCCTGGTAGTGCTTTGACATTTAGGAAGTGTTGATGTTGTGAATGTGTCTGCAAGAACAGAAGGGCATATGTATTCTGTTTTCGGCTACAGGATCCCATCTGTTGTTTCAGTATATAGTGTACCACATATCCCTTTCATATACAGACACATCCCCCTATTTTTAACATGCCAACTTTTTTATACCAGCTCTGAAAGTGGTAGAGGGTAAAAAAAAAAAAAAGGAAAAATAAAACCCACCTAAAGGACCTAGTCATGATTCCTGCATTTTCACAGACCCCGTAACCAAAACGTAGGTATCAGGTCTGTGTGAATGGTTCTCTGCTTCTCTGCAGGTAAATTCATTAACACTTCCATTGTTTAACACCTCCCTAACTTGAAATGCAACCAGCCCCCATGGTTTAACAACACCCCCCCCACCCTCCCAGTTTGCCAGTTACCCACTGATATGTATAAAGGGGTCTACCTGCAAGAAGGTGGTAAATAAGGGGACGTATTGAAAGGGGGTCATATAAACGTTACCTTATTTAATTTTTTACAGGTAACATACCACGTCTTCTGTCTGAAATGGGTAATAGTGACAGAATAGTTGTATCTCTATAGAGTGCACTGAACACTATGGACAGCTGTCAACTCTGGGCCAACCCATCTCACACCTGAGCCCCTGCAACACCTGAGTCTAACCGTACATAGTGAACGTCAACAAGCTGTCATTCTAACCAGACACTTTTTAAAGGGATTACACAGTATACCATTATTATACTACATACTTATTATATTACATACATGTTACATCTCACCTTTACTTACTCCTCATCATATAAGATCTTACCTACTACTGGTGTCCCTCAAGGCTCTGTCCACGTAATGTCCCACTACTGGTGTCCCCCTGGGCTCGGTACTCTGTCCTCTTTAAATGTCCCACTACTGGTGTCCCCCAGGGCTCGGTACTAGGTCCTCTTTAAATGTCCCACTACTGGTGTCCCCCAGGGCTCGGTACTAGGTCCTCTTTAAATGTCCCACTACTGGTGTCCCCCAGGGCTCGGTACTAGGTCCTCTTTAATCTATCCTACATCAATCTGATGCCAAACCAGTCTATCCTGGTTTAACTGCAGAACTTAAACATTTTGCCAAAAGATGTCAGATATATTGAACTTGACTAGTTTTACTTAACTTTCCTATGTTGTTTATTTCTTTGTTTTATTGTAAACTGCTTCATTTGTTTCCTGAGTCTATCTATATTTGACCTGTTCTGTCCTGAGTGAATGAAGAAATCAATGAATGGTTGTGAATGGCAAGTCTTTCTACCATCCTGCCAGCCAACCCAAGGCCTGCATGTTTCTCAGTGCTCCGTCCAGGTCTAGGATTGTAGAGTAACGCTACCTTCACCAGGATGCCAGATGTCCTACTAGTTCCCTGCTGATTTCGGGAATCTTCCAACTGGGATTTCTGGGAATTTTGGAAAGGTTACCGGAAATGTCTGACAGTCTCCTCTTTCGCCTACAGGGTGGAAGTATTTTAGAGGGTGCATCTGAAAGAGCACCCTATTTCCTATACAGTGCACTACTTTTGACCAGGGCTCTGGTCAAAAATAATTGCACTATATAGGGAATAGGGTGCTCTTTGGGCCTAAGCCAGAGTGTCAGTGTGTAAGTCGTCAGTACTAATGTCTGTGAGATCAGTGGATGTAGGAGGCCTGTTCTCTACGACACTGTCAACCCACAGGCTTTTATTTTGATTTCAAAAAAGCACAATGTGTCAAAACGTTTCCTGTTCGTGGTGGTAGTTAACCTATTTAGCATTTGCTAATTTTTACAAA
This sequence comes from Coregonus sp. 'balchen', assembly GCA_902810595.1. Lineage (NCBI taxonomy): Eukaryota > Metazoa > Chordata > Actinopteri > Salmoniformes > Salmonidae > Coregonus > Coregonus sp. 'balchen'. The sequence goes on along the minus strand of LR778253.1, from coordinate 1,391,517 downwards.
AAAAAAAAATATATATATATATTGTTATTATTATTAGTTGTATTTATTATTATTGTGATATATCTGTGGCACAGCACTGAAAATGACAACATCATGGTGTGTAGTGCTACTGATTGGAGATTGTATGACACTTAGGTTTAAACCATTTTTTAAATGTGCGATTGATACTCGTGAGTATTTTTTAACAAAAACTAATATAAGGGGTCTGTTTACATGTTATATGATCCCTTTTATGGTTCAGGTTTCATCTGCTTCAACAACACTTTACATTCTGTAAAAAATAAATAAATAAAAAGGTTTTGTTTAGGCTTGCAAAATTCGAATAACTTCTCCAAAATTCTCACGTTTTCCAGAAATCCCGGTTGGAAAATTCACGAAATTAGGAGGGAATAAGCAGGAAATCCAGACTTCTCCACAAGGATTTCAGGAAAATCTGGGAATTTTTGGAAAGTTACCAGAATTTTGCAACCCTGTTGTTGTTGTTGTTGTTGTTGGTACTTTACAGTATTAGCCTAGTGTTTCCTCATTAGGTATCCTACATCTTTCATAGCCTGGGTAGCAGTCTGTTTGTGCCATCATGCCACTCTTTGGTACCCAGGCTACACCTTTCCTTGAACTGTCACTGAAACCAGATATTAGACTTAACTCAGACTTTTTTTTTTTTTTTGGTGAACTCTTCAGGGTCTCTAATTCCACAGACCTCAGTTCTAGGGTGGTGCCAAATCTGAACGTGAAACATGGCCTGTATCCCAAATGGCACCCTATTCCCTATATAGTGCACTACTTTTGACCAGAGCCCAGTGGACCCTAGTTAACAATAGTGCACTATATAGGGAACAGGCTGCCAAACATGAACTTTTGCATGGATTTATTTCTGACTGAAATCTTATGATGAGAAATATTGCCTATTTTAATGTCTTCGTTCCAATTGGCACCCTATTCCCTACGGGCTCTGGTCAAAAGCAGTGGGCTATGACGGGAATCGAGTGACATTTGGGATGCAACAATGTATAGATTATGGGTGTGTTACTTAATGCACATATTGTGTAGAGGTTTGGGTGTGTAGATGTGCAGCTGTACAAATCAATGGAATTACTTATTTGAAAAATAAAATGTATAAATGAATTGCAGGCTTTGTATTAACCTCCTAGCTGGATCAACATGAATTAAAGGAAATGGCAACCCAAGTGTTCTGTGGTCCCTTTTTCTATAAGATATTGTATTATTTCAATTCATGTATATAGATATAACAATCCTGAGTGGCGCAGTGGTCTAAGGCACTGCATCGCAGTGCTAGCTGTGCCACTAGAGATCCCGGTTCGAATCCAGGCTCTGTCGTAGCCGGACGCGACCGGGAGACCCATGGGGCGGCGCCCAGCGTCGTCGAGGGTAGGGGAGGGAATGGCCGGCATGGGATGTAGCTCAGTTGGTAGAGCATGGCGTTTGCAACACCAGGGTTGTGGGTTCGATTCCCACGGGGGGCCAGTATGAAAAATTATGTATGCACTCACTAACTGTAAGTTGCTCTGGATAAGAGCGTCTGCTAAATGACTAAAAATGTAAATGTAAAATGTAGTGTTGTTTAAAGATCAGTAATAGCCCACTACTGTATGTTGAAATCTCAATGATAAAATAAGAAGATAACAGGACAGCTCAGTTGTTTGTTTTAGCGACCTGTGGCGTACTGACTGTCTGTACTTCATATCCCAGAAAACATAGCGGTTCGGTGTCTGCACTTCCATTGGTTGAATGCCCATCATCATCATAAACAGGAGCGAGGCAGACATGAGACATTTAGCACAGAAATGTACAGAAGGCATATACCGTTTTATGCTACACACAGATAACAACACACCACTATAGGACTCCGTTTATAGCCGTTAACCGTTGGAATCTCCACCAAGCGATCCGTCCATGCGAAGCCAAGCCTTACTCCTGATTCCGTGTGTTGTCGCGGTAGTGGTGCACTTCTGGTTGTGGACAAACAGAGCGACCATCTCGTCGGAGGAGGATTCTGGTACTGTAGTGTTTCCTTCAGTCAACTTTTCACATGTATATTAGGCACGGTACGTCTTATCTAGCGGTGTTGAAACTGCGCATTGGAATAGACTAGTTGGACTAGACAAGTATAAAACTGTACTGAAAATGTATGCATTGTATTTTGTCTCACAACAATACCCATGATACATTTACATGTTTACATTTGAGTAATTTACCAGACGCTCTTATCCAGAGCCACTAACAGTTAGTGAGTGCATAAATGTTTCATACTGATACTCTGCGGCAGATCCCCAATACTGGGGATGTTAGGGGACTAAATGAAACGGTGGTTCTGGTGTTGTAGTTTGTATTCCATGTTATAGAGAAGCTTGTCACGAACACAGAACTGTATTTCATGTGGATAGAATTGACCATTGCTGAGATCTTATTTTCAAGTTATCGGAAAAGGTCGCAGACAGGTCAATGTGCATCCGTAGTCGAAGGGTAGGCAACCCTGTTACTGGAGTGCTGCAGATACCGCAGGATGTTGTTCCAACTAGGCACCACGCCAGGGGTGCGTTCAGTTCGCTTGAACGTTTGCTACCCTGCGGAACGGTTTGTACTGAACAACACGTTTTCCCCAAACATTCTTATTGGTTCTTGACGAGACTTTGAGGTACTGTACGTTTGCTCCGTTCGGTGGGTGTGCCGTGGTGTGGCTTGAAGCAATGAGTGACGTTTTTAAAGGGCAGCGGTTCATTTCGAATCCACTACCCAACCTCTCCCCGTTTTTAACTGGTCGTTCAGTAAAGCACAGTTTCCTGGCAATTGAACGTTCTATTACGTTTTAATGTATTGAACGCAGCCCGGACCAACTGCGATAATTGATCAGTTCAGTGATGGCCAAAATTCAACACACCTGGTCTTCCATTTCGGTTAAATCAGAAACATGAAGTGCCTCTGCAGCAGTGCTGCAGGGGGCAAATCACCAGTCTAGATTCTTACATTCAACACGTTTTGGCCAATATCTCAAGATAGGGTGGTCATATTGTTAAGACATTTTCTGGGCTGAACACCGATGATTAAAACAAAATTAAAACATTATTAAATTAAAATGCGGTATTATACAAAATTGGGAACTTAATATGCAAATCAGGTAGTACGGAATACAATAATTTATGGTAGGGTGGTCTTTTTTGTTTTGTTGTTAAAGTTGTATTTAATTATTTTTTCCCCACAAACAAACAAATAAAAATAAAACATTGTACAGCATAAAAACATTGAGCATAACATCCAGACATAGCACACATACACCGTCAAATAGTATCTCACAAGCTACAGGACACAACTAAATGGGTTCCCAAGCGTAAGTCATCACCTCCCAGTCTTAGAAACTTGACAAATAAAACGCGTCCAGCTTCTAGAATTCAAATCAAATCAAATTTTATTTGCCACATGCGCCGAATACAACAGGTGTAGACATTACCGTGAAATGCTTACTTACAAGCCCTTAACCAACAATGAATTTAGAATGCAGAGTCAATGTGCGGGGGCACCGGCTAGTTGAGGTAGTTGAGGTAATATGTACATGTGGGTAGAGTTAAAGTGACTATGCATAAATACTTAACAGAGTAGCAGAAGCGTAAAAAGATGGGGTGGGGGGGCAGTGCAAATAGTCCGGGTAGCCATGATTAGCTGTTCAGGAGTCTTATGGCTTGGGGGTAGAAGCTGTTGAGAAGCCTTTTGGACCTAGACTTGGCGCTCCGGTACCAAGACTGTCGTTTCTTCCAGTGATCCTAGCAAGCATTTGTTCATCAGATGCTACCTCCAACATTGATTCTATCCACTGTTTCAGAGTAGGAGTGGCATGACCCTTCCAAATTCTACGGGTTACTCTAGCTTCTGTAACGATACCAACAGTGATCCGTGCAAATCCCTCATTTATTACATTAGGTAACTCTGTTCTATCGTCCAAGAGACATATTCTCGGTGAAACTGGAATTGTTAACCCCAACCATTCCTCCAGATATTTCAAAACATCCTTCCAGAAAGGAAGCATTAATGTACATTCCCATATCGTGTGTAAATATGTCCCAGTGTCTTTTTGGCATTTCCAACACAGAGAATTGTTGGTCAGCCCCATCTTATGAAGCCTTGTTGTGGTCCAATAAAACCTATGTAGTATCTTCTATTGAGTAAGTTTCCCCCTGACTTCCCTTATGATCCTCCCTGAGCTGGACAAGATCTTCAACCAGGTATCATCCTCAATTTCACACTTAAGGTCAGTTTGACATATTGTTCTGAGGTGCAGGTGACTAAATATTGAGTACAAAATGGCTGCTTTATGTTTGGGTAATTCAAAATGCTCAGCTATTGTTTTTTTTTCTTCCTGGATGTTGTTGACAGCCGGTTAACAAACATTCTCTCAATTGTAAATATTTCCAGAAATGTCCCTTGTCTCCCACATCATATTTCTGTACCAAATCTGAGTATGACATTAAAACATCTTCATTGTACAGATCCCCTATAGTATGAATTCCTTTCATTAGCCACTGTTTCCAGTACACAGACTTCTTTCCTATCCGTAGGATTGTGCCACAATGATGAGTGTCCTTGTTTTAGATGTGAAATTCCACATCTCTTGTGTACTGTTCTCCACAACTCTTTTGAGTGTAACAAAATTGGGTTGGGAGACCCAGACCTCTCCCCTGTAAGACTATGTGACAGAGTATCAACAGGAGTGAAATGATAACTTCGTTCCCGTTCTATTGTTATCCAATCCAAGCCAGCATCCCCTTTACCCCAGTGCTTCGCCAATTTAGCCTTTTCATATTATACATTTTACAATTTAACATCTGGTTAAAGCCAAGCCTCCTACCTCCCTTGGTGAGCACATCTTCATATTAATCCTGGGGTTTTTCCTTTACCACAAAAAGTATTTAGTTAATTTGTCATATTGTTTAAAATACCGGTCTGGAATGTTCATAGGTAACATTGCAGAGATAAAATTAAACTGTGGGACCACAACCATTTTAATCACGTTGATCTTTTCCCCATAAATAATATTTTTCTAAATTGGTCTTAATCTTGACTAGTAGTGACTCAAAAGTTAGTCCCGTCACTTCCTCCAAATTTGAGCTCATCTTAATACCCAAATATTTAATCCCAGTAGGAACCAATTTGAAATTAAATGGGGTAACGGTTCCAGAGTAACATATGTCATTAATTGGCTTCCGACTTATTCCAATTAATTGTGTAGCCTGACGTACTAGAATAGGACCTCTATACCAGGCGGTGTCAGAGGAAGGCCCTACCAAGCTTCCTGCCATCCAGGACCTCTATACCAGGCGGTGTCAGAGGAAGGCCCTACCAAGCTTCCTGCCATCCAGGACCTCTATACCAGGCGGTGTCAGAGGAAGGCCCTCAAAATGGTCAAAGACTCCAGCCACCCTAGTCATAGACTGTTCTCTCTGCTACAGCACGGCAAGCGGTACCGGAGCGCCAAGTCTAGGTCCAAAAGGCTTCTCAACAGCTTCTACCCCCAAGCCATAAGACTCCTAAACAGCTAATCAAATGGCTACCCGGACTATTTGCACTGCACCCCCACCCCCTACCCCATCTTTTTACGCTGTTGCAACTCTGTTAATTATTTATGCATAGTCACTTTAATAACTCTACCTATATGTACATATTACCACAATTACCTTGACTAACCTGTACCCCCCTGCATATTGACTCGGTACCGGTACCCCCCGTATATAGCCTCCCTACTGTTATTTTATTTTACTTCTGCTCTTTTTTTCTCAACACTTTTTTGTTGTTGTTTTATTTTACTTTTTTATAAAAAAAAAATGCATTGTTGGTTAAGGGCTTGTAAGTAAGCATTTCACGGTAATGTCTACACCTGTTGTATTCGGCGCATGTGGCAAATAAAATGTGATTTGATTTTAATACGAGTAAGTCATGGTGGGACAGACTGAACAGTATCAGAGACCAGCAGTAGGATATCATCTCATACATTAGCAGCTTGTTTTCCTCCTCCATGTTCTCCCCTAATTTCAAGATCTGTTCTTATCACTGTCGCAAGAGGCTCTAAAACTACGGTAAACAGGAGAGGGGAGAGCGAGCAACCCTGCCTTGTGCCTCTAGAAAGACAAAAAAAAAAAGGAGACATAATTCCATTCGTAAGTACTGTTGCTTTAGGATTGGAATAGAGGACCCCTATCCATTTACAAAAATCAGGTCCAAAACCACATTTTTCTAAGGTTCTTAGGAGAAAAGCCCACTCTACCCTATCAAATGCCTTCTCAGCATCTACGGAGACGGCAGCGGTAGGAACTATATTTCAGCGGTTTAACCACATGAGATGTAAGAGCCTCCTCATATTATCAGTTGAGGTCCTCTTAATAAATCCTACTTGGTCACTATGTATAATATTAGATAGTGCCTTCTCTAAGCGTATCGTAATGGTCTTAGGAAGAATCTTTCGATCCACATTAAGGAGCCTGATGGCTCTACAATCCCCAGGTTCTGTAGAATCTCTAACCTTATTAGGGATCAGCGATATCAAAGCCTCCTTAAAGCTGTCCACAAGGGAGCAACTTTTAAATGCCTCCTGGTAAACCACTGTCAACACAGGTACAAGAATGTCAATGTACTTTTTATAATATTCTACAGGAAGGCCATCCAGACCAGGTGATTTCCCTGCTTTCATATATAAAATGGCGGCTCTAACCTCCTCTTCTGTTATAGCACAGTCCAGGTCCTCTTTCTGATAATCTAGGTAATTCTATACCAGACAAAAAAAAGTATCCATATCTATGGGGCTCGCTGAACAGGAGGATGAATATAAATCTTCATAAAAACGTTGAAACACACTGTTTATGTCTTTGGATGAGGTCACCATCTTATTGCCCTTGTTAATTGCTGGGAATGACATTAGAAGTGTTCTGCATTTTTTGTTGTCTGCCTGTCTTCTCACCTCCCTCATAACTGGTTCTAAGTCTAAAACAGTGTTCTGTTTCAGTGTTCAACATATTCTGCCTTTTTGTTGTACATTTCATGCAACTGAAAAATCCAATTTGCAGACAGTTTGAAATGTGCTATCTGTGAAATGTCTTTCCAAATCCCTTTTCCAAGACACATATCTCTGTTTCTAATCTTTTTACTGCTTCAGCCTCTTCTCTCTTCTTTTTTGGACGCATGTGCTATTATTTTCTCTCTAACATATGCTTTAGAGGTTTCCCATACTGTGAAACCTTTTCAGTTGAGCCTATGTTGATCTCAAAAAAGGATCTAAGATCATCTTATAATAGCATGGTGTTGAGTCTAAATCTACCCTTCCTCACATTTTCGGAGTTTCTATTAACATGTAACTCTACTATAGCATGATCAATGGGCCCAATCTTGCAATCAATCACATTATTAACCATGAAATTAGATATCTAGAAGAAATCTATTCTGGAGTGTCTTATGACAGTGGAAGAAAATAGTATATTCTCTATCATTAGGATGGACTAATCTCCATATGTCTGTAAGGCCCATATCTTCTGCTAGCATATGTATTGCAAGTCTATCCTTTGGTGTGGAGTTACCTGTAAATCATATTGTCCATCACTTGGTTAAAGTCTCCAGCCAGGACCATCTGCCCCTCCATATTTCCCAGTATAATGAAAACAATCAGGGTCCTCCTTGTTAGGAGCATATCTGTTGCATAACACTACCTGAATCCCATTTATTTACATTTACATCTTATCCAGAGCGACTTACAAATTGATACATTTATAAGAGCCTCAATGCAGATAAGCCTGACAAACTCATCAGAGTGTTGCTTCAACATTACAAAATTAAGTATTTTGCTTATCAGAATAATCACCCCATTTTGTTTGGAATTAAATGAGCTATGATAACCTTCTGCAACCCAGCCTCCTCTACACTCCAGTGCATCTGTATCTGTTAAATGCGATTCCTGTATGAACACAATCTCCACCTGTTTTGATTTTAAATATGTGAAAATCATTTTTCCTCTTCACTTGGTTACCACAACCATTTATATTCCCAAGAGATGATGTTTGCATAACCATTACCCATATTTGTGCTGAGTAGTTATAGTGTGAAGTGTCCCATTTAACACCCTCTAATGAACATCCTTATATAACATTTCTCAATATATGCCCCAGCTGTACAATAAAACAGTGTAAATAAACATAGAAAACCAATCCCAAAATAAAACAAAGCAACGGGGAACGTAACGTTGCTTCTCGATGAGTCAATCATCACAGAACTGTCTTTGATGCTGCAGAAGATAACCTGCAGTCAACTCAAAATTCCTTATGGTCCGTGAGGCGCTTGAAACGCTAAATTAGCAACACTCCCCAGAGTCCCGCAAACACACAGGCTACCTTCATTTGTATAGTAAACGTTATACAATTCAACTTGTATTTGACCTTGTCTCTTCTTCTTTATCTAGGCTAAACACCCTCTCGCTCGAACAAGAATCTCTCTGCCTCCACCGTGGCCTTTAATCTTTTCCTTCCCCTTCCTAGTGAAGAGCAGGTCTCTGCCTCCACCTTGGCCTCTAATCTTTTCCTTCCCCTTCCTAGTGAAGAGCAGGTCTCTGGCGATGCCAGCGTGTGCCTGACGTTCTTCTCCTGTAGTTGTTTCTTCGCCGTTGCAAATTTCTTCCTCTTCATTGCCAGTTCCTTGGACAGGTCCGGGAAAAAAGACAGCCGGCGGCCTTCCCTCTGAACGCCACCCTTTTTCTTTGGTCGCTTTAAGTACCTCGTCCCGGGCTGTAGGTCGTAGGAACCGGATGAGAACCGTTCTCGGGGGTCTATTCTCCTCAGGCACGGTTAATCTGCGATGAGTTCGTTCATCAAATCCAAATCCTTCTGCGACGATTTTCTGCACACACCAGATTAGTCCACCGCCAGCCTCACTCCCCTCTTTCAGATGAACCAATCTCACCGTGTTTCTCCTACTTCTGTTCTCAAGTTCTTCCAGATGATTCCACAATATGTCCAGCCTTTTCTCGTGATCCTCATTACCCTTCTCCAGACGGGAGATGGCATCCTCCGCTGTCGAGATCCGTCCGTCTGCCCCCTCCATCCTCTCTTGTACTGCAGGGTGGTCATATTATTAACAAATCTTCATGCAAAACCTAGGTTGTAGCGATTTGAAACAATTTATGAAATTGGAATGCAACTTTTTATACAACTTTATGCAAATTAGATAGTTAATACACACCACACAGCACCCCCACCAACATACACACACACACACACACACACACACAGCCTAAACGCGTCAGCATGCTTCATGTTCGGCTGGCGGCTAGCCGAAGTCGACTAGGCGAACCGAACGAGTGCGGTCCGTTGTCGCTAACGAGTTGGAGTGGCCGAACCGACTGAACACTTCTCCAAACCTCTCGATGGTCTTCTCTGCAGTAGTAGACCTCATGATGGCAACCTCTGGCCACCTGCTACGAGCATCCACGACCACGAGAAATATTCCGTCTTCAAGTGGACCTGCGAATTCGACGTGTATGCTTTGCCACGCCTCCTCCGGACAATCTCACGGATGAAGAGGTGCAAGTTGAGGTACGTTGCGAACCTTCTGACATGAGGTACATGTTTTTCGCTTTCTCCTCAATGCTTCCATCCAATCCAGGCCACCAGAAGTAGCTTCATGCGATTTTTCCTTCATGTGAACAATTCCACAATGACCTGAGTGTAGCAGTTGCAACACTGGTATCGTCAGCGAAGGTGGACTGATAACTCTCCTCCCCCACAGCAGACAACCGGACTGTACTGACAGCTCAGTTCAACTGGAAAGGTATGGTTTCAGTTCTGGAGCATCCGCTGCGGCTCTGCCTTTTAATGATGATGTCCATCACTTCAACCTGTCCCTCAGCCGGTCTGCAATACCAACTTCTTCCAAGCAGACCATAGTCACCGTGCCTTAGAACGCCAAGGTAACCTGCCTAAAATGACTATCGCCCCGTAGCACTCACATCTATATCCATGAAATGCTTTGAAAGGCTGGTCATGGCTCACATCAACATCATCATCCCAGACATCCCTGGACCCACTCCAATTTGCATACCGCCCCAACAGATCCACAGATGACGCATTCTCTATTGCACTCCATACTGCTCTCACCCACCTGGACAAAAAAGGAACACCTATGTAAGAATGCTGTTCATTGACTTCAGCTCAGCGTTCAACACCATTGTCCCCTCCGAGGACCCTGGGACTGGATCCTGGCCTTCCTGACGGGCCGCTCCCAGGTGGTGAGGGTAGGCAACAACAGTCTGCTCCTGTATTCCCTGTTCACTCACGACTGTGTGGCCGTGCACAACTTCAACACCATCATCAAGTTTGCTGACGACTTGACGGTGGTTGGACTGATCACAGACGCCCATAGGGAGGAGGTCAGACCTGGCAGTGTGGTGTCACTCACCTCAGTGTTCTCCTGCTCAACATGTCTTACTTTTGTTGGAATGTTTCTTGTTTTCAGTCTTTCATGTTTTCTCTGAGCTCTTTTCGTTTCTGCAGGCTCGCTCTATGTGTCCCTTTTTACAACAGACTGGACAATCCATGTCCTTACACCAGCATCTACAGATGAAGTCAGGAGTTTACATACACCTTAGCGGAAAGATTTTCCTCCGTCACGTGATCTTCATTCACTTCACTCACTCATCCTCAAGTTCACTCATTTAGCAGTTTTTTTAATTCCCAAGTTCGTCTTCACAGTTTTAATAAATGTCCATTCCTTTTGTTACTGTATATTCCTCCCTTTTTAATCACATTGTTTTCCCGCTCCGTCGTCCGTCTCAAATCATTTTCTTCCGTCCATGACGATGCTAACTCTCTCTGTTAGCTAGCTCGATTATTCATTTACCTCTGCTAGCATTAGCCTAGTCTGTACCACGGAAAATACGTTTTAAACTTGTGAAAACCGACTTCTTTTCCGGACAGCATAGTTCCACTAGGTTCAGACTTACCCGTCACCAATCTTTTGTTATGCCTCGTGGGTTTCATAACCACGTCTTTTATAATAATTAAATAACGGTGAGGCGGGAGGCAGGAATCAGTTCAATCATTTCCCAGTTGGCAACGAGCAATCGGCAGGCAGGTGGCCCTCCCAAGTGATAACGGTGCCCCGTCAGTAGACTTACTCAGCGGCCAAACTAGCGGCAGCCAGCATTTAAAGAGATGCAAATCAACCCATCAGAGATGCAAATCTTGTCATAAGCGGCAAACTCTGCTTTCCCTCTGAGTGGTAGGACTTCATAGCCATCTGCTTTAGGACGGTGTATCATAGCAAGCGGCACACCTTTTTTTTTTTTGCGTGCTGGGTTAAATAGAACGTGATATCTACGCCACAATACCCATGATGCTCTGCGGCACAACCTCAATACACCACACAGTGCATTGCAGCCTTTCAGTAGATACTTTGGTTGGGCGTTGCACTTGCTGAGGATTCTAAAATTTATATTTTGTTGAAAATTTTATATGTTGCTCAGTCAGTGAATGTCCAGCAGCACTGAAGGATCTGGTTCTGAATGATTAGCTACTGTTGCTACAATGTAACATGTCCATGATAGGAACAATCATATCCAATGCAACATTCACGTTTCAGTTACTTGCAGGACCGCATAAGGACAAGTGGGAGCATGTGCAATGTATTTTCCTGTCTGTACAATGTTTTTTTACATTTACATGAATCCCCCCTTTCCCATGCATTCATGTGTATGATGATCATTTTAACTTAACAGATGAGGACTCGGCAGCATCACCCTGCGGTGAGGTGTTGGTGGGGGTAGTGTCTGCCAGACAACACTTTGATCTCCGACAGGCGATAAGAGAGACGTGGTTGGGATACCTCAAGGACCACACGCACTACCAGCACCGGTATGGATCATAGACAGACACTACATGTGTGTTTATATACATTGGTCTGAGTGGGGATACTGGTCAACAGTAATCTACTATATAGAGGAAAGGGGCCACACAGACAGCATCATCTATGTATGATACAGAGGGAGTGGCCTTTTCAGCAGACCCATAGTAACCATGGTAACTGAAGATAAATGGATGGATGGATGGACGGCCTTGGGAAATCACTCTGGCTGCGTCTGAAATGGCCATAGTGCACTGCTCTGGCGTTCGGAAAGTATTCAGACCCCTTCCCTCTTTCCACATTTTGTTACGTTACAGCCTTATTCTAAAATGGATTCAATGATTGTTTTCCCCCCTCATCAATCTACACACAATACCCCATAATGACGAAGCAAAAACACGTTTTTAGACATTTTTGCAAATGTACAGATACATTATTTACATAAGTATTCAGACCTTTTGCTATGAGACTCGAAATTGAGCTCAGGTGCATCTTGTTTCCATTGATCATCCTTGAGATGTTTCTACAACTTGATAGGAGTCCACCTGTGGTGAATTCAATTGATTGGACATGATTTGGAAAGGCACACACCTGTCTATATAAGGTCCCACAGTTGACAGTGCATGTCAGAGCAAAAACCAAGCTATGAGGTCGAAGGAATTGTCCGTAGAGCTCCGAGACAGGATTGTGTCGAGGCACAGATCTGAGGAAGGGTACCCAAATAAATTCTGCAGCGTTGAAGGTCCCCAAGAACACAGTGGCCTCCATCATTCTTAAATGGAAGAAGTTTGGAACCACCAAGACTCTTCCTAGAGCTGGCCGCCCGGCCAAACTGAGCAATCGGGGGATTTTTACTTGATACATTTCGCAAAATTTCTAAAAAACAGTTTTTGCTTTGTCATTATTAGGTATTGTGTGTAGATTGATGAGGTACATAATTTTTTTTTTTTTAATAAGGCTGTAATTTAACAAAATGTGGAAAAAGTAAAGGGTTCTGAATACATTCTGAATGCACTGTATATGGTGCCATTTGGAAACCTGTAACACATCATTTTTTTCTCAACACTTTTTTGTTGTTGTTTTATTTTACTTTTTTATAAAAAAAAAATGCATTGTTGGTTAAGGGCTTGTAAGTAAGCATTTCACGGTAATGTCTACACCTGTTGTATTCGGCGCATGTGGCAAATAAAATGTGATTTGATTTTAATACGAGTAAGTCATGGTGGGACAGACTGAACAGTATCAGAGACCAGCAGTAGGATATCATCTCATACATTAGCAGCTTGTTTTCCTCCTCCATGTTCTCCCCTAATTTCAAGATCTGTTCTTATCACTGTCGCAAGAGGCTCTAAAACTACGGTAAACAGGAGAGGGGAGAGCGAGCAACCCTGCCTTGTGCCTCTAGAAAGACAAAAAAAAAAAGGAGACATAATTCCATTCGTAAGTACTGTTGCTTTAGGATTGGAATAGAGGACCCCTATCCATTTACAAAAATCAGGTCCAAAACCACATTTTTCTAAGGTTCTTAGGAGAAAAGCCCACTCTACCCTATCAAATGCCTTCTCAGCATCTACGGAGACGGCAGCGGTAGGAACTATATTTCAGCGGTTTAACCACATGAGATGTAAGAGCCTCCTCATATTATCAGTTGAGGTCCTCTTAATAAATCCTACTTGGTCACTATGTATAATATTAGATAGTGCCTTCTCTAAGCGTATCGTAATGGTCTTAGGAAGAATCTTTCGATCCACATTAAGGAGCCTGATGGCTCTACAATCCCCAGGTTCTGTAGAATCTCTAACCTTATTAGGGATCAGCGATATCAAAGCCTCCTTAAAGCTGTCCACAAGGGAGCAACTTTTAAATGCCTCCTGGTAAACCACTGTCAACACAGGTACAAGAATGTCAATGTACTTTTTATAATATTCTACAGGAAGGCCATCCAGACCAGGTGATTTCCCTGCTTTCATATATAAAATGGCGGCTCTAACCTCCTCTTCTGTTATAGCACAGTCCAGGTCCTCTTTCTGATAATCTAGGTAATTCTATACCAGACAAAAAAAAGTATCCATATCTATGGGGCTCGCTGAACAGGAGGATGAATATAAATCTTCATAAAAACGTTGAAACACACTGTTTATGTCTTTGGATGAGGTCACCATCTTATTGCCCTTGTTAATTGCTGGGAATGACATTAGAAGTGTTCTGCATTTTTTGTTGTCTGCCTGTCTTCTCACCTCCCTCATAACTGGTTCTAAGTCTAAAACAGTGTTCTGTTTCAGTGTTCAACATATTCTGCCTTTTTGTTGTACATTTCATGCAACTGAAAAATCCAATTTGCAGACAGTTTGAAATGTGCTATCTGTGAAATGTCTTTCCAAATCCCTTTTCCAAGACACATATCTCTGTTTCTAATCTTTTTACTGCTTCAGCCTCTTCTCTCTTCTTTTTTGGACGCATGTGCTATTATTTTCTCTCTAACATATGCTTTAGAGGTTTCCCATACTGTGAAACCTTTTCAGTTGAGCCTATGTTGATCTCAAAAAAGGATCTAAGATCATCTTATAATAGCATGGTGTTGAGTCTAAATCTACCCTTCCTCACATTTTCGGAGTTTCTATTAACATGTAACTCTACTATAGCATGATCAATGGGCCCAATCTTGCAATCAATCACATTATTAACCATGAAATTAGATATCTAGAAGAAATCTATTCTGGAGTGTCTTATGACAGTGGAAGAAAATAGTATATTCTCTATCATTAGGATGGACTAATCTCCATATGTCTGTAAGGCCCATATCTTCTGCTAGCATATGTATTGCAAGTCTATCCTTTGGTGTGGAGTTACCTGTAAATCATATTGTCCATCACTTGGTTAAAGTCTCCAGCCAGGACCATCTGCCCCTCCATATTTCCCAGTATAATGAAAACAATCAGGGTCCTCCTTGTTAGGAGCATATCTGTTGCATAACACTACCTGAATCCCATTTATTTACATTTACATCTTATCCAGAGCGACTTACAAATTGATACATTTATAAGAGCCTCAATGCAGATAAGCCTGACAAACTCATCAGAGTGTTGCTTCAACATTACAAAATTAAGTATTTTGCTTATCAGAATAATCACCCCATTTTGTTTGGAATTAAATGAGCTATGATAACCTTCTGCAACCCAGCCTCCTCTACACTCCAGTGCATCTGTATCTGTTAAATGCGATTCCTGTATGAACACAATCTCCACCTGTTTTGATTTTAAATATGTGAAAATCATTTTTCCTCTTCACTTGGTTACCACAACCATTTATATTCCCAAGAGATGATGTTTGCATAACCATTACCCATATTTGTGCTGAGTAGTTATAGTGTGAAGTGTCCCATTTAACACCCTCTAATGAACATCCTTATATAACATTTCTCAATATATGCCCCAGCTGTACAATAAAACAGTGTAAATAAACATAGAAAACCAATCCCAAAATAAAACAAAGCAACGGGGAACGTAACGTTGCTTCTCGATGAGTCAATCATCACAGAACTGTCTTTGATGCTGCAGAAGATAACCTGCAGTCAACTCAAAATTCCTTATGGTCCGTGAGGCGCTTGAAACGCTAAATTAGCAACACTCCCCAGAGTCCCGCAAACACACAGGCTACCTTCATTTGTATAGTAAACGTTATACAATTCAACTTGTATTTGACCTTGTCTCTTCTTCTTTATCTAGGCTAAACACCCTCTCGCTCGAACAAGAATCTCTCTGCCTCCACCGTGGCCTTTAATCTTTTCCTTCCCCTTCCTAGTGAAGAGCAGGTCTCTGCCTCCACCTTGGCCTCTAATCTTTTCCTTCCCCTTCCTAGTGAAGAGCAGGTCTCTGGCGATGCCAGCGTGTGCCTGACGTTCTTCTCCTGTAGTTGTTTCTTCGCCGTTGCAAATTTCTTCCTCTTCATTGCCAGTTCCTTGGACAGGTCCGGGAAAAAAGACAGCCGGCGGCCTTCCCTCTGAACGCCACCCTTTTTCTTTGGTCGCTTTAAGTACCTCGTCCCGGGCTGTAGGTCGTAGGAACCGGATGAGAACCGTTCTCGGGGGTCTATTCTCCTCAGGCACGGTTAATCTGCGATGAGTTCGTTCATCAAATCCAAATCCTTCTGCGACGATTTTCTGCACACACCAGATTAGTCCACCGCCAGCCTCACTCCCCTCTTTCAGATGAACCAATCTCACCGTGTTTCTCCTACTTCTGTTCTCAAGTTCTTCCAGATGATTCCACAATATGTCCAGCCTTTTCTCGTGATCCTCATTACCCTTCTCCAGACGGGAGATGGCATCCTCCGCTGTCGAGATCCGTCCGTCTGCCCCCTCCATCCTCTCTTGTACTGCAGGGTGGTCATATTATTAACAAATCTTCATGCAAAACCTAGGTTGTAGCGATTTGAAACAATTTATGAAATTGGAATGCAACTTTTTATACAACTTTATGCAAATTAGATAGTTAATACACACCACACAGCACCCCCACCAACATACACACACACACACACACACACACACACACAGCCTAAACGCGTCAGCATGCTTCATGTTCGGCTGGCGGCTAGCCGAAGTCGACTAGGCGAACCGAACGAGTGCGGTCCGTTGTCGCTAACGAGTTGGAGTGGCCGAACCGACTGAACACTTCTCCAAACCTCTCGATGGTCTTCTCTGCAGTAGTAGACCTCATGATGGCAACCTCTGGCCACCTGCTACGAGCATCCACGACCACGAGAAATATTCCGTCTTCAAGTGGACCTGCGAATTCGACGTGTATGCTTTGCCACGCCTCCTCCGGACAATCTCACGGATGAAGAGGTGCAAGTTGAGGTACGTTGCGAACCTTCTGACATGAGGTACATGTTTTTCGCTTTCTCCTCAATGCTTCCATCCAATCCAGGCCACCAGAAGTAGCTTCATGCGATTTTTCCTTCATGTGAACAATTCCACAATGACCTGAGTGTAGCAGTTGCAACACTGGTATCGTCAGCGAAGGTGGACTGATAACTCTCCTCCCCCACAGCAGACAACCGGACTGTACTGACAGCTCAGTTCAACTGGAAAGGTATGGTTTCAGTTCTGGAGCATCCGCTGCGGCTCTGCCTTTTAATGATGATGTCCATCACTTCAACCTGTCCCTCAGCCGGTCTGCAATACCAACTTCTTCCAAGCAGACCATAGTCACCGTGCCTTAGAACGCCAAGGTAACCTGCCTAAAATGACTATCGCCCCGTAGCACTCACATCTATATCCATGAAATGCTTTGAAAGGCTGGTCATGGCTCACATCAACATCATCATCCCAGACATCCCTGGACCCACTCCAATTTGCATACCGCCCCAACAGATCCACAGATGACGCATTCTCTATTGCACTCCATACTGCTCTCACCCACCTGGACAAAAAAGGAACACCTATGTAAGAATGCTGTTCATTGACTTCAGCTCAGCGTTCAACACCATTGTCCCCTCCGAGGACCCTGGGACTGGATCCTGGCCTTCCTGACGGGCCGCTCCCAGGTGGTGAGGGTAGGCAACAACAGTCTGCTCCTGTATTCCCTGTTCACTCACGACTGTGTGGCCGTGCACAACTTCAACACCATCATCAAGTTTGCTGACGACTTGACGGTGGTTGGACTGATCACAGACGCCCATAGGGAGGAGGTCAGACCTGGCAGTGTGGTGTCACTCACCTCAGTGTTCTCCTGCTCAACATGTCTTACTTTTGTTGGAATGTTTCTTGTTTTCAGTCTTTCATGTTTTCTCTGAGCTCTTTTCGTTTCTGCAGGCTCGCTCTATGTGTCCCTTTTTACAACAGACTGGACAATCCATGTCCTTACACCAGCATCTACAGATGAAGTCAGGAGTTTACATACACCTTAGCGGAAAGATTTTCCTCCGTCACGTGATCTTCATTCACTTCACTCACTCATCCTCAAGTTCACTCATTTAGCAGTTTTTTTAATTCCCAAGTTCGTCTTCACAGTTTTAATAAATGTCCATTCCTTTTGTTACTGTATATTCCTCCCTTTTTAATCACATTGTTTTCCCGCTCCGTCGTCCGTCTCAAATCATTTTCTTCCGTCCATGACGATGCTAACTCTCTCTGTTAGCTAGCTCGATTATTCATTTACCTCTGCTAGCATTAGCCTAGTCTGTACCACGGAAAATACGTTTTAAACTTGTGAAAACCGACTTCTTTTCCGGACAGCATAGTTCCACTAGGTTCAGACTTACCCGTCACCAATCTTTTGTTATGCCTCGTGGGTTTCATAACCACGTCTTTTATAATAATTAAATAACGGTGAGGCGGGAGGCAGGAATCAGTTCAATCATTTCCCAGTTGGCAACGAGCAATCGGCAGGCAGGTGGCCCTCCCAAGTGATAACGGTGCCCCGTCAGTAGACTTACTCAGCGGCCAAACTAGCGGCAGCCAGCATTTAAAGAGATGCAAATCAACCCATCAGAGATGCAAATCTTGTCATAAGCGGCAAACTCTGCTTTCCCTCTGAGTGGTAGGACTTCATAGCCATCTGCTTTAGGACGGTGTATCATAGCAAGCGGCACACCTTTTTTTTTTTTTGCGTGCTGGGTTAAATAGAACGTGATATCTACGCCACAATACCCATGATGCTCTGCGGCACAACCTCAATACACCACACAGTGCATTGCAGCCTTTCAGTAGATACTTTGGTTGGGCGTTGCACTTGCTGAGGATTCTAAAATTTATATTTTGTTGAAAATTTTATATGTTGCTCAGTCAGTGAATGTCCAGCAGCACTGAAGGATCTGGTTCTGAATGATTAGCTACTGTTGCTACAATGTAACATGTCCATGATAGGAACAATCATATCCAATGCAACATTCACGTTTCAGTTACTTGCAGGACCGCATAAGGACAAGTGGGAGCATGTGCAATGTATTTTCCTGTCTGTACAATGTTTTTTTACATTTACATGAATCCCCCCTTTCCCATGCATTCATGTGTATGATGATCATTTTAACTTAACAGATGAGGACTCGGCAGCATCACCCTGCGGTGAGGTGTTGGTGGGGGTAGTGTCTGCCAGACAACACTTTGATCTCCGACAGGCGATAAGAGAGACGTGGTTGGGATACCTCAAGGACCACACGCACTACCAGCACCGGTATGGATCATAGACAGACACTACATGTGTGTTTATATACATTGGTCTGAGTGGGGATACTGGTCAACAGTAATCTACTATATAGAGGAAAGGGGCCACACAGACAGCATCATCTATGTATGATACAGAGGGAGTGGCCTTTTCAGCAGACCCATAGTAACCATGGTAACTGAAGATAAATGGATGGATGGATGGACGGCCTTGGGAAATCACTCTGGCTGCGTCTGAAATGGCCATAGTGCACTGCTCTGGCGTTCGGAAAGTATTCAGACCCCTTCCCTCTTTCCACATTTTGTTACGTTACAGCCTTATTCTAAAATGGATTCAATGATTGTTTTCCCCCCTCATCAATCTACACACAATACCCCATAATGACGAAGCAAAAACACGTTTTTAGACATTTTTGCAAATGTACAGATACATTATTTACATAAGTATTCAGACCTTTTGCTATGAGACTCGAAATTGAGCTCAGGTGCATCTTGTTTCCATTGATCATCCTTGAGATGTTTCTACAACTTGATAGGAGTCCACCTGTGGTGAATTCAATTGATTGGACATGATTTGGAAAGGCACACACCTGTCTATATAAGGTCCCACAGTTGACAGTGCATGTCAGAGCAAAAACCAAGCTATGAGGTCGAAGGAATTGTCCGTAGAGCTCCGAGACAGGATTGTGTCGAGGCACAGATCTGAGGAAGGGTACCCAAATAAATTCTGCAGCGTTGAAGGTCCCCAAGAACACAGTGGCCTCCATCATTCTTAAATGGAAGAAGTTTGGAACCACCAAGACTCTTCCTAGAGCTGGCCGCCCGGCCAAACTGAGCAATCGGGGGATTTTTACTTGATACATTTCGCAAAATTTCTAAAAAACAGTTTTTGCTTTGTCATTATTAGGTATTGTGTGTAGATTGATGAGGTACATAATTTTTTTTTTTTTAATAAGGCTGTAATTTAACAAAATGTGGAAAAAGTAAAGGGTTCTGAATACATTCTGAATGCACTGTATATGGTGCCATTTGGAAACCTGTAACACATCATGTGTTGTGTTATATTGTGTTGTGTTGTGTTGTGTTATTGTGTTGTGTTATATTGTGTTATATTGTGTTGTGTTATTGTGTTGTGTTATATTGTGTTATATTGTGTTGTGTTATATTGTGTTGTGTTATATTGTGTTATATTGTGTTGTGTTATTGTGTTGTGTTATATTGTGTTATATTGTGTTGTGTTATATTGTGTTGTGTTGTGTTGTGTTATATTGTGTTGTGTTGTGTTATATTGTGTTGTGTTGTGTTGTGTTATGTTATATTGTGCTATGTTGTGCTATATTGTGTTGTGTTATATTGTGTTGTGTTGTGTTGTTATGTTATATTGTGTTGTGTTGTGTTGTGTTATATTGTGTTGTGTTGTGTTATATTGTGTTGTGTTGTGTTATATTGTGTTGTGTTGTGTTGTGATGATATTGTGTTGTGTTTTGTATATTGGTTGTTGTTGTGGTTGTGTTGTGTTATGTTATATTGTGTGTGTTGTGTGGTGTTGTGTTATATTGTTGTTATATTGTGTGTTGTTATTATATTGTATTTGTGTCTGTGTTTGTGTTGTTGCTTATCTGTTATATTGTGCTATGTTGTGCTATATTGGGTTGTTGTTATGTTGTGTTGTGTTTCAGGGTGCAGGTGAAGTTTATCATTGGGAAACATGGCTGTCCCATTCCAGAGGAGGACAGAGAGGATCCCTACTCATGTTCCCTCCTGAACCTCACAGACCCAGGTAGGACCTCACAGACCCATGTAGGACCTACACCAGTACAGAACAGCTTTTAGCTACACCACTACAGAACAGCTTTTAGCTACACCACTACAGAACAGCTTTTAGCTACACCAGTACAGCTTTTAGCTACACCGGTACAGTACAGCTTTTAGCTACACCAGTACAGCTTTTAGCTACACCAGTACAGCTTTTAGCTACACCAATACAGTACAGCTTTTAGCTACACCAGTACAGTACAGCTTTTAGCTACACCAGTACAGTACAGCTTTTAGCTACACCACTACAGAACAGCTTTTAGCTACACCAGTACAGCTTTTAGCTACACCAGTACAGCTTTTAGCTACACCACTACAGAACAGCTTTTAGCTACACCAGTACAGCTTTTAGCTACACCGGTACAGTACAGCTTTTAGCTACACCAGTACAGCTTTTAGCTACACCAGTACAGCACAGCTTTTCACTACACCGGTACAGTACAGCTTTTGGCTACACCGGTACAGTACAGCTTTTGGCTACACCAATACAGTACAGCTTTTAGCTACACCGGTACAGCACAGCTTTTAGCTACACCAGTACAGCTTTTAGCTACACCAATACAGTACAGCTTTTAGCTACACCAGTACAGCACAGCTTTTAGCTACACCACTACAGAACAGCTTTTAGCTACACCAGTACAGCTTTTAGCTACACCAATACAGTACAGCTTTTAGCTACACCAGTACAGCTTTTAGCTACACCAGTACAGCTTTTAGCTACACCAGTACAGCTTTTAGCTACACCAGTTACGCTTTTAGCTACACCAGTACAGCTTTTAGCTACACCAGTACAGCTTTTAGCTACACCAATACAAGTACAGCTTTTAGCTACACCAGTACAGTACAGCTTTAGCTACACCAGTACAGCTTTTAGCTACACCAATACAGTACAGCTTTTAGCTACACCAGTACAGCTTTTAGCTACACCAGTACAGCTTTTAGCTACACCAGTACAGCTTTTAGCTACACCAGTACAGCTTTTAGCTACACCAGTACAGCTTTTAGCTACACCAGTACAGTACAGCTTTTAGCTACACCAGTACAGTACAGCTTTTAGCTACACCAGTACAGCTTTTCACTACACCGGTACAGTACAGCTTTTGGCTACACCGGTACAGTACAGCTTTTGGCTACACCAATACAGTACAGCTTTTAGCTACACCAATACAGTACAGCTTTTAGCTACACCAGTACAGCACAGCTTTTAGCTACACCAGTACAGCACAGCTTTTCACTACACCGGTACAGTACAGCTTTTAGCTACACCAGTACAGCTTTTAGCTACACCAGTACAGCTTTTAGCTACACCAGTACAGCTTTTAGCTACACCAGTACAGCTTTTAGCTACACCAATACAGCTTTTAGCTACACCAATACAGTACAGCTTTTAGCTACACCAGTACAGCTTTTAGCTACCCCAGTACAGCTTTTAGCTACCCCAGTACAGCTTTTAGCTACCCCAGTACAGCTTTTAGCTACACCAGTACAGCACAGCTTTTAGCTACACCAGTACAGCTTTTAGCTACACCAGTACAGTACAGCTTTTAGCTACACCAGTACAGCTTTTAGCTACACCAGTACAGCTTTTAGCTACACCAGTACAGCACAGCTTTTAGCTACACCAGTACAGCTTTTAGCTACACCAGTACAGCACAGCTTTTAGCTACACCAGTACAGCTTTTAGCTACACCAGTACAGTACAGCTTTTAGCTACACCAGTACAGCTTTTAGCTACACCAATACAGTACAGCTTTTAGCTACACCAATACAGTACAGCTTTTAGCTACACCAGTACAGCTTTTAGCTACACCAGTACAGCTTTTAGCTACCCCAGTACAGCTTTTAGCTACCCCAGTACAGCTTTTAGCTACACCAGTACAGCACAGCTTTTAGCTACACCAGTACAGCTTTTAGCTACACCAGTACAGCTTTTAGCTACACCAGTACAGCACAGCTTTTAGCTACACCAGTACAGCTTTTAGCTACACCAGTACAGTACAGCTTTTAGCTACACCAGTACAGTACAGCTTTTCACTACACCGGTAAAGGACAGTAGATGACAAAACTTATTGGAGGAATATGTGTTATAGAAACAGGGAGTGAAAGATGTCAGTCTTTCTGTAACCAGGTTTCCATCCACATTATGCTAGTAAAGTATCTTACCGTATTAAAAAAATCACTACAGCTGTGATTGAAACAGGAAGTTTCGGTACATTCGTTTGACATTGTGGGTTCTTTTTGTGTCGTGAAATTAATTATGCAAGAAATGGTGGTGGAAATGTCTTTGATATTGATATAATAACCATCATACTGAAGTAAACTTGGAGTCATGCGATGACATGTTGTGTGGTCCTCCCACTAGGACTGGGGAAACCATGCAGTTTATCAGGCTACAGATGAAATAAGTTATGATGAACTTCACAGGGTGGTGAAAGGGCACGGTGATGAGCTTGATGCTCCTTTCCAATAAATATAGAGGGTCTTATTCTGGTGACATGATGATCGATGCTCGACTGCCGTTTGACAAATACAAATGTTCTCACTCTTATCCATAATAATGTCATCATGTAGACTAGTCAAACCGCACTGTATCTGCCAGCTGTTGGCTAGAGTGCACGTGTCAAGACTATATTTAACGCAACCGTTTTTGTGACAGAACTATCGGTAGTGTTGAAAATGTAGATAGAAACACTATTTCTATTCGATACATGTAAGCAAAAAAAAAAGTAAATTGCGCATATTGTCTTTATCCTGATTTTTTAATATTCACATAAAAATATGTCGCCAATTGGATGGAAACCTAGCTTGTGTAAAAGAAACAGATGTCAGTAAGTGTGATCGAAACAGAGAGAAATGGGGTAAAATAATCTGTGTTCAGAATGAAAGAAAGCAACGTGATTCACTCTTGAAGAGCCACAGCTCAAGGTGTGTTTTCTGCTTTTCACACAACAGGAACCAACCAAGGCCACAGCACAAATCACCAATCATCATCAAATGGCACCCTGTTCCCTATGTAGTGCACTGCATTGCCCAAAGGGATACCCAAAGGGATACCCAAAGGGATGCCCATAGGGATACCCAAAGGGATGCCCATAGGGATACCCATAGGGATACCCATAGGGATGCCCAAAGGGATACCCATAGGGATACCCAAAGGGATGCCCATAGGGATGCCCATAGGGATACCCAAAGGGATACCCATAGGGATGCCCATAGGGATACCCAAAGGGATGCCCAAAGGGATACCCATAGGGATGCCCATAGGGATACCCAAAGGGATGCCCATAGGGATGCCCATAGGGATGCCCATAGGGATGCCCATAGGGATACCCATAGGGATACCCATAGGGATGCCCATAGGGATACCCATAGGGATACCCAAAGGGATACCCATAGGGATACCCATAGGGATGCCCAAAGGGATGCCCATAGGGATACCCATAGGGATGCCCATAGGGATGCCCATAGGGATGCCCATAGGGATACCCAAAGGGATACCCATAGGGATGCCCAAAGGGATGCCCATAGGGATACCCATAGGGATACCCAAAGGGATACCCATAGGGATGCCCAAAGGGATGCCCATAGGGATGCCCATAGGGATACCCATAGGGATACCCAAAGGGATACCCATAGGGATGCCCATAGGGATGCCCAAAGGGATGCCCATAGGGATACCCAAAGGGATACCCATAGGGATGCCCAAAGGGATACCCGTAGGAAATAGCGTCCATTTGAGAAACACCCTCTTTTTACTCTGCAGCAACAGCTAGAATCCAACTGGATGGTTTGTTATTTTATTCTTCACTAAATATGGGAATTAAAAAGTGTCATAAGGATTGACTCTCCATGTTAAAAAGGTAGTAACTTCTAGACAGCTCTTTCTTAAGGTTTGTTCAGGCTGGAATAGTAGCAGTCTGCACCAAAGGAAAGTGTTGTGTGTTATTTGTGATCCTAAAGGGCTGGTCCCCTGGCTCTAACCCCCTCTCCTCTGTGTGTAACAGTATGTTCTGTATCACTTGTCCAACCAGCCTGCTGCAATATGAGGCATAATGTTCAGACATTTTACTTCGCTTTTTCCCGTTCATTATTCGCTCTCTCCACCACCCACATCCTCTCTCCCTCTCTCTCTGTCTGTGTCTGTCTGTCTGTCTCTCTGTCTGTCTCTCTGTCTGTCTCTCTTTCTGTGTCTGTCTGTCTGTCTCTCTTTCTGTGTCTGTCTGTCTGTCTCTCTCTCGCTCTGTCTGTCTGTCTCTCTATCCCTCTGTCTGTCTGTCTGTCTCTGTCTGTCTGTCTGTCTGTCTGCCTGTCTGTCTCTCTCTCTGTCTCTGTCTCTGTCTCTCTCTGTCTCTGTCTCTCTCTGTCTCTCTCCCTCTGTCTCTCTCCCTCTGTCTCTCTCCCTCTCTCTCTCTGTCTCTCTCCCTCTCTCTCTCTGTCTCTCTCCCTCTCTGTCTCTCTCTCTCTCTCTCTCTGTCTGTCTGTCTGTCTGTCT
Organism: Coregonus sp. 'balchen'; assembly: GCA_902810595.1. NCBI lineage: Eukaryota > Metazoa > Chordata > Actinopteri > Salmoniformes > Salmonidae > Coregonus > Coregonus sp. 'balchen'. Next base: position 1,366,162 of record LR778253.1, on the reverse strand, counting down.
CTCTCTCGCTCTGTGTCTGTCTGTCTGTCTGTCTCTCTCTCTCTCTGTGTCTGTCTGTCTGTTTGTCTCTCTCCCTCTCTGTCTGTCTCTCTCTCTGTCTGTCTCTCGCTCTCTCGCTCTCTCTCTGTCTGTCTGTCTGTCTGTCTCTCTGTCTGTCTGTCTGTCTCTCTGCGTGATTGCTGCTGTAACGTTAATGGCTATGCGTGTTGAATGTTGACGTGATTGGCTTGAAAAATAGAGAGCAAGGGGACTAGCCCTGTGCACTGTATAGGGAATACTATTATACTATACTACTAATATAGGGAATAATATTATACTATACTACTAATATAGGAAATAATATTATACTATACTACTAATATAGGAAATAATATTATACTATACTACTAATATAGGAAATAATATTATACTATACTACTAATATAGGGAATAATATTATACTATACTACTAATATAGGGCATAATATTATACTATACTACTAATATAGGGAATACTATTATACTATACTACTAATATAGGGAATAATATTATACTATACTACTAATATAGGGAATAATATTATACTATACTACTAATATAGGGAATAATATTATACTATACTACTAATATAGGGAATAATATTATACTATACTACTAATATAGGAAATAATATTATACTATACTACTAATATAGGGAATAATATTATACTACTAATATAGGGAATAATATTATACTACTAATATAGGGAATAATATTATACTACTAATATAGGGAATAATATTATACTACTAATATAGGGAATAATATTATACTACTAATATAGGGAATAATATTATACTACTAATATAGGGAATAATATTATACTACTAATATAGGGAATAATATTATACTATACTACTAATATAGGGAATACTATTAGACTATACTACTAATATAGGGAATACTATTATACTATACTACTAATATAGGGAATAATATTATACTATACTACTAATATAGGGAATAATATTATACTACTAATATAGGGAATACTATTATACTATACTACTAATATAGGGAATAATATTATACTATACTACTAATATAGGGAATAATATTATACTACTAATATAGGGAATAATATTATACTATACTACTAATATAGGGAATAATATTATACTACTAATATAGGGAATAATATTATACTACTAATATAGGGAATAGGGTGCCATTTGGGACAAATCCTGTGAGTGGCTTCATGTGATTGGTGGAGACAAAATTAAACAGCTTTTTTAAAACAGATTCAGGTCACCGCTCGCACTAAGTGGAACATTAATTGTTCACTTTAAAGTATAGTCTGAGTCCCAAATGGCACCCTATTCCCTACGTAGTGCACTAAGAGCACTATGGGCCCTGGTCAAAAGTTGTGCACTAAATGCTTGACTGTCGTTTGACAAATACAAATATTCTGGCTCTTATCCATAATAATCTCATCATGTAGACTAGTCTACCCACACTGTGTCTGCGAGCTGTTGGCTTGAGCGCACGTGCCAAGACCATAGGGCACCATTTGTAGAAACGCTAGTGTATGTTAATTAACATTTTTTGATTACCTGTGTTAACATACACTTAAAATAAAGTTAGCACTAAAAGCATCTTGATCACTGATGGTCACTTCCCACTAATGTTAAAAACATCTGCTTTGGTTAAAACCTCTCGCAGTCGCTCTCTCGCTCTCTCTGATACTTTGCGTTTAATTGCCTTTTGTCGAGAGAAAAAAGAGAGAGAGAACCTAGGTGGAAGAAGAGAGAGAACAGAGAACCTAGGTGGAAGAAGAGAGAGAACAGAGAACCTAGGTGGAAGAAGAGAGAGAGCTCGAAAGAGAGAGATCAGAGAACCTAGTAAATGTAAATGTAGGTGGAAGGAGAGAGAGAGAGAGAGAGAGAACCTAGCGTTGTACCTTTTTATTGATCTACTGTGTAAAGTGTAAAATATCACATTTACGTAAGTATTCAGACCCTTTACTCAGTACTTTGTTGAAGCACCTTTGGCAGCGATTACAGCCCTGAGTCTTCTTGGGTATGACGCTACAAGCTTGGCACACCTGAATTTGGGGAGTTTCTCCCATTCTTCTCTGCAGATCCTCTCAAGGTCTGTCTGGTTGGATGGGGAGCGTCACTGCACAGCTATTTCCAGGTCTCTCCAGATATGTTCAATCAGGTTCATGTCTGGGCTTTGGCTGGGCCACTCAAGGACATTCACTCCTGCGTTGTCTTGGCTGTGTGCTTAGGGTCGTTGTCCTGTTGGAAGGTGAACCTTCGCCCCAGTCTGAGGTCCTGAGTGCTCTGGAGCAGGTTTTCATCAAGGATCTCTCTGTACTTTGCTCCGTTCATCTTTCCCTCAATCCTGACTAGTCTCCCAGTCCCTGCCACTGAAAAACACCCCCACCATGCTTCACCCTAGGGATGGTGGCAGGTTTCCTCCAGAAGTGACGCTTGGCATTCAGGCCAAAGAGTTCAATCTTGGTTTCATCAGACCAGAGAATCTTGTTTCTCATGGTCTGAGAGAATTTAGGTGCCTTTTGGCAAACTCCAAGCGGGCTGTCATGTGCCTTTTACTGAGGAGTGGCTTCCATCTGGCCACTCTACCATAAAGGCCTGATTGGTGGAGTGCTGCAGAGATGGTTCCCCTTCTGGAAGGTTCTCCCATCTCCACAGAGGAACTCTGGAGCTCTGTCAGAGTGACCATCGGGTTCTTGGTCACCTCCCTCACCAAGGCCCTTCTCCCCCGATTGCTCAGTTTGGCCGGGCGGCCAGCTCTAGGAAGAGTCTTGGCGGTTCCAAACTTCTGGAGATGGAGGCCACTGTGTTCTTGGGACCCTCAATGCTGAATAAATTTTTTGGGACCCTTCCCCAGATCTGTGCATCGACACAATCCTGTCTCTGAGCTCTACGGACAATTCCTTCGATCTCATAGCTTGGTTTTTGCTCTGACCTGCACTGTCAACTGTGGGACCTTATATAGACAGTTGTGTGCCTTTCCAAATCATGTCAAATAAATTGAATTTACCACAGGTGGACTCCAATCAAGTTGTAGAAACATCTCAAGGGTGATCAATGGAAACAGGGGCTCCATTTTGAGTCTCATAGCAAAGGGTCTGAATAGTAATGTAAATAAGGTATTTCTGTTTTATTATTTTTTATGAATTTGCAACCATTTCTAACAACCTGTGTTTGCGTTGTCATTATGGGATATTGTGTGTAGATTGATGAGGACATTTTGTTATTTAATCCATTTTAGAATAAGGCTGTAATGTCAATAAAGTCAAGGGGTCTGAATACTTTCTGAATGCGCTGTATAATAACCACGCTCCCCTGCAGTGTTCAGTGTTTTTTGGGTGTGGTGATGGACAATCCTTCTCTCTCTCCTTTCATCAGTCTCCAATCTTTTCCTTGCCTGCCTCTACATTTTAGACTGGGGGAATAGAGGAAATACTTTAGATTCAACCAGTCTCTCTCCCTCCTCTCTGTCTCAAAAGTCTTTCCTCCCCTCATCACTTCCCTCTGACGGTGAGGAGAGAAGAGTCAAGAAACTGAGTAAAGCCTTTAGATTCTCTCTCTGTCTCTCTCTCTTTCTCTCTGTCTCTGTCTCTCTCTCTCTGTCTCTGTCTCTCTCTCTCTGTCTCTCTCTGTGTCTCTCTCTGTCTCTCTCTGTGTCTCTCTCTGTGTCTCTCTCTGTGTCTCTCTCTGTGTCTCTCTCTGTCTCTCTCTCTCTGTCTCTCTCTCTGTCTCTCTCTCTGTCTCTCTCTCTGTCTCTCTCTCTGTCTCTCTCTCTGTCTCTGTCTCTGTCTCGGCTCCAGGGCAAGATAGGGAGATGGAGCTGGTGGAGGTGTCTGACCCGTCTGCCCTGGCCCCTGGGGAGGTCTCCTCTGTGGCCCTGGACTTCAAGGTCTTCCACCCCCTAGTCATCACCAGGTTGGGGGTGTTCCCTACTGGACCTCACATGGAGATAGAGGGGAACGTCACCGTCAGGCTGCTGCAGCTGGATCAGCAGGTAGAGTGGAACCTAGAACAGTAGAACCCAACAGTAGAACACAAATCCAGGAGAACGTCACCATCAGGCTGCTGCAGCTGGATCAGCAGGTAGAGTGGAACCTAGAACAGTAGAACCCAACAGTAGAACAGTAGAACACAAATCCAGGAGAACGTCACCGTCAGGCTGCTGCAGCTGGATCAGCAGGTAGAGTGGAACCTAGAACAGTAGAACCTAAGAGTAGAGTCTGACAGTAGAATAATAGTAGAACCTCATAGACACAGGGCCAGAAGAGAGATCCAGGGGAATGCCGCTGGCAGGCTTCTGTAGAACCTAACAATAGGATCTAATAGTATTACAGAACAGGGCGGCAGGTGGCTTAGTGGTTAAGAGCGTTGTGCCAGTAACCGAAAGGTCGCTGGTTCTAATCCCCGAGCCGACTAGGTGAAAAATCTGTCGATGTGCCCTTGAGCAAGGCACTTAACCCTAATTGCTCCTGTAAGTCGCTCTGGATAAGAGCGTCTGCTAAAAATTTTTTTTAATGTAGAACAGAATAACCCAACAGTAGAACCTATACCCAGTTAGCAATGAGCAATCGGGAGGCCGGCGTCCCCCCAGAGCGGTTGAGTGCCATGCAACGCGGCAGTCGTGCTCCTACCGTTCACGTACCATTTTCCTCGCCCAGCCCACCCGTCCTTCTCCCGCTGCCAGTAGGAGGCGCTCTTCTCCCTCCTGCCAGTCGGAGGCGCTCTTCTCCCGCTGCCAGTCGGAGGCGCTCTTCTCCCGCTGCCAGTTGGAGGCGCTCTTCTCCCGCTGCCAGTAGGAGGCGCTCTTCTCCCGCTGCCAGTTGGAGGCGCTCTTCTCCCTCCTGCCAGTTGGAGGCGCTCTTCTCCCTCCTGCCAGTAGGAGGCGCTCTTCTCCCTCCTGCCAGTAGGAGGCGCTCTTCTCCCTCCTGCCAGTAGGAGGCGCTCTTCTCCCTCCTGCCAGTCGGAGGCGCTCTTCTCCCGCTGCCAGTCGGAGGCGCTCTTCTCCCGCTGCCAGTCGGAGGCGCTCTTTCTCCCGCTGCCAGTAGGAGACGCTCTTCTCCCTCCTGCCAGTCGGAGGCGCTCTTCTCCCTCCTGCCAGTAGGAGGCGCTCTTCTCCCTCCTGCCAGTAGGAGGCGCTCTTCTCCCTCCTGCCAGTCGGAGGCGCTCTTCTCCCGCTGCCAGTAGGAGGCGCTCTTCTCCCGCTGCCAGTAGGAGGCGCTCTTCTCCCGCTGCCAGTCGGAGGCGCTCTTCTCCCGCTGCCAGTAGGAGGCGCTCTTCTCCCGCTGCCAGTAGGAGGCGCTCTTCTCCCTCCTGCCAGTAGGAGGCGCTCTTCTCCCTCCTGCCAGTCGGAGGCGCTCTTCTCCCGCTGCCAGTCGGAGGCGCTCTTCTCCCGCTGCCAGTAGGAGGCGCTCTTCTCCCGCTGCCAGTAGGAGGCGCTCTTCTCCCTCCTGCCAGTAGGAGGCGCTCTTCTCCCGCTGCCAGTAGGAGGCGCTCTTCTCCCTCCTGCCAGTCGGAGGCGCTCTTCTCCCTCCTGCCAGTAGGAGGCGCTCTTCTCCCTCCTGCCAGTCGGAGCCGCTCTTCTCCCTCCGCCAGTCGGAGCCGCTCTTCTCCCGCTGCCAGTCGGAGCCGCTCTTCTCCCTCCTGCCAGTCGGAGCCGCTCTTCTCCCGCTGCCAGTCGGAGGCGCTCTTCTCCCGCTGCTAGTTGGAGGCGCTCTTCTCCCTCCTGCCAGTTGGAGGCGCTCTTCTCCCTCCTGCCAGTTGGAGGCGCTCTTCTCCCGCTGCCAGTCGGAGGCTTGCCTACTCCGTCACCTCTTATTGATTTATTGATTTGTATTATTTTACGTCATTTAGAAAGGTTTGTAGAAAAGTAAATGATGTGTGTTTATATATCCGATAAGGGCAACTGGATCCTCTTATTGGCATGTACTTCTCAGTGATACTAACCACGTATCCATCCACAGTTTTTATGCGAGGAAAGTCATACTGTATAAAATAATTATAATAATCACGACAGTTGTGATGGAAACAGGTAGTTTCGGGTACAATTTTATAAATGCCGACAGATAATTTGTTCGTTCGACATGGTGGGATCTTTTTGTGTCGGTAAAATTAATTATGCGAGAAATGGTGGTGGAAATGCCTTTATGCGCAAATATTGATATAATAACCATCATACTGAAGTAAACTTGGAGTCATGTGATGACATGTTGTGTGGTCCTCCCACTAGGACTGGGGAAACCATGCAGTTTATTAGGCTACAGATGAAATAAGTTATGATGAACTTCACAGGGTGGTGAAAGGGCACGGTGATGAGCTTGATGCTCCTTTCCAATAAATATAGAGGGTCTTATTCTGGTGACATGATGATGCTTAACTGCTGTTTGACAAATACAGATATTCTCGCTCTTATCCATAATAATCTCATCATGTAGACTAGTCAAACCGCACTGTATCTGCCAGCTGTTGTCCAGAGCGCACGTGCCAAGACCAGAGTGGGCACATTTGCTATTTAATGCAACAGTTAGTGACAAAACTATCGGTAGAGTTGAAAAATGTGATGGAAACGCAATGGACTTTAGATTTTTATTCGGTACATGAAAACGTAAGCATCATCACGCACTGACTTTTATCCACAACAAGTCCGTTTGGTGGAAACACACTGGTGGGAAAATGCGCATATTTTCATTATTGTGCGGGTTTTAGAATATTCGCATGAAGATCCGTCGCTGATTGGATGGAAACCTAGCTACTGTAATCTGATTGGATGGAAACCAACCTAGCTACTGTAATCAAATAAGTAACATAGCAAATAACATACTAATAAAAATACTTAAGTACAAGAAGCTGATAAAAGAAAATAAGATAGAAAAAACTATATACAGTGCATTCGGAAAGTATTCAGACCCCTCGGCTTTTTCCACATTTTGTTACTTTACAGCCTTATTCTAAAATTGATTAAATAAAACAAATTCCTCATCAATCTACACACAGTAACCCATAATGAGAAAGCAAAAACAGGTTTTTAGAAATGTTTGCAAATGTATTACAAATTAAAAACAGAAATACCTTTATTTACATAAGTATTCAGACCCTTTGCTATGAGACTCAAAATTGAGCTCAGGTGCATCCTGTTTCCATTGATCATCCATGAGATTGGAGTCCACCTGTGGTAAATTCAATTGATTGGACATGATTTGGGAAGGCACACACCTGTCTATATAAGGTCCCACTGTTGACAGTGCATGTCAGAGCAAAAACCAAGCAATGAGGTCGAAGGAATTGTCCGTAGAGCTCCGAGACAGGATTGTGTCAAGGCACAGATCTGGGGAAGGGTACCAAAAAATGTATGCCGCATTGAAGGTCCCCAAGAACATAGTGGCCTCCATCATTCTTAAATGGAAGAAGTTTGGAACCAACAAGACTCTTCCTAGAGCTGGCCGCCCGGCCAAACTGAACAATCGGGGGAGAAGGGCCTTGGTCAGGGAGATGACCAAGAACCCGATGGTCTGTCTGACAGAGCTCTAGAGTTCCTCTGTGGAGATGGGAGAACCTTCCAGAAGGACAACCATCTCTGCAGCACTCCACCAATCAGGCCTTTATGGTAGAGTGGCCAGACGGAAGCCACTCCTCAGTAAAATGCACATGACAGCCCACTTGGAGTTTGCCAAAAGGCACCTAAAGTCTCTCAGACCATGAGAAACAAGATTCTCTGGTCTGATGAAATCAAGATTGAACTCTTTGGCCTGAATGTCAAGCGTCACTTCTAGAGGAAACCTGGCACCATCCCTACGGTGAAGCATGGTGGTGGCAGCATCATGCTGTGGGGATGTTTGTCAGCGGCAGGGACTGGGAGACTAGTCAGGATCGAGGGAAAGATGAACGGTGCAAAGTACAGAGAGATCGTTGATGAAAACCTGCTCCAGAGCGCTCAGGACCTCAGACTGGGGTGAAGGTTCACCTTCCAACGGAACGATTTCATTAGTGTAAAGTTAGCTAGCTACGTAGTTGTCTTGGTATCAAAGACAAAGGTGTAGTATAGAGAAACTATCGAGGTTAGCTAGCCAGCTACATTATCAAACGGTCAACACCGCAGCCACTGCTAGCTAGCCAACATTACCATCTAGCAGTACTGTATAATTTTATCATTCAACAAAGAACTGAGTAAAGGGTCTGAATACTTATGTAAATGTGATATTACCGTTTTTCAATTTTTTTATAAATTAGCAAAAAAATCTAAAATCCTGTTTTTGCTTTGTCATTATGGGGTATTGTGTGTAGATTGGTGAGGAAAAAATATATTGAATCCATTTTAGAATAAGGCTGTAATGTAACAAAATGTGGAAAAAGTCTGAATACTTTCCGAAGGCACTGTACATACTGCATTGTTTCTATACAGCATTGTACATAGCTAGTGAACAACACTTTTCTTAAAGTGGATGGGGTGGTTTAGGGAGTGGCATTTATTGATAGAAAGGAACCGTTTGTATTGCCTCAAATATAGTATTAAATCAATGGAAAAAATATAGGCTTTTTTTGTGGCATAATGAATATATCATGAATCTACTTCAAGTGTAAAGTATTAGGTGTATCACTTTGTGTCATCCACTGATTTTAAATGCATTAATGACCACGTGTGTTTGTAGTATTTTTAAATTGGCAAATAAATCGAATCAAATTAAAATCCCAGCGGAAACAACAAAACCAGCCTCTGGCTGGCTGTGGCCAGCTGGAAGGTGGCAGGACGTATTTGAGATTAGAGAAATTCTTTGCTATGGTCTTTCAAACTAACTTTTGGCTAGATGGCTTGCCTAGTGAAAAACTCCCCAAAAGCAGGCGGGAGGAAAGGAGGAGACAAGCAGAGCAGTGACCTTGTGCAAGCAGAATAGTCCATATCTCCAATCATCTTTGTTGATAGTAATGTTGTGTTTTCAGAAGTGGATGTAATGGTCTAATTTAGCATGACTGGTAAAGCTTCAAGCCTTAGCTACCTCTTCCAATTCAACAAGCCTTAGCTACCTCTTCCAATTCAACAAGCCTTAGCTACCTCTTCCAATTCAACAAGCCTTAGCTACCTCTTCCAATTCAACAAGCCTTAGCTACCTCTTCCAATTCAACAAGCCTTAGCTACCTCTTCCAATTCAACAAGCCTTAGCTACCTCTTCCAATTCAACAAGCCTTAGCTACCTCTTCCAATTCAACAAGCCTTAGCTACCTCTTCCAATTCAACAAGCCTTAGCTACCTCTTCCAATTCAACAAGCCTTAGCTACCTCTTCCAATTCAACAAGCCTTAGCTACCTCTTCCAATTCAACAAGCTAGCTACCTTCCAATTCACAAGCCTTAGCTACCTCTTCCAATTCAACAAGCCTTAGCTACCTCTTCCAATTCAACAAGCCCTTAGCTACCTCTTCCAATTCAACAAGCCTTAGCTACCTCTTCCAATTCAACAAGCCTAGCTACCTCTTCCAATCAACAAGCCTTAGCTACCTCTTCCAATTCAACAAGCCTTAGCTACCTCTTCCAATTCAACAAGCCTTAGCTACCTCTTCCAATTCAACAAGCCTTAGCTACCTCTTCCAATTCAACAAGCCTTAGCTACCTCTTCCAATTCAACAAAAACATTGTTTTGTGTGACTACAGTTCCAGCAATGAAACGCAAAAATAGAGACATGTTCCAATTGAGGGAGGAGTCAAAGGGGGCAACCCGCCATATCTGGTTTCGGTTGGGTCATAATGCAAAACAGGGCATTCTAAAATATCACACACACCTCACCATTATACACACCTCACCATTATACACACCTCACCATTATACACACCTCACCATTATACGCACCTCACCATTATACGCACCTCACCATTATACGCACCTCACCATTATACCCACCTCACCATTATACCCACCTCACCATTATACCCACCTCACCATTATACCCACCTCACCATTATACACCACTCACATATACCCACTCACCATTATAACAAACTCACAATTATAACCAACCTCACCATCTTTAACCCACCTAACAATTATACCCACCTCACCATATACACACTAACCATTATAACAAAACACACCATTTTACACCACTCACCATTAAACACCTCAACATTATACCACACCTCAACAGTATACAAACCTCACATTACACACACCTCACCATTATACACACCTCACCATTATACCCATCTCACCATTATACTCACCTCACCATTATACCCACCTCACCATTATACTCCCAGTCGGTTTTTAGACAGAATGTCCTTGGGGGGGGGGGAAACAACCCATGGTTACCTTGGTTACCCCATTGGCTCACAGCAAAAACTAGATCTTTTTCAAACGCAATTTTCTTGTCTTGCTTGTTTTACTACATTTAGGAAAAGTACGATATGGCTAAAGAGGAGTTTTCAACATTGCCTGCTGAGAATCCTCACTATAAACGTAATACTGTAGGGCTTGCCTCATGCCCGTTGTCATGACAGAGCTAGCAGCCATGAGAGGTGAGTGTTAGCTAGCTACCGAACGGAGAAGAATGTTGAAAACATCATCTCCAGCACCACCCCAACATCAACATATCTGAAAACGCGTTTCTTTTTTCTTGTACAAAAGAAAGAGGAAGTGTTTCCAATGACATCATCAACCAATCGGTAGACAATGCCTCCTCATAATTGGTTAAAATCAATGATGGTTTCATTGGAAACATTTATCCTCGATCTTACTACCAAACTAAGAAACATGCTGGTGCTGAACATGATGAATATGAAATTCAAATGTTTTGAGTTTCAATTTCCCTTTTAAGCTAGCCAAGAACACAAACAAACTGACTATACAGCTACAAGTAGTGAGTGGAGTTACAAACTGACTTTAATAAACTAGTTCAATGTCTTACCTGTGTTGAAATGTTTTCCAAACACATACAGTGGGGAGAACAAGTATTTGATACACTGCCGATTTTGCAGGTTTTCCTACTTACAAAGCATGTAGAGGTCTGTAATTTTTATCATAGGTACACTTCAACTGTGAGAGATGGAATCTAAAACAAAAATCCAGAAAATCACATTGTATGATTTTTAAGTAATTAATTTGCATTTTATTGCATGACATAAGTATTTGATCACCTACCAACCAGTAAGAATTCCGGCTCTCACAGACCTGTTAGTTTTTCTTTAAGAAGCCCTCCTGTTCTCCACTCATTACCTGTATTAACTGCACCTGTTTGAATTCGTTACCTGTATAAAAGACACCTGTCCACACACTCAATCAAACAGACTCCAACCTCTCCACAATGGCCAAGACCAGAGAGCTGTGTAAGGACATCATGGATAAAATTGTAGACCTGCACAAGGCTGGGATGGGCTACAGGACAATAGGCAAGCAGCTTGGTGAGAAGGCAACAACTGTTGGCGCAATTATTAGAAAATGGAAGAACTTCAAGATGACGGTCAATCACCCTCGGTCTGGGGCTCCATGCAAGATCTCACCTCGTGGGGCATCAATGATCATGAGGAAGGTGAGGGATCAGCCCAGAACTACACGGCAGGACCTGGTCAATGACCTGAAGAGAGCTGGGACCACAGTCTCAAAGAAAACCATTAGTAACACATTACGCCGTCATGGATTAAAATACTGCAGCGCACGCAAGGTCCCCCTGCTCAAGCCAGCGCATGTCCAGGCCCGTCTGAAGTTTGCCAATGACCATCTGGATGATCCAGAGGAGGAATGGGAGAAGGTCATGTGGTCTGATGAGACAAAAATAGAGCTTTTTGGTCTAAACTCCACTCGCCGTGTTTGGAGGAAGAAGAAGGATGAGTACAACCCCAAGAACACCATCCCAACCGTGAAGCATGGAGGTGAAAACATCATTCTTTGGGGATGCTTTTCTGCAAAGGGGACAGGACGACTGCACCGTATTGAGGGGAGGATGGATGGGGCCATGTATCGCGAGATCTTGGCCAACAACTTCCTTCCCTCAGTAAGAGCATTGAAGATGGGTCGTGGCTGGGTCTTTCAGCATGACAACGACCCGAAACACACAGCCAGGGCAACTAAGGAGTGGCTCCGTAAGAAGCATCTCAAGGTCCTGGAGTGGCCTAGCCAGTCTCCAGACCTGAACCCAATAGAAGATCTTTGGAGGGAGCTGAAAGTCCGTATTGCCCAGCGACAGCCCCGAAACCTGAAGGATCTGGAGAAGGTCTGTATGGAGGAGTGGGCCAAAATCCCTGCTGCAGTGTGTGCAAACCTGTTCAAGACCTACAGGAAACGTATGATCTCTGTAATTGCAAACAAAGGTTTCTGTACCAAATATTAAGTTCTGCTTTTCTGATGTATCAAATACTTATGTCATGCAATAAAGTGCAAATTAATTACTTAAAAATCATATAATGTGATTATCTGGATTTTTTGTTTTAGATTCCGTCTCTCACAGTTGAAGTGTACCTATGATAAAAATTACAGACCTCTACATGCTTTGTAAGTAGGAAAACCTGCAAAATCGGCAGTGTATCAAATACTTGTTCTCCCCACTGTAGCTACATGTAGTCTGCTTGGACACCGGGTCTCCCACGGCTAATAATAGCCTGAAGCCACAGGGCTCTTCTTGCAGAATCTATTTCTCTACGTGGGAGCATTGCGAACCATAGGTTGGGACTTTTGACCAGGTTACATGTACAGTGGGGAAAAAAAGTATTTAGTCAGCCACCAATTGTGCAAGTTCTCCCACTTAAAAAGATGAGAGAGGCCTGTAATTTTCATCATAGGTACACGTCAACTATGACAGACAAAATGAGAAAAAAAATCCAGAAAATCACATTGTAGGATTTTTTATGAATTTATTTGCAAATTATGGTGGAAAATAAGTATTTTCTCAATACTTTGTTATATACCCTTTGTTGGCAATGACACAGGTCAAACGTTTTCTGTAAATCTTCACAAGGTTTTCACACACTGTTGCTGGTATTTTGGCCCATTCCTCCATGCAGATCTCCTCTAGAGCAGTGATGTTTTGGGGCTGTCGCTAGGCAACACAGACTTTCAACTCCCTCCAAAGATTTTCTATGGGGTTGAGATCTGGAGACTGGCTAGGCCACTCCAGGACCTTGAAATGCTTCTTACGAAGCCACTCCTTCGTTGCCCGGGCGGTGTGTTTGGGATCATTGTCATGCTGAAAGACCCAGCCACGTTTCATCTTCAATGCCCTTTCTGATGGAAGGAGGTTTTCACTCAGAATCTCACGATACATGGCCCCATTCATTCTTTCCTTTACACGGATCAGTCGTCCTGGTCCCTTTGCAGAAAAACAGCCCCAAAGCATGATGTTTCCACCCCCATGCTTCACAGTAGGTATGGTGTTCTTTGGATGCAACTCAGCATTCTTTGTCCTCCAAACACGATGAGTTGAGTTTTTACCAAAAAGTTCTATTTTGGTTTCATCTGACCATATGACATTCTCCCAATCCTCTTCTGGATCATCCAAATGCACTCTAGCAAACTTCAGACGGGCCTGGACATGTACTGGCTTAAGCAGGGGGACACGTCTGGCACTGCAGGATTTGAGACCCTGGCGGCGTAGTGTGTTACTGATGGTAGGCTTTGTTACTTTGGTCCCAGCTCTCTGCAGGTCATTCACTAGGTCCCCCCGTGTGGTTCTGGGATTTTTGCTCACCGTTCTTGTGATCATTTTGACCCCACGGGGTGAGATCTTGCGTGGAGCCCCAGATCAAGGGAGATTATCAGTGGTCTTGTATGTCTTCCATTTCCTAATAATTGCTCCCACAGTTGATTTCTTCAAACCAAGCTGCTTACCTATTGCAGATTCAGTCTTCCCAGCCTGGTTTAGGTCTACAATTTTGTTTCTGGTGTCCTTTGACAGCTCTTTGGTCTTGGCCATAGTGGAGTTTGGAGTGTGACTGTTTGAGGTTGTGGACAGGTGTCTTTTATACTGATAACAAGTTCAAACAGGTGCCATTAATACAGGTAACGAGTGGAGGACAGAGGAGCCTCTTAAAGAAGAAGTTACAGGTCTGTGAGAGCCAGAAATCTTGTTTGTTTGTAGGTGACCAAATACTTATTTTCCACCATAATTTGCAAATAAATTCATAAAAAATCCTACAATGTGATTTTCTGGAAAAAAAATCTCAATTTGTCTGTCATAGTTGACGTGTACCTATGATGAAAATTACAGGCCTCTCTCATCTTTTTAAGTGGGAGAACTTGCACAATTGGTGGCTGACTAAATACTTTTTTCCCCCACTGTACATTGAGCAACACAACATATTTTCGGCACGTTTTGTTATTTCTGTATTTTGAAAAAAAATCTACAAGGATGTTGGCTCTTTGCGTGGAAGTTCTCCCACTTAAAAAGATGAGAGAGGCCTGTAATTTTCATCATAGGTACACGTCAACTATGACAGACAAAATGAGAAAAAAAAATGGGGTTGAGATCAGGGGGTATAGTATGAGCGTTCGCAACACTCACGAGTTAGAAGTTATGCTGATTTTTATTTTGTTAACATGTAGGCCTATTTGTGTGGTGTTTAGTCCTGAAAGCTTCTCCGTCTTGTCACTGTGAACAAGCGCATAGATGTAACTGGCCTGCGCGCCAAAATATGAGTGGACAAGTGTTTCTAAGTGCCCATTTTGGGAGGTTCTGGTCGGTTCATGTTTGGTAACTCATTGGGAGGTTCTGGTCGGTTCACGTTTGGTAACTCATTGAGATGTTCTGGTTAGTTCACGTTTGGTAACTCATTGGGAAGGCTGGTTAGTTCACGTTTGGTAACTCATTGGGAAGGCTGGTAAGTTCACGTTTGGTAACTCATTGGGAAGGCTGGTTAGTTCACGTTTGGTAACTCATTTGGAAGGCTGGTTAGTTCACGTTTGGTAACTCATTTGGAAGGCTGGTTAGTTCACGTTTGGTAACTCATTGGGATGTGCTGGTTAGTGCACGTTTGGTAACTCATTGGGAGTGCTGGTTAGTTCACGTTTGGGTAACTCATTGGTAAGGTTCTGGTCCGGTTCACGTTTGGTAACCTCATTGAGATGGTTCTGGGTTAGTTTCAACACGTTTGGTAACTCATTGGGAAGGCTGGTTAGTTTCACTGTTTGGGAAACTTATTGGGAATGGCTGGTAAGTTCACGGTTGGTAACTCATTGGGATGTTCTTGGTTAGTTCACGTTTTGGTAACTTATTGGGTAAGGCTGGTAAGTTCCACGTTTGGTAAACTCCTTGGGGCAAGGCTGGTTCAGTTCACGTTTGGTAACTCATTGGGAAGGCTGGTTTAGTTCACAGTTTGGTAACTCATTGGGAAGGCTGGTTTGGTTTCGGTTAGTTCACATTTGGTAACTCATGGGAGGCTGGTTAGTTCACGTTTGGTAACTCATTGGGAAGGCTGGTTAGTTCACGTTTGGTAACTCATTGGGAAGGCTGGTTAGTTCACATTTGGTAACTCATTGGGAAGGCTGGTTAGTTCACGTTTGGTAACTCATTGGGAAGGCTGGTTAGTTCACGTTTGGTAACTCATTGGGAAGGCTGGTTAGTTCACGTTTGGTAACTCATTGGGAAGGCTGTGTTGGAGCCCAGGAGACCCCACCTCTGCCTTGTATGGTTCGGACAGGTTTTGCCTAATAAGAGGCCTTTCTTTTGATTGCTGCCATTTTAAAGTCAGAAGTTTGTATACTTTCATCACCATCGCTGTGGCATTAAAACCAACCACCTGTTGAACCTATACCTGCCTGCCTCCTTCTGAATCATTACGACTGCTTACGACTGCTACAAGTCCCCTATTTTACAATGGGGTCAATGGGAAAGAATGTTTGTTTTCCCCATTTGTGGGCGTGGTGGAGAATAATTCCTTCTTATGACATGAATATCGACTCAAGTATAGCTGTTCTCTGAATATTCGCCAGAGATGCAAATCACTTCTTGAATGTCAAACTCCTGCTAGCCCGCTGGTGGTAGGAATGTATAGGCTTGAGCTTAGGGAAATTGGATAATATCAAGCAGAGGATATTTTTTGTGTACAGTAGTAGAACAGTAGTAGAACAGTAGACCAGTAGTAGAACAGTAGACCAGTAGTAGAACAGTAGACCAGTAGTAGAACAGTAGTAGACCAGTAGTAGAACAGTAGACCAGTAGTAGAACAGTAGTAGAACAGTAGTAGAACAGTAGTAGAACAGTAGACCAGTAGTAGAACAGTAGTAGAACAGTAGAACAGTAGTAGAACAGTTAGAACAGTAGTAGAACAGTAGACCAGTAGTAGAACAGTAGTAGAACAGTAGTAGAACAGTAGTAGAACAGTAGAACAGTAGTAGAACAGTAGAACAGTAGTAGAACAGTAGACCAGTAGTAGACAGTAGTAGACAAGTAGTAGAACAGTAGTAGAACAGTAGAACAGTAGTAGAACAGTAGAAACAGTAGACCAGTAACAGTAGAAACATAACAGTAGAACGCAGTTAGTAGAACAGTGACCAGTAGTAGAACAGTAGAACAGTAGTAGAACATTTAGAAACAGTAGACCAGTAGTAGAACAGTAGACCAGTAGTAGAACAGTAGTAGAACAGTAGACCAGTATAGAACAGTAGACCAGTAGTAAAAACAGTGTAAACATAGAACAGTAGACCAGTATGAACAGGTAGAACATAGTAGAAACAATAGAACAGTAGTAGAACATAGTAGACCAGTAGTAGAACATAGACCATAGAACAGTAGTAGAAAAGTAGAACAGTAGGGAAAAGTGAACAGTAGTAGAACAGTAGAACAGTAGTAGAAAATGTAAGACCATAGTAAAAAGTAGAACATTAGTAGAACAGTAGTAGACCGTAGTAGAACAGTAGACCAGTAGTTTGACCAGTAGTAAACATAGTAGAACAGTATAGACCAGTAGTAGAACCGTAGACCAGTATTTGAACATAGTAACCAGTAGGAGAACAGTAGAACAGTAAGAACAGTAGACCAGTAGTGAACAGTAGACCAGTGTAGAACGTAGCCCCGTAGTAGAACGTAGACCAGTGTAGAACAGTAGTAGACGTAGTTTGAACCGTAGACCGTAGTAACCAGTAGTAGAACAGTAGACCAGTAGTAGAACAGTAGTAGACCCGTAGTAGAACAGTAGACCAGTAGTTAGAAAAAGTTTGAACATAGTAGACCAGAGTAGAACAAATAGACCATTATAGAACAGTAGACCAGTAGTAGAACAGTAGACCAGTAGTAGAACGTAGTAGACCAGTAGTAGAACAGTAAGACCAGTAGTAGACCAGTAGAACGTAGAACAGTAGTAACCAGTAGTAGACCAGTAGTAGAAACCAGTAGAGAACCCCGTAGTAGAACAGTAGTAGACCAGTAGTAGAACAGTAGTAGACCAGTAGTAGAACAGTAGACCAGTAGTAGAACAGTAGTAGAACGTAGACCAGTAGTAGAACAGTAGACCAGTAGTAGAACAGTAGACCAGTAGTAGAACAGTAGTAGACCAGTAGTAGAACAGTAGACCAGTAGTAGAACAGTAGACCAGTAGTAGAACAGTAGACCAGTAGTAGAACAGTAGACCAGTAGTAGAACAGTAGTAGAACAGTAGACCAGTAGTAGAACAGTAGACCAGTAGTAGAACAGTAGACCAGTAGTAGAACAGTAGACCAGTAGTAGAACAGTAGACCAGTAGTAGAACAGTAGAACAGTAGTAGACCAGTAGTAGACCAGTAGTAGAACAGTAGTAGACCAGTAGTAGAACAGTAGTAGAACAGTTAGACCAGTAGTAGACCAGTAGTAGAACAGTAGACCAGTAGACCAGTAGTAGAACAGTAGACCAGTAGTAGAACAGTAGTAGACCAGTAGTAGAACAGTAGTAGAACAGTAGACCAGTAGTAGACCAGTAGTAGAACAGTAGACCAGTAGACCAGTAGTAGAACAGTAGACCAGTAGTAGAACAGTAGTAGACCAGTAGTAGAACAGTAGACCAGTAGTAGACCAGTAGAACAGTAGACCAGTAGTAGACCAGTAGTAGAACAGTAGACCAGTAGTAGACCAGTAGTAGAACAGTAGACCAGTAGACCGTATAGAAAAAGTAGACCAGTAGTTTGACCAGTAGTAGAACAGTAGTGAAACAGTAGTAGAACAGTAGACCAGTGAGTAGAACAGTAGACCAGTAGTAGACCGTAGTAGAAACAGTAGACCAGTAGTAGAAACGTAGACCAGTAGTAGACCAGTAGTAGAACAGTAGACCAGTAGTAGAACAGTAGTAGACCAGTAGTAGAACAGTAGACCAAATATAGAACAGTATTTGCCAAGTTTAGAACAGTAGACCAGTAGTAGAAAAGTAGACCAGTAGTAGAACAGTAGTGAACAGTAGTAGAACAGTAGTAGACCATTAGTAGAACAGTAGACCAGTAGTAGAACAGTTGAACGTAGTAGACCAGTGTAGAACATAGATAGTAGTAGAACTAGAACCAGTAGTAGAACAGTAGTAGAACAGTAGACCAGTAGTTTAAAAAGTAGACCAGTAGTAAACAGTAGACCAGTAGTAGAACAGTAGTAGAACTTAGACCATAGTAGAACAGTAGACCAGTAGTAGAACAGTAGTAGAACGTAGTAGAAAAGTAGACCAGTAGTAGACCGTAGAACAAGGGAGACCATAGTAGAACATTAGACCAGTAGTAGAACAGTAGAAACCAGTAGTAGACATAGTAGAACCAGGGAGTAGAACAGTAGAACAGTAGTATACCATAGTAGAACATTAGTAGAACAGTTTGACCATATAGAACAGTGTAGACAGTAGTAGACCCGTAGTAGAACAGTTTGACCGTAGAACAGTAGACCCGTAGAACAGTAGTAGAACAGAGACCAGTAGTAGAACGTAGACCAGTTTGAAAACATAGACCAGTAGTAGACCGTAGTAGAACATAGTAGAACAGTAGACCAGTTTGTAGAACAGTAGTAACATTAGAACAGTAAATAGAACAGTAGACCAGTAGTTAGAACATAAGACAGTGAACAGTAGTAGAACAGTAACCATAGTAGAACAGTAGACCATAGTAGAACAGTATAAACATGTAGAACAGTAGACCGTAGTAGAACAGTAGACCAGTAGGAACAAGGGCCCGTAGGAGAACATTACCAGTAGTAGAACATAGTAGACCAGTAGTAGAACAGTAAGACCAGTAGTAGAACAGTAGAACATAAACAGTAGACCATAGTAGAACAGTAGACCAGTAGTAGAACATGTAGACCAGTAGTAGAAAAGAACAGTAGACCAGTAAGAAAAAGTAGACCAGTAGTAAAATAGAACAGTAGAGACAGTAGTAGAAATAACCAGTATAAAACGTAGACCAGTAAATAGAACATGTAGAACAGTTTAAACCCCCTTTGTAGAAACAGTAGACCAGTAGTAGTTAAACAGTAGAAAAAGTGTAGACCAGTAGTAACCAGTATTAAAGTAGTAGACAGTATAGACCGTAGTAGAACAATAGACCAGTAGTAGACCCGTTTGTAGAACAGTAGACCAGTAGACCGTAGTAGAACAGTAGACCAGTATAGAACTAGTAACAGTAGAGAACAGTAGTAGAAAGTAGACCCGTAGTAGACCAGTAGTAGAACAGTAGACCAGTAACCAGTAGTAGAACAGTAGACCGTAGAAACAGTAGTAGACCAGTAGTAGAACAGTAGACCAGTTTTAAAACCAGTAGAAGTAGACCAGTGTAGACCAGTTTGTAGAACAGTATGAACATAGACCCGATTAGACCCGTAGTAGAACAGTTTGCCAGGGAGTAGACAAGTAGACCAGTAGTAACCAGTTTAGAACAGTAGTAGAAAGTAGTAGAACCCTTAGACCGTAACCAGTGAACAGTTTGACCAGTTAAAAGTAGAACAGTAGAACAGTCACAGTAGTAGAACAGTAGAGAACAGTAAAACCATAGTTAGACCATTAGTAGAACATAGTAAAAACAGTGTAAACAGTAGACCAGTAGTAGACCAGTTTTAGAACAGTAGCCTAACCAGTTTGTAGAACAGTAGACCATTAGTAGAACAGTAGGACCCGTAGTAGAACAGTAGTAGAACAGTAGACAGTATAGACCAGTAGTAGAACAGTAGACCAGTTAGACCAGTAGTAGAACAGTAGTAGACCAGTAGTAAACATAGACCATATAGGGCCAGTAGTAAGCTACTGGGCGCAGTACTTAGTGGTTAAGACGTAGTGCCAGAACCGAAAGGTCGCTGGTTAATCCGAGCCGACTAGGTGAAAATTGTCGATGTGCCCTTGAGCAAGGGCACTAACCCAATGCTCCTGTAAGTCGTTGGGTAAGAGCGTCTGCTAAAAACTAAATGTAAAGTAAAGTGACCCAGTGTAGACCAGCGTAAACAGTTTGACCGTAACCAGTAGTAGAAAAAGTAGACCAGTAGTAGACCAGTAGTAAAAACCAGTAGAAAAGTAGTAAACAGTAGTAGAACATTTAGACCAGTAGTAGAACAGTAGACCAGGTAGTACGAACAGTAGTAGACCAGTTAGTAGAACAGTATGACCCAGTAGACCAGTAAGGTAGAACCTTAGGCCGAGTGTAGTAGAACAGTAGTCAGACCCAGTAGTAGAACAGTCAGACCAGTAGTAGAACAGTAGACCAGTAGAGTAGAACAGTAGTACCAGTTAGTAGACCAGTAGTAGAAACAGTCGAACAGTAGTAGAGTAGACCAGTAGTAGACCAGTAGTTAGGCCCAAGTAGTAGACCAGTAGTAGAACAGTAGTAGAACAGTAGAACAGTAGTAGAACAGTAGTAGAACAGTAGTACAGTAGTAGACCAGTAGTAGACCAGTAGAATCGAACAGGAGACTAGAAAGTACCCCGGATACAGAATTGGTGATTCTCCAGAGTATTTTTTGATTCCTCACACCTCCTCCATCTGTGTGTCTCAAGGAGGCGGTGGGTGACAAGCCCCCTCAGGCCCGGTCAGTCCTGGGGAACCCGTCTGAACGGTGTGTGGTACAAACCAGTGGACTGGTTCATTCTGCCAAAGGTGAGGGCTAGGTCATGTCATGTTATGGGAAAGTCTCTAAACAGAGAAGGGTAGAATAATACTAATGGTGAATGGTCTGACTGGACTACTGTCCCTCTCTCCTGTCCAGGGCTTTGAGGGGACTCTGGTCTGGGAGAGTCCTGATTTAGCTGGTCTGACTACGGTCAACACATCCCGGGAGAAGCTGAACAACGGGGGAGGAGTACTCAAGTTCTCATCTGTACCTAATGGCTTCCCATTCTTTTTCACAGATATGCTACACTTTGTGTTTGTTCAATAGTCTTACAATATGACAATTGCGAAATCTAGCAATATTCCACAGTTAAATCTCCTGCAAATTTTCATGTGACAGAAATGTATTGCCTCCAATCTCCTTTCTACTGTGTGTCTCCCAATCTCTCTCCTGTGTGTCTCCCAATCTCTCTCCTGTGTGTCTCCCAATCTCCTTTCTCCTGTGTGTCTCCCAATCTCTCTCCTGTGTGTCTCCCAATCTCTCTCCTGTGTGTCTCCCAATCTCTCTCCTGTGTGTCTCCCAATCTCTTCCTGTGTCTCCCATCTCTTCCCGTGTTGTCTCCCAAACTTCTCCTGTGTGTCTCCCAATCTCTCTCCTGTGTGTTCCCAATCTCCCTTTTTTACTGTGTGTCTCCAACTCTCTCCCGTGTGTCTCCCAAACTTCTCCTGTGTTTTTCCCATTCTCTCCTGTGGGTTTTCCCCAATCTATCTCTTGTCTCCAATCTATTCCTGGTTCTCCCAAAACTCTCTCCTGTGGTCTCCCCAATCTCTCCTCCTGATGTCTCCAATCTCTCCTGTGGGGTGATGTTTCCCGTTGGTGAGGGGACGTTGCCTCACAGGAGTGCTCGGGGCTTCCCAGGGTTGGGGAGGGTTCACATTCAAATTATGGTGAGTCCAGTCCCGGCATTGACTTCAAAACCCAAAAAATATACCATCCAAGTCAGTCCGGGTCTTTTTTTTATTAAGAAATGGCCCTTTTCCGGTTTTTGTGTTATATAGAGAGATGGTCCTGCCCAATTTCTTTGTGCTATATATGAGAGATGGTCCCTGTCCATTTCTTTGTGTTGTATATGAGAGATGGTCCTGTCCATAGTCTTGTGTTGTAAATGAGAGATGGTCCTGTCCATAGTCTTTGTGTTGTATATGAGAGATAGTCCTGTCCATGGTCTTTGTGTTATATATGAGAGATGGTCCTGTCCATGGTCTTTGTGTTTGTATATGAGAGATGGTCCTGGCCATGGTCTTGTGTTATATATGAAGATGGTCCTGTCCATAGTCTTTGTGTTATATATGAAGATGGTCCTGTCCATGGTCTTTGTGTTGTATATGAGAGATGGTTCCATGGTCTTTGTGTTATATAAGAGAGATGGTCCTGTCCATGGTCTTTGTGTTATATATGAGAGATGGTCCATGGTCTTTGTGTTATATATGAGAGATGGTCCTGTCCATGGTCTTTGTGTTGTATATGAGAGATGGTCCTGTCCATGGTCTTTGTGTTATATATGAGAGATGGTCCTGTCCATAGTCTTGTGCTATATATGAGAGATGGTCCTGTCCATATTTTTGTGTTATATATAAGATTGGTCCTTCCATAGTTTTGTGTTGAAAAGAAGATGGTCCTGTCATAGTTTTTGTGTTTATGAGAGATAGTCCTGTCCATGGTCTTTGTTTTTTAAATGAGAGATGGTCCTGTCATGGTCTTTGTGTTGTTTTGGAGATGGTCCATGGCTTGTGTTTATAGGGAAAATGGTCCTGTCCATAGTTTTTGGGGTTTATTAGAGAGGGTCCTGCCCAGGTCTTTGTGTTATATATGGGGAAATGGTCCTGCCCATGGTTTTTGTGGTATTAGAAGGTCCAGGGTTTTTGTTTTATATAAGAAGATGGCCTGCCCATGGTCTTGGTTTTAAATATGAGAGATGGCCCATGGTCTTTGTGTTATATAAGAGAGAGGGTCCTGCCTGGTCTTTGGTTATTTTTGAGAAGGGCCAGGGTCTTTGTGTTATAATGAGAATGGCCCTGTCCAGGGTTTTGGGTTTTTGTATATGAGAGATGGTCCTGTCCAGGTCTTTGTGTTTATAGAGAATGGCCATAGTCTTTGTTTATATAAAAGGATGGCCCATGGTCTTTTTTTAATAAGAGAGGGTCCTGTCCATGGTCTTGTGTTAATATGAGAGAGGCCCATAGTCTTTGTTTATATAGAGAGGGGTACTGTCCATAGTCTTTGGTTTTATATATGGGAGATGGCCCTGTCCTAGTTTTTTGTTTTGAAAATTTAGAATGGTCCTGTCCATGGTCTTGTGTTAATTGAGAGATGGTCCTGCCCAGGGTCTTTTGTTGTATATGAGAGATGGTCCTGTCAGGGGTTTTTGTTTTATAGAGAGAGGCCCTGCCCATGTCTTTGTGTTATATTAGAGAGGTCCTGTCCATGGTTTTTGGTTTTTTTGGGAAGATGGCCCTGTCCATGGTCTTTGTGTGATATGAGGTTTGGTCCTGTCAGGGTCTTTGTTTGAAAAGAGGATGGCCCTGTCCTGGTCTTTGTTTTATTAAGAGAGGTCCATAGTCTTTGTGTTAATATGAGGAGGGTCCTGCCCAGGGTTTTTGTGTATATGAGAGATGGTCCAATTTTTGTGTTATATATGAGAGATGGAAAAGGGCCCTTTGTGTTATAAAGAGAGAGGTCCGTCCATGGCTTTGTTTGTATATGAGAGAGGGCCCCTAGTCTTTGTTTTAATATGGAGATGGTCCTGCCCCTAGTTTTTTGTTTATTTGAGAGGGTCCTGTCCATGGTTTTTGTTTGAAAGGAAAGATGGTCCTTCCATAGCTTTGTGTTGTATATGGAGATGGCCTGCCCCTAGTTTTGTGTTAATATAGAGAGGTCCGCCCATGGTCTTTGTTTTTGTAAATGAAAGGGCCCTGCCCATATTTTTGTGTTTTTAATGAGAGTGGCCCTGCCCCATAGTCTTTGTGTTATATGGAGAGGGTCTTCCATAGTCTTTGTGTTTTTTGAGAGATGGTCTGTCCATTAGTTTTGGGTTATATATAGAGATGGTCCTGTCGGTCTTGTGTTATAAGAGAGATGGTCCTGCCATAGTTTGTGTTATAATGAGGATGGCCCTGCCATAGTCTTGTTTTGAATATAAATGGTCCTGTCCATATCTTTGTTTTATATATGAGAGATGGTCCTGTCCAGGTTTTGGTTTTTTATATATGAGAGAGGGTCCTGTCCATGTTTTTTGGTTATATATGAGAGAGGGCCCTGTCCATAGTTTTTTGTGTTGTTATGAGGGGTCCTTTCCATATTTTTGTGTTATATATGAGAGAGGTCCTGCCCCATGGTCTTTGGTTAAATAGAAGATGGTCCTGTCCAAGTTTTTGTGTTATATATGAGGTGGCCTGTCCATAGTTTTGTGTTGTAATAGAGATGGTCCTGTCAAGGGTCTTTGTTTATATATGAGAGAGGGGTCTGTCCATAGTTTTTGTGTTTATATGAGAGGGGGTTTGTCCATGGTCTTTGTTTTTTAAATGAGGTGCTAGGGCCCGGGTCAAAGTAGTCCCCATATAGGGAATAGGGTGCCATTCTTTTCTAAAGTAGTTGCCCCAAAATGGGGAAAAGGGGTGCCATTTGGGACGTATCCCTTCCCTTTATCACCCAGCTGGTGGAGGATCTGATTCCTGCTGCTTCTAAGTGGTCTATTTATATGTTCTTTACCCTGTCACTATTTTTATTCTCTAATCACGTATGTTATCTGATGGATCTATCACAAGACTGCCACAAAAATCAGAACCGAAACGACCCAGAAACAGAAAGAAATACAGAACCGAGAAAAAGAAGACAGAAAAGAAAACAATCCTACATCCCAACTCATCTCCCCACCCTCACTCCTCCTCCTCTCCTCCCTCCTCCTCTCCCTCCTCCTCTCCCTCCTCCTCCCCGTAGACATGGCCTCCCTGTGGAAGGTGTTGCATGGCCACAGAGGAGCGATGCAGACCCATGGCACCAGACTGCAGATGGAGGATGGTCTTTGGAAGCAGGAGGGTCTGCGATATGGAGACATAGTGTTTGTGGATATAGTGGACACGTACAGGAACGTTCCTTCTAAACTACTGCAGTTCTACAAGTGGTAAGACCAGTGTGACTAGTCTAACCTCGCAGCTACACTGCGGTTTCTGTCTGTTAGCGTTGTTTTTGGTATGCTACACCGGTAAGGTATAAATGGACACAGCTCTTATAGTTTGGCTCTGCTGCTCAGGGTTGCTCAGGGCTGCTCAGGGTTGCTCAGGGTTGCTCAGGGCTGCTCATGGTTGCTCAGGGTTGCTCAGGGCTGCTCAGGGTTGCTCAGGGTTGCTCAGGGCTGCTCAGGGTTGCTCAGGGTTGCTCAGGGCTGCTCAGGGTTGCTCAGGGTTGCTCAGGGTTGCTCAGGGCTGCTCAGGGTTGCTCAGGGCTGCTCAGGGTTGCTCAGGGCTGCTCAGGGTTGCTCAGGGTTGCTCAGGGTTGCTCAGGGCTACTTGTATGTCTGTTCTTAAGCCTCTTGCACACCAAGGACGATTTTCTCTTCCAAAAATATTTGCATGAACTTGGTAACGTTTTATTTTTATTTTTATGATCGACCATCTCAGGAAGACAGTTTCTCAATTTCTCAATTGATGTAAAAGCCTTCATTTACATTTTTGTCATTTACCAGACGCTCTTATCCAGAGCGACTTACAGGAGCAATTAGGGTTAAGTGCCTTGCTCAAGGGCACATCGACAGATTTTTCAACTAGTCAGCTCTGGGATTAGAACCAGCGACCTTTCGGTTACTGGCACAACGCTCTTAACCACTAAGCTACTTGCCGCCCCATAAAGGAAACATGTCTTTGTGTAAATTATTCATACGAAACAGAGTCCGCTGGAGATGCACCATTGAGGCCCTATACTCCACTAATGTAGGTAGCTGAAGGAATAAATTATGAACTTAAATGAATACGAATTAAACGGGACTTTGTGTAAAAAACTCTTTAGTGGCTCTGCTACTCAGTGACCATAAATGGCAAATCTGGAAATCATCAAATAGAAATGAAACATACCAAACTACTGTCACCAGCCTGATGCTGTCAGGTATGCCTGATTAGAAATCTTGCATTCTGCTTCACTAAATGACTATGGTGTCTCATCATTAGATAGCAGAGCTAGGCAGCTTTACTTCTGGAATTAATTTGGTTTTGGTATTTGTTTATTAGAAAACACCCCACCCTTCTCTGTACTCTCACTGGTATTAGATAGTAAATCTAGACTGCGTCCCAAATTACACCCTATTCCCTTCGCTACTTTCGACAAGAGCCCAATAGGAGAAGGCTACTCTGGCCAACTGTGGACCCTCAGAATTGTGTTTTAATTAAGGTTGATACTTCCCTGTTGTCTGACAGGTGGGTTGATACTTCCCTGTTGTCTGACAGGCGGGGTGATACTTCCCTGTTGTCTGACAGGCGGGTTGATACTTCCCTGTTGTCTGACAGGCGGGTTGATACTTCCCTGTTGTCTGACAGGTGGTTACTTCCCTGTTGTCTGACAGGTGGGTTGATACTTCCCTGTTGTCTGACAGGTGGGTTGATACTTCCCTGTTGTCTGACAGGCGGGTTGATACTTCCCTGTTGTCTGACAGGCGGGTTGATACTTCCCTGTTGTCTGACAGGTGGGTTGATACTTCCCTGTTGTCTGACAGGCGGGTTGATACTTCCCTGTTGTCTGACAGGTGGGTTGATACTTCCCTGTTGTCTGACAGGTGGGTTGATACTTCCCTGTTGTCTGACAGGCGGGTTGATACTTCCCTGTTGTCTGACAGGCGGGTTGATAATTAATTCTCTGTTGTCTGACAGGTGGGTTGATAATTAATTCTCTGTTGTCTGATAGGTGGGTTGATAATTAATTCTCTGTTGTCTGATAGGTGGGTTGATAACTCCCTGCTGTCTTATAGGTCGGTGGGAAACGCTGCGTTTGATCTGCTGCTGAAGACTGATGATGATTGTTATATTGACGTCGACAAGGTTTTAATGAAGATCGACCAAAAGGACCTGAAGAGACGCAACTTCTGGTGGGGGAAGTGAGTACTGTGCAGAGACAGTATGGTAGACAGAGTGTCTGTCTGGATATGTTGAGCCCGTGTTCACAAAGCCTATCAGAGTAGTAGTGCTGAGCAAGGATCCTTTCAAGTTTCTATGTACAGGGGATATCTGATCCGAGATCAGCTCTCCCCTGGTCCGTCCTGTAGTAGCTGATGGTTGAAGTTTCTATGTACAGGGGATATCTGATCCGAGATCAGCTCTCCCCTGGTCCGTCCTGTAGTAGCTGATGGTTGAAGTTTCTATGTACAGGGGATATCTGATCCGAGATCAGCTCTCCCCTGGTCCGTCCTGTAGTAGCTGATGGTTGAAGTTTCTATGTACAGGGGATATCTGATCCGAGATCAGCTCTCCCCTGGTCCGTCCTGTACTAGCTGGGTTAATATTTAAACCAGAGGAATACCGCCTGCAGCCTGGACAATTCTCCTGAGCAGCTCCTAGTTAGATAAATTCATATTCCAGCCTAGTCATTCTGGGAACATGGAGGTAGTTTTGCTGAGTAAGATCTGATGCAGATGTTGGACCGCATTGGGAAGTGTGTATGTCTGTCTGTCTGTCTGTCTGTCTGTCTGTCTGTCTGTCTGTCTGTCTGTCTGTCTGTCTGTCTGATGTTCTTCCTTTCCCAGTTTCCGTCAGAGCTGGGCGGTGGATCGCATTGGGAAGTGGCAGGAGCTAGAGTACGCCAGTCCAGCCTACCCGGCCTTCGCCTGCGGCTCGGGTTACGTGGCCTCCAGGGACCTCGTCCAATGGCTGGCTAGCAACGCAGAGCAACTCAAGGCCTACCAGGTACCGGACCACATGGCACCAAACACCAGATAAGAAATGATGCCCAAACAACAGGCACCATTGGAGCCACATTTATAATGTGCTACGTGTTGTTTCAGGGGGAAGATGTGAGCATGGGGATCTGGATGGCTGCAGTTGGACCACAGAAATACCAGGTAAAGAACAAGATAACACTACTATAGTAGAAATACCAGGTAAAGAACAAGATAACACTACTATAGTAGAAATACCAGGTAAAGAACAAGATAACACTACTATAGTAGAAATACCAGGTAAAGAACAAGATAACACTACTATAGTAGAAATACCAGGTAAAGAACAAGATAACACTACTATAGTAGAAATACCAGGTAAAGAACAAGATAACACTACTATAGTAGAAATACCAGGTAAAGAACAAGATAACACTACTATAGTAGAAATACCAGGTAAAGAACAAGATGACACTACTATAGTAGAAATACCAGGTAAAGAACATAGTATGGTAGCCTGCCTGAAAACAGCCACCCTAACCAACCAGCTCATGTTATTCATGTCAATCACCTTGGTTGTTAACACTAATGCCAGATAGCATTGATAGACCTTCTTCATAAACCTAACCCTAGTTGTCTGACTGTTGTCTGAAGGTCGTCTGAAGTTTGTGGTTGTCCTTTCCCCAGGACGCAGGCTGGCTGTGTGAGAAGGAGTGCTACCAGGACATGCTGTCGTCCCCACAACACTCCCCCGAGGAGCTCCGCACGCTCTGGGCTAGGAAGAGGGCCTGTGGGGACCCCTGTGGATGTCCCTGGGGACACAGCTAACGTTAGCTAACAGTCTGGGAAGGTAGTTAGCTAACAGTCTGGGAAGGTAGTTAGCTAACAGTCTGGGAAGGTAGTTAGCTAACAGTCTGGGAAGGTAGTTAGCTAACAGTCTGGGAAGGTAGTTAGCTAACAGTCTGGGAAGGTAGTTAGCTAACAGTCTGGGAAGGTAGTTAGCTAACAGTCTGGGAAGGTAGTTAGCTAACAGTCTGGGAAGGTAGTTGGCTAACAGTCTGGGAAGGTAGTTGGCTAACAGTCTGGGAAGGTAGTTAGCTAACAGTCTGGGAAGGTAGTTAGCTAACAGTCTGGGAAGGTAGTTAGCTAACAGTCTGGGAAGGTAGTTAGCTAACAGTCTGGGAAGGTAGTTAGCTAACAGTCTGGGAAGGTAGTAACCTGTTCACTGCAAACAAGAGCCTTGTTGAACGCAACTCGAGGTATCAGTCGTCTCAGAGTAGGAGTGCTGATCTAGGACCAGGTTTCTCCTGTCCATGTGATGTTATTCATTATGATCTAAAAGGCTAAACTGATCCCAGATCAGCACTCTGAGATGCTTGACACATACAGCCCTAGGTCTCTACACAGTGTACAAGACATTAGGAATACCTTTCTAATATTGAGTTGCACCACCCTTTTGTCCTCAGAACAGCCTCAGTTCATCGGGGCATGGACTCTACAAGGTGTTGAAAGAGTTCCACAGGGATGCTGGCCCATGTTGATTCCAATGCTTCCCACAGCTGTGTCAAGTTGGCTGGATGTCCTTTGGGTGGAGGACCATTCTTGATACACATGGGAAACAGTTGATCGTGAAAAACCCAGCAGCGTTGCAGTTCTTGACACAAACCGGTGCGCCTGGCACCTACTACCACACCCTGTTCAAAGGCAATTAAATATTTTGTCTTGCCCATTCACCCTCTGAATGGCACACATACACATTCCATGTCTCAATGCTTAAAAATCCTTCTTTAACCTGTCTCCTACCCTTCATCTACACAGATTGAAGTGGATGAAACAAGTGACATCAGTAAGGGCTCATAGCTTTCACCTGGATTCACCTGGTCAGTCTATGTCATGGAAAGAGCAGGTGTTCCTAATGTTTTGTACGCTGTGTATATTTCAATGCTGAGGATTGTCAGGGACAATGGATACTGGTTTCTGAAGAGGTGACATTTCCTGTCAAATGGCAAGATGCCGGCATAACCAAATGTAACGTGTTGAATCCTGTGGCGGTAGAGGCATTGATTTTACTGGTGTTATTTAGGTAAATTATTCTCCCAAGCTACTCCTCATCATCAAGCCTCATCAGTATTTGTAGATTTCAAACCAACACAGAGTTTGTGTCCTACATGGCACCCTATATTACCCATCTAGTGCACTAGTTTTGACCAGTGCCCCATGAGGAATGGGGCGCATTTGGGACACGGTCAGGGGTTTGTGAAACGATGTACAGTATTATACCCATTGGTGACGTTATTGTATTGTCAGGCACCACATATAAACAACTGGAATCTAAAGAAAGGTTTTACCTAAACCTTTTATTCACCTGAGAATGAGATCAATGAATTTGTTCAACACATTTTTTTTGTACCTATCTGGAAGAAGCTAACACGGAGTGCTCTAGATTAATGTAATGAACGGTCCCAAATGGCACCCCGTTACCTATCTAGTGCACTGCTTTTGACCAGAGCCCTACTTTAATATAGGGAATATGGTCCCATTTGGGAAAGTGATACAGACAGCACGTGATCAATTGAGCCCATTCCAGACTGATCAATAAAAAACATCACCACTCGGGAACAACGGTTTTCTTCTTTGTTGTTGTTTTTTTGCGACGGTACATCAGGGCCGGGAATCAAGTAGCGCTGGTAATTTGGGGTCTGCACATCGCACCCTACTGCACACTAGTTTTGACCAGAGTCGTGTGGGCCCTAGTAGTGTACAATACAGGAAATAGGGTGCCATTTGGCTTCAGTACCTTGCTTAAGGGCTGATCGACATATCTTTGCACCTAGTCGGCTCGGGGATTCGAACCAGCGGCCTTTCGGTTACGTTGTGTGTGTGTGTGTGTGTGATATGGGAGATCCGCTAGCCAACAGTAAACCCCATGCTGAGGAGCTCTTAGTTGATTGTGGTAGCAGATACTGTCGCGCTGCCTGGTATTGCAACTCCTCCAGGACACCATTGGGGGCACACTGCCTGCCCTCCAGGACACCATTGGGGGCACACTGCCTGCCCTCCAGGACACCATTGGGGGCACACTGCCTGCCCTCCAGGACACCATTGGGGCCACACTGCCTGCCCTCCAGGACACCATTGGGGGCACACTGCCTGCCCTCCAGGACACCATTGGGGGCACACTGCCTGCCCTCCAGGACACCATTGGGGGCACACTGCCTGCCCTCCAGGACACCTACAACACCAGGTGTCACAGGAAGGCCAAGAAGATGACCAGGGACCTCAGCCACCCGAGCCACGGCCTGTTCTCCCCGCTTCCGTCACTCCGACGCGGGCAGGGCAGGAGCATCACGGCTAAAACTAACAGACTGGCCACTAGCTTCTACCCCCGGACCATCAGGCTGCTGAATAGCCACCCCTAGTCAGCTACCTGCCCTCCCCACTCCATCAACCTGCCCCCACCCCAATGGACATTATCATGATGAATAGCTTTATATCTGCAACCCTGTACATGTAACCATTAAACTCGAATCTAACACGCTGTACATGAGGTCAGAGTTCAGGCTCTGTATGGGTTTTGACTGACCGCTGTTCATTTCGGTTAATTCGCTCAGCACTACATGTTATACATGAGGTCAGAGTTCAGGCTCTGTGCTTCACAGCTCTGTACGGGTTTTGATTGACAGCTGTTCTGAACTTGAGCACCTAATGACACAAAGCTTGATTGGCACGCAAATTTTCTGA
>LR778253.1:1223199-1334442 GCA_902810595.1 Coregonus sp. 'balchen' | reverse complement strand
AACTAGGATCAGAAACACCACAGACTACAAACTAGAAATCCAAACACCACAGACTACAAACTAGAGATCCAGAAACACCACAGACTACAAACTAGAGATCCAGAAA
This sequence comes from Coregonus sp. 'balchen', assembly GCA_902810595.1. NCBI lineage: Eukaryota > Metazoa > Chordata > Actinopteri > Salmoniformes > Salmonidae > Coregonus > Coregonus sp. 'balchen'. Next base: position 1,334,336 of record LR778253.1, on the reverse strand, counting down.
CACCACATACTACAAACTAGAGATCCAGAAACACCACAGACTAAAACTAGAGATCCAGAAACACCACAGACTACAAACTAGAGATCCAGAAACACCACAGACTACAAACTAGAGATCCAGAAACACCACAGACTACAAACTAGAGATCCAGAAACACCACAGACTACAAACTAGAGATCCAGAAACACACAGACACCCCAGACTACAAACTAGAGATCCAGAAACACCAGAGACACCACTACAAACTAGAGATCCAGAAACACCACAGACTACAAACTAGAGATCCAGAAACACCACAGACTACCAACTAGAGATCCAGAAACACCACAGACTACAAACTAGAGATCCAGAAACACCACAGACTACAAACTAGAGATCCAGAAAAACACCATAGACTGCAACCTAGAGATCAGAAAACACCACAGCTACAAAAATAGAGATCCAGAAAACACCACAGACTAACAAACTAGGAGATCCAGAGGACCACCACATACTACAACTAGAGGATCCAGGAAACCACCACAGACTAACAACCTAGAATCCAGAAACACCACAGGATACAAACTAGAGATCCAGAAACAGCAGAGACTACAGACTAGAGATCCAGAAACAGCACAGACTACAGACTAGAGATCCAGAGACTAAAGCAACAACACACCCTATTCCCTACTTGGTCAAAACCCAAAGGATCCTGTCCACCCTCTTTGCTAGAGGGTTAATTTCAGGATTAACTGTAGACAGTAATATTTCATACCTTGGTATCCCAGTCTCTGTGCTACATGGTTCAGTAATAGTAGATAACTGTAGACAGTAATATTAGTAATATACCTTGGCGTCCCAGTCTTTATTTAGGTAGTATATACAGGTGACACATCGCCCGTCTCCGTTCGGGTTGTCCACGTGGCGTACGTATCCGGTCCCGTTGCCTGGGTAACATGCCACCATCGCCTAGACAACAGAACAGAAACAGAGGAAAAGATTAGTCCTGACTCTCCTAAGTATACGTGATAACAGAATTACTCATAACAACATTAAATAGACTAACTCTCATGATTAGCCTAGGAGGAGAAGATTAGTCCTGACTCTCCTAAGAATGTGATCAATTAACTAAATCTCATGATTAGACCTAGGAAGGAGACCCCCACAAACAACCGCTATGGATGTTACACCCTCCGTTATTGATGTTACAGTCTAAAATAGACATTCAAATCTGAAAGATTTCTTGATCAAACTCTATCATAACACATTTGTTGTAATTTGGAATGTTTTAAAAATGTCAGCAGAAGTCATAGTACTTTAGGATTGCATAATTACAGGTAGCCTGAATAGTATACAAGGCCAGTCACCGTGTTAAATACTGTTGAAGTAATACGGCTACAGGTTCACCTGCCTCACCTACAGTGGCTTGCGAAAGTATTCACCCCCCTTGGCATTTTTCCTATTTTGTTGCCTTACAACCTGGAATTAAATTGATTTTGGGGGGTTTGTATCATTTGATTTACACAACATGCCTACCACTTTGAAGATGCAAAATATTTTTTGGTGTGAAACAAACAAGAAATAACACAAAAAAACAGAAAACTTGAGTGTGCATAACTATTCACCCCCCCCCCCCCCCCCCCAAAGTCAATACTTTGTAGAGCCACATTTTGCAGCAATTACAGCTGCAAGTCTCTTGGGGTATGTCTCTATAAGCTTGGCACATCTAGCCACTGGGATATTTGCCCATTCTTCATGGCAAAACTGCTCCAGCTCCTTCAACTTGGATGGGTTCCGCTGGTGTACAGCAATCTTTAAGTCATACCACAGATTCTCAATTGGATTGAGGTCTGGGCTTTGACTAAGCCATTCCAAGACATTTAAATGTTTCCCCTTAAACCACTCAAGTGTTGCTTTAGCAGTATGCTTAGGGTCATTGTCCTGCTGGAAGGTGAACCTCCGTCCCAGTCTCAAATCTCTAGAAGACTGAAACAGGTTTCCCTCAAAAATGTCCCTGTATTTAGTGCCGTCCATCATTCCTTAAATTCTGACCAGTTTCCCAGTCCCTGCCGATTAGAAACATCCCCACAGCATGATACTGCACCACCATGCTTCACTGTGGGGATGGTGTTCTCGGGGTGATGTTAGGTGTTGGGTTTGCACCAGACATAGCGTTTTCCTTGATGGCCAAAAAGCTCAATTTTAGTCTCATCTGACCAGAGTACCTTCTTCCATATGTTTGGGGAGTCTCCCACATTCTTTTTTTCTTTAAGCAATGGCTTTTTTCTGGCCACTCTTCCGTAAAGCCCAGCTCTGTGGAGTGTACGGCTTAAAGTGGTCCTATGGACAGATACTCCAATCTCCAAAGTGGAGCTTTGCAGCTCCTTCAGGGTTATCTTTGGTCTCTTTGTTGCCTTTCTGATTAATGCCCTCCTTGCCTGGTCCGTGAGTTTTGGTGGGCGGCTGTCACGCCCTGACTCAAGGGACTCGTATTGGTTGAGTCAGGGTGTGTATTTTCTGTGTTGTGTGTTTGCTATGTTGGATTTTCTATGTTTAAGATATAGAGTGTGTAGATCTATGTTGGCCGGGGTGGTTCCCAATCAGAGGCAGCTGTAGCTTGTTGTCTCTGATTGGGGACCATACTTAGGCAGCCTTTTGGCACCTGTTAGTTGTGGGATCTTGTTCCGTGTTAGGTATGTTATTTTGTCTACCTTGGACTTCACGTTTCGTTTGTTGTTTTGTCGTGTGTTCAGTACGGAAATAAATATGAATACATATCACGCTGCGCCTTGGTCCGTCTCATCCGTTAACGATCGTGACAGAAGATCCCACCAACCTAGGACCAAGCAGCGGGTTCAGGAGCAAACGCCGGGAATTCAACGGGAGGTTACATTAGTTGATGTCCTCCTCGGTTGGGGGAGAATTTCGGAGGAAGAGGCCGTCCGTTACCGGAGGGCGATGAATGAGGATGAGAGTAGGAGAGGAGAAACGGCGGCAACAGTACCGACGACGGAGACCCGAGAGGCAACCCCAAGAATTTTTTTTGGGGGGGCACAAGGTGTGGACGACGAGGCAGCAGGAGGCAGCGACGTGGCGAATCTGCAGGTTAGGAGAGGAGGCCACCAGGTTACGGGGGCTATTGGTCCAGAGGGAGCAGGAGTTATTTGGTCAGAGGGAGGAGCTACAGGAGGCGATAAGGGAGAAGGAGAGTGTAGAGGCACGGCGAGAGGAGCTGGTTAGGCAGCAGAAGGAGCGGGGGTTTATAAGGGAACCCAGTTCCGCTCCTCGCACCAAGCAAGTGGTGCGTGTCGCCAGTCCGGTCCGGCCCGTTCCTGATCCCCGCACTAAGACAGTGGTGCGTGTTCCCAGTACGGCCCGACCCGTTCCTGCTCCCCGCACTAAGCCAGTGGTGTGTGTTCCCAGTCCGGCACGGCCCGTGCCTGGTTCGGCACCGGTCAGCTGCTCCACTCCGGAGCCAGAGCAGTCCGCTCCACCGGTGCCCAGTTCAGGTCCGGTCAGCTGCTCCACTCCGGAGCCAGAGCAATCCGCTCCACCGGGGTCAAGTCCAGCTCCGGTCAGCGGCTCCACTCCGGAGCCAGAGCAGTCCGCTCCACCGGTGCCTGATCCAGCTCCGGTCAGCGGCTCCACTCCGGAGCCAGAGCAGTTCGATCCACCGTCGTCAGGTCCAGGGGGGGGGGGTACTGTCATGCCCTGACTCAAGGGACTCGTATTGGTTGAGTCAGGGTGTGTATTTTCTGTGTTGTGTGTTTGCTATGTTGGATTTTCTATGTTTAAGATCTAGATTGTGTAGATCTATGTTGGCCGGGGTGGTTCCCAATCAGAGGCAGCTGTAGCTCGTTGTCTCTGATTGGGGACCATACATAGGCAGCCTTTTGGCACCTGTTAGTTGTGGGATCTTGTTCCGTGTGAGGTATGTTATTTTGTCTACCTTGGACTTCACGTTTCGTTTGTTGTTTTGTCGTGTGTTCAGTACGGAAATAAATATGAATACATATCACGCTGCGCCTTGGTCCTTCTCATCCGTTAACGATCGTGACAGCGGCCCTCTCTTGGCAGGTTTGTTGTCGTGCCATATTCTTTCCATTTTTTAATAATGGATTTAATGGTGCTCCGTGGGATGTTCAAATTTTCAGATATTTTTTCAGAACCCAAACCTGATCTGTACTTCTCCACAACTTTGTCCCACCCCTGTTTGGATAGTTCCTTGGTCTTCATGGCGCCGCTTGCTTGGTGGTGCCCCTTGCTTAGTGGTGTTGCAGACACTGGGGCCTCTCAGAACAGGTGTATATATACACTGAGATCATGTGACAGATCATGTGACACTTAGATTGCACACAGGTGGACTTTATTTAACTAATTATGTGACTTCTGAAGGTAATTGGTTGCACCTGATCTTATTTAGGGGCTTCATAGCAAAGGTGGTGAATACATATGCAGTCACGACTTCCTCCAAAGCTTCCTCCTCTCCTTGTTCGGGCAGGCTTCGGCGTTCGTCGTCACCGGCCTTCTAGCCACTGCCGCTCCTCATCTCATCATTCCATTTGTTTTGTCTTGTTTTTTCACACACCTGGTTCATATTCCCCTCATCAGTACCTGTATAAGTGTTCCCTCTGCCCCCCTTGTCTTTGTGTGTGATTATTTATTGTGGAGGTGACGATAGCGCGGTGGATCGTTATATATTTGTATCGCTGGGATATTCACCCGTGTGCTTTGTTTTCTCCAGTGCGCCGTTATACCGCACTGTAGTGTTTTAGGCATTTCTGCGTACCGCTGTATTTGCCGAATAAACAATTTATTCGGCATTCAGTGTCACTCTTGTGGCAAGAGAGGACATTCTGCTGCACGCTGTCGTCAGAGTTCCTCTGGGTCTGGAGGCGGCATGCAGGTCACTCTCGCATCGCCCCAGGTAGCGCAAACCCACACTCGTTCAGAACCCTCTGCTGTGCACTTCACCATACACGTCAACTTCCCTGATTACACGGTAGTTCCCCAGTTTAAGGCGCTGGTCGATTCAGGCACAGCTGGGAACTTTATGGACAGGTCTTTAGCTAATAGTCTATGTATTACATTGGTTCCCCTATCCATTCCATTGCCCATCAAAGCACTTGACAGTCGACCATTAGGGTCAGGTTTTGTTAGGGAGGTTACAGCACCAGTCACGATGATTACGCAGGAGACCCATAGAGAGCAAATCACCTTTTATATTATTGAGTCCCCTGATTTCCCTGTTGTGTTGGGTCTTCCCTGGCTCGCACTACACGACCCCACCTTTTCATGGCCGCAGAGGGTTCTCACGGGGTGGTCGCGAGAGTGTCAGGGTAGGTGTCTAGCTGTTTCCGTTGGTGCAACCACGGTGGAAGGTCCAGACACTACCTCCACTGTGCGCATTCCCCCCAAATACCTCGACTTGGTGCAAGCGTTTTCCAAAACGCAGGTGACCAAATTACCACCCCAATCAGGTGGGGGATAAACCTCCAGTTAGACGCTGTGAAACAGGCTGTCAGGCTGAAACAGAGGCTATGGAGAAATACGTCTCCGAGTCCCTGCGCTAGGGGCTCATACATCCCTCCACTTCGCCCGCCTCCTCGAGTTTCTTTTTCGTGAAGAAGAAAGACGGAGGTCTGCGCCCTTGCATTGATTACTGTGCACTTAATGAAACTACCATTCACTATTCACTATAGTTAACCTCTACCCCTCATCTCCTCTGTTAACGAATCAATGCATGGGGCGCGCTTCTTCATGAAATTAGATCTCCGGAGTGCGTACAACCTGGTGCGTGTCCGGGAGGGGGATGAGTGGAAGACAGCATTCAGCACAACCACGGGGCATTATGAATACCTGGTGATGCCCTACGGTTTGATGAATGCTCCATCAGTCTTCCAGTCCTTTGTGAACGAGGTGTTTCAGGACATGCTTGGTCGCGGTGTGGTGGTCTACATCGATGACATTCTGGTGTACTCCGCTACGCGCACCGAGCATGTGTCCCTGGTTCGCAGAGTGCTGGGCCGACTGTTGGAACATGACCTATATGCCAAGGCAGAAAAGTGTCTGTTCTTTTAACAGTCCGTCTCCTTCCTCGGATACCGCATTACCACCTCAGGTGTGGAGATGGAGGGAGACTGCATTTCAGCCGTGAGTAATTGGCAGACTCCAACCACGGTAAAGGAGGAGCAGCACTTTATTGGCTTTGCCAATTACTATCGGAGGTTTATCCAGGGCTTTGGCAAGGTCGCAGCTCCCATCACCTCTCTTTTGAAGGGTGCACTGCTGAGGCTGACAGGGCTTTTAACCTGAGGGCTCTGTACACCTCAGCCCCGGTACTGGCCCATCCCGATCCATCATTGCCGTTCGTAGTGGAGGTGGATGCGTCCGAGGTAGGGGTAGGCGCTGTCCTATGCCAACGCTCGGGCACACCACCCAAGCTCCGCCCCTGTGCCTTCTTCTATAAGATGCTCAGCCCGGTGGAGCAGAACTATGACGTTGGTGATCGGGAGCTGTTGGCTGTTGTCAGAGCCCTGACTGCGTGTAGGCACTGGCTCGAGGGGGCGAAACAACCTTTCCTTGTCTGGACTGACAACCGTAACCTGGAGTATATCCGGGCAGCGAGGAGGCTGAACCCTCGCCAGGCCAGGTGGGCCTTGTTCGTCACCCAGTTTGATTTCACGCTGTCCTACATACCAGGCACAAAGAACGTGAAGGCAGATGCCCTGTCACGGCTGTACGATACAGAGGAGAGGCCCTGCATTGTGGCGCCGGTAATGTGGGCGGTGGACATAGAGTGGGCGTTACGCACAGGTACCCAGCTGGGCTGCGGTACGTGCCGTCTATTGTCCATGATTGTCTTATCTATTGGGCACACACGTCCCCCTCCTCTGATCACCCAGGCATCGGCCGTACAGTGCGCTGCCTGACCAGGAAGTACTGGTGGCCTACCTTGGCTAAGGACGCTCGGTGAGCGCCCAGAGGAAGGCACCTAGGCACCTTCCAGCGGGTAAGTTACATCCCTTCCCAGTTCCACAACATCCCTAACCGATCTTCCCCTCTCTCAGGGTAAGGCACCTAGGCACCTTCCAGCGGGTAAGTTACATCCCTTCCCAGTTCCACAACATTCCTAACCGATCTTCCCCTCTCTCAGGGTAAGGCACCTAGGCACCTTCCAGCGGGTAAGTTACATCCCTTCCCAGTTCCACAACATTCCTAACCGATCTTCCCCTCCTGCTTTTCTAAAGCCTGCCACCTCCTTCCTCTGCCCGGTCTCCCCACGGCCCTGCAAACTGCAGAAGCCCTGTTTACTCACGTCTTCCGGCACTACGGGGTGCCAGAGGACATAGTGTCTGACCGGGGTCCCCAGTTTACATCCAGGGTCTGGAAGGCATTCATGGAACGTCTGGGGGTCTCGGTTAGCCTGACCTCTGGGTTTCACCCCGAATCTAATTTTTATTTATTTATTTTACCTTTATTTAACTAGGCAAGTTAGTTAAGAACAAATTCTTATTTACAATGACGGCCTACACTGGCCAAACCCGGACGACGCTGAGCCAATTGTGCGCCGCCCTATGGGACTCCCAATCACGGCCGGTTGTGATACAGCCTGGAATCGAACCAGGTGGTCTGTAGTGACGCCTCAAGCACTGAGATGCAGTGCCTTAGTCCGCTGCGCCACTCGGGAGCCCCAATGGGCAGGTGGAACGGGTGAATCAGGATGTGGGTAGGTTCCTGCGGTCCTACTGCCAGGACCGGCCGGGGGAGAGGTCAGTGTTCTTGCCATGGGCCGAATATGCTCAGAACTCTCTCCGCCACTCCTCCATTAACCTGTCTCCATTTCAATGTGTTTTAGGGTTTCAGCCGGTCCTGGCACCGTGGCATCAGAGCCAGACCGAAGCTCCTGCGGTGGACGACTGGTTTTGGCGCGCGGAGGAGCCATGGAACACTGCCCACGTCCACCTCCAGCACACCGTACATCGCCAGAAGGCCAACGCTGACCGTCACCGCAGTGAGGCCCCCGGTCTTTGTACCGGGTGATCGGGTCTGGCTCTCGACCCTCCACCTGCCCCTCCACCTGCCCTGCCAGAAGCTGAGCCTGTGGTTGGTGGGACCGTTCAAAGTCCTGAGGAGAGTAAATGAGGTTATGTATAGGTTACTACTCCCTCCTGATTACCGTATTAACACTTCGTTTCACATGTCTCTCCTCAGGCCAGTGGTGGCTGGTCTGCTCCAGGAGTCTGAGGTGCGGGGGCCCCGGCGTACTCTGTCCGTTCCATTCTGGATTCGAGGCGTCGGGTGGGGGGCCTTTAGTACCTCGTGGAGTGGGAGGGGTACGGTCCGAAGGAGCGGTGCTGGGTCCCGGTGAGGGATGTCCTCGATCCCTCCCTGTTGCGGGATTTCCACCGTCGCCATCCTGGCCGTGTGTCGGGGGGGGGGGGGGTTACTGTCACAACTTCCTCTGAAGCTGCCTCCTCTCCTTGTTCGGGCAGGCTTCGGCGTTCGTCGTCACCGGCCATCTCATCATTCCATTTGTTTTGTCTTGTTTTTACACACACCTAGTTCATTTCCCCTCATCATTACCTGTATAAGTATTCCCTCTGCCCCTTGTCTTTGTGTGTGATTGTTTATTGTGGAGGTGACGATAGCGCGGTGGAGCTTTATACATTTGCTGCGTACCACTGTACCACCTCCTGCCTGACTCCGTCCAAATCACCCACTACATAATGCACGCACCACTTTTCTGTTATTTTTTTTTTTTTTAATTTTTTAACAAGTTATTTTTAAAATTTCACTTCACCAATTTGGACTATTTTGTGTATGTCCATTACATGAAATCCAAATATAAAAATCTATTTACATTACAGGTTTTAATGCAACAAAATAGGAAAAACACCAAGGGGGGTGAATACTTTGGCAAGGCACTGTATACGCGTCAGCTACTACAGCGACTGAAATGACTGCAACACTTAACAAAGAGCTGCAGTTACTTTCAGAACAGGTGGCAAGGAATAAGATAGTCCTAAATATTTCAAAAACTAAAAGCATTGTATTTGGGACAAATCCTTCACTAAACCCTAAACCTCAACTAAATCTTGTAATGAATAATGTGGAAATTGAGGAAGTTGTTGTGAATAAACTGCTTGGAGTAACCCTGGATTGTAAACTGTCATGGTCAAAACATATTGATACAACAGTAGCTAAGATGGGGAGAAGTCTGTCCATAATAAAGCGCTGCTCTGCCTTCTTAACAGCATTATCAACAAGGCAGGTCCTACAGGCCCTAGTTTTAATCAGGTCAGGTGCCACAAAGAGGAACTTAGGAAAATTGCAATTGGCTCAAAACAGGGCAGCACGGCTGGCCCTTGGATGTACACAGAGAGCTAACAATAATATGCATGTCAATCTCTCCTGGCTCAAAGTGGAGGAGAGATTGACTTCATCACTACTTGTATTTGTGAGAGGTATTGACATGTTGAATGCACCGAGCTGTCTGTTTGAACTACTGGCACACAGCTCGGACACCCATTCATACCTGGGGTTTATTATGGATCCCCATTAGTTCCTGCCAAGGCAGCAGCTACTCTTCCTGGGGTTTATTATGGATCCCCATTAGTTCCTGCCAAGGCAGCAGCTACTCTTCCTGGGGTTTATTATGGATCCCCATTAGTTCCTGCCAAGGCAGCAGCTACTCTTCCTGGGGTTTATTATCGATCCCCATTAGTTCCTGCCAAGGCAGCAGCTACTCTTCCTGGGGTCCAGCAACATTAAGGCAGTTATATACAGGAAAAAAGAAGAAACCCACACACAGCTCTCGATGGTATCACTGCTCTCGATGGTATCACTGCTCTTTATTCAGCTTTACATATCGGCCTCCAGGCCTTCGTCAGAGCTTTTGAGTAAAGCTTAATAAAGAACAGTGATACCATCGAGAGCAGTGATACCATCGAGAGCAGTGATACCATCGAGAGCAGTGTGCAGCTTCTTCTTTTTCTCATGTTATTCAACTGTTACCAGGCAACTGCAACTAAGATAGCTCAGATGTGTGAGTGCCTTTTGAATTATGAGTTATATACAGTTTAAAATACTACATGACATTATGAGTTATATACAGTTTAAAATACTACATGACATTACATAACACCTTATACAACACATTCAGTGTGTTCCCTCAGGCCACTACTCTACTATCACATATTTACAATACAACATCCATGTGTACGTGTGAGTGTCCCTCAGGTGATGTAGTGCCTTCGGGAAAGTATTCAGACCCCTTGACTTTTTCCTCGTTACAGCCTTATTCTAAAATTTATTAAATAAATACAACTCTCAATCTACACACAATACCCCATAATGACCAAGCAAAAACAGGTTTTTACAATTTTTTGCAAATGTACTAAACATAAAACAGAAATAGTATTCAGACCATTTGTTATTAGACTCAAAATTGAGCTCAGGTGCATCCTGTTTCCATTGATCATCCTTGATGTTTCTACAACTTGATTAGAGTCCACATGTGGTAAATTAAATTGATTGGACATGATTTGGAAAGGAACACACCTGTCTATATAAGGTCTAACAGTTGACAGTGCATGTCAGAGCAAAATCCAAGCCATGAGGTCGAAGGAATTGTCCGTAGAGCTCCGAGACAGGATTGTGTCGAGGCACAGATCTGGGGAAGGGTACCAAAACAATTCTGCAGCATTGAAGGTCCCCAATAACACAGTGTCTTCCATCATTCTTAAATGGACGAAGTTTGGAACCAACAAGACTCTTCCTAGAGCTGGCCACCCGGCTAAACTGAGCAATCGGGGGAGAAGGGCCTTGGTCAGGGAGGTGACCAAGAACCCGATGGTCACTCTGAAAGAGCTCCAGAGTTCCTCTGTGGAGATGGGAGAACCTTCCAGAAGGACAACCATCTCTGCAGCACTCCACCAATCAGGCCTTTATGGTAGAGTGGCCAAAAGGAAGCCACTCTTCAGTAAAAAGGCACATGACAGCCCGCTTGGAGTTTGCCAAAAGGCACCTAAATTCTCTCAGACCATGAGAAACAAGATTCTCTGGTCTGATGAAACCAAGATTGAACTCTTTGGCCTGAATGCCAAGCGTCACGTCTGGAGGAAACGTGGCACCATCCTTACAGTGAAGTATGGTGGTGGCAGCATCATGCTGAGGAAATGTTTTTCAGCGGCAGGGACTGGGAGACTAGTCAGGATCGAGGGAAAGATGAACGGAGCAAAGTACAGAGAGATCCTTGATGAAAACCTGCTCCAGAGCGCTCAGGACCTCAGACTGGGGCGAAGGTTCACCTTCCAACAGGACAACGACCCTAATCACAGCCAAGACAACACAGGAGTGGCTTCGGGACAAGTCTCTGAATGTCCTTGAGTGGCCCAGCCAGAGCCCAGACTTGAACCCGATCGAACATCTCTGGAGAGACCTGAAAATAGCTGTGTAGCGATGTTCCCCATCCAACCTGACAAAGCTTGACAGGATCTGCAGAGAAGAATGGGAGAAACTACCCAAATACAGGTGTGCCAAGCTTGTAGCATCATACCCAAGAAGACTCGAGGCTGTAATCACTGCCAAAGGTGCTTCAACAAGTGTCTGAATACTTATGTAAATGTCATATTTCATTTTTCTATTTTTAATAATTTTGCTTTGTCATTATGGGGTATTAAGTGTAGATTGATGACGGGGAAAAAACGATTTAATCAATTTTAGAATAAGGCTGTAACATAAAATGTGGAAAAAGTCAAGGGGTCTGAATACTTTCTGAATGCACTGTACCCAATAAACTGTCCACTGAGTATTTTAGAAGAAAATATTAGCTAGAACACATGATTTTCAAGATAAACAAACTTCGGCAAAAGTCTAAAGAATACATTTAAGAACTAGCACAGACGGTGATTCTGAAGCTAAGATATGATACATCAATTTCCATCACACCGACAACCGTTATGGATATCATAACGCTGAAAAAGGATACTGACAATGAAAAGAGAGAAACCGATTATAGACCATATAAACGTTACAGAGAAAGTTTCAAGACAATCCAATGTAAGGTCCATGTTTTACAAAAACTTTTCCTAAAAAACATTACGGCCTGTCCCTTATCTTTACCAGACTGTCTATTGGTCTATTGTTTCATGATCATCTACTCTTCAGAACTAATACTGGGGGGTGAATGGAAAAACAAGCTTTGTGAGCCCTTTCTAAAATAAATGAAATATGATTGACTTTAAAGCCTTTGAGACTTTGCATTCTACTCTGCAATGGTCAAAATTCATACAACTTCTTACAGAAACAAAAAAAAAAAAAAAAAGAAATCCTAAACCTTAAGCATCATTATGAACATGGTTTCATTTGGAAATTACGCACTTTATTTGTGGATGCTCAGGTTGACCTTTCCACGAAATCGCCCAAATACATCCACGGCTATTTCAGTGGAAGTTATTCTCTATCTGGGCGGAGTATTCACTGACTAGTGGATGGAACAGCCTCCCCCACACGCCGTTATTCTCTATCTGGGTGGAGTATTCACCGACTAGTGGATGGAACAGCCTCCCCCACACGCCGTTATTCTCTATCTGGGGTGGAGTATTCACTGACTAGTGGATGGAACAGCCTCCCCCACACGCCGTTATTCTCTATCTGGGTGGAGTATTCACCGACTAGTGGATGGAACAGCCTCCCCCACACGCCGTTATTCTCTATCTGGGTGGAGTATTCACTGACTAGTGGATGGAACAGCCTCCCCCACACGCCGTTATTCTCTATCTGGGTGGAGTATTCACTGACTAGTGGATGGAACAGCCTCCCCCACACGCCGTTATTCTCTATCTGGGTGGAGTATTCACTGACTAGTGGATGGAACAGCCTCCTCCACACGCCGTTATTCTCTATCTGGGTGGAGTATTCACTGACTAGTGGATGGAACAGCCTCCCCCACACGCCGTTATTCTCTATCTGGGTGGAGTATTCACTGACTAGTGGATGGAACAGCCTCCTCCACACGCCGTTATTCTCTATCTGGGTGGAGTATTCACTGACTAGTGGATGGAACAGCCTCCCCCACACGCCGTTATTCTCTATCTGGGTGGAGTATTCACTGACTAGTGGATGGAACAGCCTCCCCCCACACTGCAGCACACGTCGTTATTCTCTATTTGGGGTGGAGTATTCACTGACTAGTGGATGGAACAGCCTCCCCCACACGCCGTTATTCTCTATCTGGGGTGGAGTATTCACTGACTAGTGGATGGAACAGCCTCCCCCACACGCCGTTATTCTCTATCTGGGTGGAGTATTCACCGACTAGTGGATGGAACAGCCTCCCCCACACTGCAGCACACGCCGTTATTCTCTATCTGGGTGGAGTATTCACTGACTAGTGGATGGAACAGCCTCCCCCACACGCCGTTATTCTCTATCTGGGTGGAGTATTCACCGACTAGTGGATGGAACAGCCTCCCCCACACGCCGTTATTCTCTATCTGGGGTGGAGTATTCACCGACTAGTGGATGGAACAGCCTCCCCCCCACGCCGTTATTCTCTATCTGGGTGGAGTATTCACTGACTAGTGGATGGAACAGCCTCCCCCACACGCCGTTATTCTCTATCTGGGTGGAGTATTCACTGACTAGTGGATGGAACAGCCTCCCCCACACGCCGTTATTCTCTATCTGGGTGGAGTATTCACCGACTAGTGGATGGAACAGCCTCCCCCACACGCCGTTATTCTCTATCTGGGTAGAGTATTCACTGACTAGTGGATGGAACAGCCTCCCCCACACGCCGTTATTCTCTATCTGGGTGGAGTATTCACTGAATAGTGGATGGAACAGCCTCCCCCCACACTGCAGCACATGCCGTTATTCTCTATCTGGGGTGGAGTATTCACTGACTAGTGGATGGGACAGCCTCCCCCACACGCCGTTATTCTCTATCTGGGTGGAGTATTCACTGACTAGTGGATGGAACAGCCTCCCCCACACGCCGTTATTCTCTATCTGGGTGGAGTATTCACTGACTAGTGGATGGAACAGCCTCCCCCACACGCCGTTATTCTCTATCTGGGGTGGAGTATTCACTGACTAGTGGATGGAACAGCCTCCCCCACACTGCAGCACACGCTGTTATTCTCTATCTGGGGTGGAGTATTCACCGACTAGTGGATGGAACAGCCTCCCCCACACGCCGTTATTCTCTATCTGGGGTGGAGTATTCACCGACTAGTGGATGGAACAGCCTCCCCCCACGCCGTTATTCTCTATCTGGGGTGGAGTATTCACCGACTAGTGGATGGAACAGCCTCCCCCACACGCCGTTATTCTCTATCTGGGGTGGAGTATTCACTGACTAGTGGATGGAACAGCCTCCCCCACACTGCAGCACACGCCGTTATTCTCTATCTGGGTGGAGTATTCACTGACTAGTGGATGGAACAGCCTCCCCCACACTGCAGCACACGCCGTTATTCTCTATCTGGGTGGAGTATTCACTGACTAGTGGATGGAACAGCCTCCCCCACACGCCGTTATTCTCTATCTGGGGTGGAGTATTCACTGACTAGTGGATGGAACAGCCTCCCCCACACTGCAGCACACGCCGTTATTCTCTATCTGGGTGGAGTATTCACCGACTAGTGGATGAAACAGCCTCCCCCACACGCCGTTATTCTCTATCTGGGGTGGAGTATTCACTGACTATTGGATGGAACAGCCTCCCCCACACGCCGTTATTCTCTATCTGGGTGGAGTATTCACTGACTAGTGGATGGAACAGCCTCCCCCACACGCCGTTATTCTCTATCTGGGTGGAGTATTCACTGACTAGTGGATGGAACAGCCTCCCCCACACGCCGTTATTCTCTATCTGGGTGGAGTATTCACTGACTAGTGGATGGAACAGCCTCCCCCACACGCCGTTATTCTCTATCTGGGTGGAGTATTCACTGACTAGTGGATGGAACAGCCTCCCCCACACGCCGTTATTCTCTATCTGGGGTGGAGTATTCACTGACTAGTGGATGGAACAGCCTCCCCCACACTGCAGCACACGCCGTTATTCTCTATCTGGGTGGAGTATTCACTGACTAGTGGATGGAACAGCCTCCCCCACACGCCGTTATTCTCTATCTGGGGTGGAGTATTCACTGACTAGTGGATGGAACAGCCTCCCCCACACTGCAGCACACGCCGTTATTCTCTATCTGGGTGGAGTATTCACTGACTAGTGGATGGAACAGCCTCCCCCACACGCCGTTATTCTCTATCTGGGTGGAGTATTCACTGACTAGTGGATGGAACAGCCTCCCCCACACGCCGTTATTCTCTATCTGGGGTGGAGTATTCACTGACTAGTGGATGGAACAGCCTCCCCCACACTGCAGCACACGCCGTTATTCTCTATCTGGGTGGAGTATTCACTGACTAGTGGATGGAACAGCCTCCCCCACACGCCGTTATTCTCTATCTGGGGTGGAGTATTCACTGACTAGTGGATGGAACAGCCTCCCCCACACGCCGTTATTCTCTATCTGGGTGGAGTATTCACTGAATAGTGGATGGAACAGCCTCCCCCCACGCCGTTATTCTCTATCTGGGTGGAGTATTCACTGACTAGTGGATGGAACAGCCTCCCCCACACGCCGTTATTCTCTATCTGGGGTGGAGTATTCACTGACTAGTGGATGGAACAGCCTCCCCCACACGCCGTTATTCTCTATCTGGGTGGAGTATTCACTGACTAGTGGATGGAACAGCCTCCCCCACACGCCGTTATTCTCTATCTGGGTGGAGTATTCACTGACTAGTGGATGGAACAGCCTCCCCCACACGCCGTTATTCTCTATCTGGGTGGAGTATTCACTGACTAGTGGATGGAACAGCCTCCCCCACACTGCAGCACACGCCGTTATTCTCTATCTGGGGTGGAGTATTCACCGACTAGTGGATGGAACAGCCTCCCCCACACGCCGTTATTCTCTATCTGGGTGGAGTATTCACTGACTAGTGGATGGAACAGCCTCCCCCCACACTGCAGCACACGCCGCACGGCACGTAGCAGAACCATTAAAACATACTCCCTCTGGAGAGGGGCCAGGAGTCAAACTACCAGCCAGGAGTTTAACCTAGTTTACTCTCTCTTCCTCCTCCGCACGAACACACCTCTCTGTCTCCCGCTCAGTGTCCCTGCAGAGCCCCTTCAGCATAATGAGTTGTACATGTGAGACGTGCAGAGAGCTGTGGTTTACATGGATAACTGGTTGTCTTGGTTACCCTTTCTGTCCCGTTGCCAGATCAACAAACCAAAATGAAACATATTCTAGACTTCCCTAACTTAACTTTTAGACTTTCTGAGCAGACATGCATACTAGCAGACAGGATTAACTAGACAAAGTTGAAATGTGAATATCTGATGTTTGAACCCTTTTTAACCCTTAAACCAGTGTTTTTAAAACAAGACATATGAGCCTTGTGAAATGTGCTCGGCCTAGGTTTCATCTAGCCTTGTTCAACAGATGGGGATAGGATCGCTTTACAAATACGGAACAGAAAGATTTACATGATTAGTCTTGGTGTGGTACGAGCCCCGGGAGGCTAGTCTGCTATGGTAATAATAATGTTTCTACGTAACTGGATAGAAGAATATGGACTAACCAGTTTCTGATATCAGCTCAGACAAGGTGCTGCATGGGGGACTGAACCTGAACCCGTCTCTGAGTGTCAGCTCAGCTCAGACAAGGTGCTGCATGGGGGTCTGAACCTGAACCCGTCTCTGAGTGTCAGCTCAGCTCAGACAAGGTGCTGCATGGGGGACTGAACCTGAACCCGTCTCTGAGTGTCAGCTCAGCTCAGACAAGGTGCTGCATGGGGGTCTGAACCTGAACCCGTCTCTGAGTGTCAGCTCAGCTCAGACAAGGTGCTGCATGGGGGACTGAACCTGAACCCGTCTCTGAGTGTCAGCTCAGCTCAGACAAGGTGCTGCATGGGGGTCTGAACCTGAACCCGTCTCTGAGTGTCAGCTCAGCTCAGACAAGGTGCTGCATGGGGGACTGAACCTGAACCCGTCTCTGAGTGTCAGCTCAGCTCAGACAAGGTGCTGCATGGGGGTCTGAACCTGAACCCGTCTCTGAGTGTCAGCTCAGCTCAGACAAGGTGCTGCATTGGGGGACTGAACCTGAACCCGTCTCTGAGTGTCAGCTCAGCTCAGACAAGGTGCTGCATGGGGACTGAACCTGAACCCGTCTCTGAGTGTCAGCTCAGCTCAGACAAGGTGCTGCATTGGGGTCTGAACCTGAACCCGTCTCTGAGTGTCAGCTCAGCTCAGACAAGGTGCTGCATGGGGGACTGAACCTGAACCCGTCTCTGAGTGTCAGCTCAGCTCAGACAAGGTGCTGCATGGGGACTGAACCTGAACCCGTCTCTGAGTGTCAGCTCAGCTCAGACAAGGTGCTGCATGGGGGACTGAACCTGAACCCGTCTCTGAGTGTCAGCTCAGCTCAGACAAGGTGCTGCATGGGGACTGAACTGAACCCGTCTCTGAGTGTCAGCTCAGCTCAGACAAGGTGCTGCATTGGGGTCTGAACCTGAACCCGTCTCTGAGTGTCAGCTCAGCTCAGACAAGGTGCTGCATGGGGGACTGAACCTGAACCCGTCTCTGAGTGTCAGCTCAGCTCAGACAAGGTGCTGCATGGGGACTGAACCTGAACCCGTCTCTGAGTGTCAGCTCAGCTCAGACAAGGTGCTGCATGGGGGACTGAACCTGAACCCGTCTCTGAGTGTCAGCTCAGCTCAGACAAGGTGCTGCATTGGGGGTCTGAACCTGAACCCGTCTCTGAGTGTCAGCTCAGCTCAGACAAGGTGCTGCATGGGGACTGAACCTGAACCCGTCTCTGAGTGTCAGCTCAGCTCAGACAGGTGCTGCATGGGGGACTGAACCTGAACCCGTCTCTGAGTGTCAGCTCAGCTCAGACAAGGTGCTGCATGGGGGACTGAACCTGAACCCGTCTCTGAGTGTCAGCTCAGCTCAGACAAGGTGCTGCATGGGGTCTGAACCTGAACCCGTCTCTGAGTGTCAGCTCAGCTCAGACAAGGTGCTGCATGGGGACTGAACCTGAACCAGTCTCTTTGAGGAACATTCTGAACTCCTCTGTCTGCGCTGTGCATATGGCTTCTTCTGGGTTAAGCTAGGTGCATATGGCTTCTTCTGGGTTAAGCTAGGTGCATATGGCTTCTTCTGGGTTAACCTAGGTGCACATGGCTTCTTCTGGGTTAACCTAGGTGCATATGGCTTCTTCTGGGTTAACCTAGGTGCACATGGCTTCTTCTGGGTTAACCTAGGTGCACATGGCTTCTTCTGGGTTAACCTAGGTGCATATGGCTTCTTCTGGGTTAACCTAGGTGCATATGGCTTCTTCTGGGTTAACCTAGGTGCATATGGCTTCTTCTGGGTTAAGCTAGGTGCATATGGCTTCTTCTGGGTTAAGCTAGGTGCACATGGCTTCTTCTGGGTTAACCTAGGTGCATATGGCTTCTTCTGGGTTAAGCTAGGTGCATATGGCTTCTTCTGGGTTAACCTAGGTGCATATGGCTTCTTCTGGGTTAAGCTAGGTGCATATGGCTTCTTCTGGGTTAAGCTAGGTGCATATGGCTTCTTCTGGGTTAAGCTAGGTGCATATGGCTTCTTCTGGGTTAAGCTAGGTGCATATGGCTTCTTCTGGGTTAAGCTAGGTGCATATGGCTTCTTCTGGGTTAAGCTAGGTGCATATGGCTTCTTCTGGGTTAAGCTAGGTGCACATGGCTTCTTCTGGGTTAACCTAGGAGCATATGTTTCATATACAATTGTAACCGGTGTGAAATGGCTAGCTAGTTAGCGGTGCACGCTAGTAGCATTTCAAATCGGTGACGTCACTCGCTCTGAGACCTTGAAGTAGTTGTTTCCCTTTGCTCTGCAAGGGCCGCGGCTTTTGTGGAGCGACGGGTAACGGTGCTTCGAGGGTGACTGTTGTCGATGTGTGCAGAGGGTCCCTGGTTCAAGCCCAGGTGAGGAGAGGGACGGAAGCAACACTGTTACACAATATCATGCATTCCACCAGGATTTATGGGTGAAGTTATGTCCAAATCCTCCAATATCGTGTCTGTTTTTAACAGTTGATCTCTAAACGTAACCAATGCTGTACTAAGGTACACTATATAAACTAAAGTATGTGGACATCCCTTTTCAAATGAGTGGAATCGGCTATTTCAGCCACACCCGTTGCTGACAGGTGTATAAAAATTGAGCATTAAGCCATGCAAACTCCATAGACAAACATTGGCAGTAGAATGGCCTTACTGAAAAGCCAAGTGACTTTCAACGTGGCACCATCATAGGATGCCACCTTTCCAACAAGTCAGTTTGTCAAATTTCTCAGGAAAATATTAAACCCTAGTGTGTGTTTCTTCTAGTGAGACTTTGGCACAGGGTGTTAGACAATAATTAACATAGCGAGAGCGTCTGAACCAATCGAGGCTCCGGTACAAACAGTTAGGCAGCATGTACGGTTAACAAGCCCGCCTGCACGCACACTTCTGTCAGCTGAGCCTTGTAGCATGTGATCCAGCCAGTCACGTGATCCAGCCAGTCATGATGATGGTGTTAAGTTAACTACACAGCTATACTGCTTGGCAGCAGCAGGCTAGCTACTTCAAGCTCTATCCTATAGATCTTTCTGTCCATATACTGGGCTTCACATTCACTTTTTTTAGACACTGGTCCAAAGTAGGACTGATTTCTTATTTGTCCAAAAGCTGAAGTTACCTAGGTCTAGAGATGTGTAGGATCCCAGGTCTAGAGATGTGTAGGATCCCAGGTCTAGAGATGTGTAGGATCCCAGGTCTAGAGATGTATAGGATCCCAGGTCTAGAGATGTGTAGGATCCCAGGTCTATCTGATGCACATTGCTATAATATTGAAATAGGTCTAGGCCAACTACGCATTTCTTTCATAAGCTTTCCTCTGCTGTAGCCTAAGTTTTCTTTTGCCTCATTATATATTTTTCCCATCTTGTTATTGTTTGCTCAATTTCACTTCTTGTGGTCTAAAATATATATGTCATTCAAAATAAATCTGTGAATGATTACAGCATAAAATCCCACTTTCATACTGATTCCCATTTAAAAGCTGCAACTTTAGGAACCTAAAACTATTTATTAGATTCATTTGAAAAATACTCTTCATACCTTCAATTTGTATTAATGCTTTTTTGATATTTCAGTTAGTACGATTTTGGTTGTCTGGTTCGCAATGGCAAGGAAGGATATATATTTATTTTAGGCCTTGCATGCATGGATCATTCCTGTTTTATAACGCTTTGCTCAACTGTAAGGTTTGTTCACCTTTCTCTTTAGATCTTTATCGTTTCATCGCTCTCGTTAGTACCTTAGGCCTCCCATGTTTGGGGTTATTCTAAAACAACTTAACTTGCTGAGAACTCTGTTAGATTCATTCCCTGTTTGATCATCAAATAGTGCAGCAGGAGAAATCTAACATGCATTAAACTGAGTGTCTTAATATACCAGGTCATAATCATATCAAACGGAGAGGAAATAGAACATATGGCCTCCTACAACAACACGACACTGGAGTGTCCTCTACAACAACAACAACGACAAGACACTGGAGTGTCCTCTACAACAACAAGACACTGGAGTGTCCTCTACAACAACAAGACACTGGAGTGTCCTCTACAACAACAAGACACTGGAGTGTCCTCTACAACAACAACAAGACACTGGAGTGTCCTCTACAACAACAAGACACTGGAGTGTCCTCTACAACAACAACAAGACACTGGAGTGTCCTCTACAACAACAACAACAAGACACTGGAGTGTCCTCTACAACAACAACAACAACAAGACACTGGAGTGTCCTCTACAACAACAACAACAACAAGACACTGGAGTGTCCTCTAACAACAACAACAAGACACTGGAGTGTCCTCTACAACAACAACAAGACACTGGAGTGTCCTCTACAACAACAACAAGACACTGGAGTGTCCTCTACAACAACAACAACAAGACACTGGAGTGTCCTCTACAACAACAACAAGACACTGGAGTGTCCTCTACAACAACAACAAGACACTGGAGTGTCCTCTACAACAACAACAACAACAACAAGACACTGGAGTGTCCTCTACAACAACAACAACAACACAAGACACTGGAGTGTCCTCTACAACAACAACAAGACACTGGAGTGTCCTCTACAACAACAACAACAAGACACTGGAGTGTCCTCTACAACAACAACAAGACACTGGAGTGTCCTCTACAACAACAACAAGACACTGGAGTGTCCTCTACAAAAAACAACAACCAAGACACTGGAGTGTCCTCTACAACACACAACAAGACACTGGAGTGTCCTCTACAACAAAACAACAGACACTGGAGTGTCCTCTACACAACAAACCAACAAGACACTGGAGTGTCCTCTACAACAACAACAACACAAGACACTGGAGTGTCCTCTAAACAACAACAAGACACTGGAGTGTCCTCTAAACAACAACAAGACACTGGAGTGTCCTCTACACAACAACAACCAACACACAAAGACACTGGAGTGTCCTCTATAACAACAACAAGACACTGGAGTGTCCTCTACAACAACAACAACAAGACACTGGAGTGTCCTCTACAACAACAACAACAACAAGACACTGGAGTGTCCTCTACAACCACAACAACAACAAGACACTGGAGTGTCCTCTACAACAACAACAACAGACATGGAGTGTCCTCTACAACAACAACAACAAGACACTGGAGTGTCCTCTACAACAACCACAACAACAAGACACTGGAGTGTCCTCTACAACAACAACAACAACAAGACACTGGAGTGTCCTCTACAACAACAACAACAAGACACTGGAGTGTCCTCTACAACAACAACAACAAGACACTGGAGTGTCCTCTACAACAACAACAACAAGACACTGGAGTGTCCTCTACAACAACCAACAACAACAAGACACTGGAGTGTCCTCTACAACAACAACAACAACAAGACACTGGAGTGTCCTCTACAACAACAACAACAAGGCACTGGAGTGTCCTCTACAAACAACAACAACAAGACACTGGAGTGTCCTCTACAACAACACAACAACAAACAAGACACTGGAGTGTCCTCTACAACAAACACAACAACAAGACACTGGAGTGTCCTCTACAACAACCAACAACAACAAGACACTGGAGTGTCCTCTACAACACAACAACATACAAAAACAAAAGACACTGGAGTGTCCCTCTACAACAAACAACAAAACAAGACACTGGAGTGTCCTCTACACAACCACAACAACAAGACATGGAGTGTCCTCTAAACACAACAACAAGACACTGGAGTGTCCTCTACAACAACACAACAAGACACTGGAGTGTCCTCTACAACAACAACAACAAGACACTGGAGTGTCCTCTATAACAACAACAAGACACTGGGTGTCCTCTACAACAAACAACAAGACACTGGAGTGTCCTCTACAACAACAACAAGACACTGGAGTGGTACTCTACAACAACAACACAAGACACTTGGAGTGTCCTCTACAACAACAACAAACAGACACTGGAGTGTCCTTACAACAACAACAAGACACTGGAGTGTCCTCTCTACAACAACAACAACAAGACACTGGAGTGTCCTCTCACATACAACAACAAGACACTGGAGTGTCCTCTACACAACAACAAGACACTGGAGTGTCCTCTACAACAACAACAACAAGACACTGGAGTGTCCTCTACAACAACAACAACAAGACACTGGAGTGTCCTCTACAACAACAACAAGACACTGGAGTGTCCTCTACAACAACAACAACAAGACACTGGAGTGTCCTCTACAACAACAACAACAACAAGACACTGGAGTGTCCTCTACAACAACAACAACAACAAGACACTGGAGTGTCCTCTACAACAACAACAACAACAAGACACTGGAGTGTCCTCTACAACAACAACAACAAGAAGACACTGGAGTGTCCTCTACAACAACAACAACAACAAGACACTGGAGTGTCCTCTACAACAACAACAACAACAAGACACTGGAGTGTCCTCTCACAACAACAAGACACTGGAGTGTCCTCTACAACAACAACAAGACACTGGAGTGTCCTCTACAACAACAAGACACTGGAGTGTCCGCTATAAAAATACACTTCGGCTATTTGCCCAGATCATAAAACATTAGAGGGAGAGAAAAGAAAACATTTTCTGATATTTTGCGCTGCTTTGGTGAGACTAAGCGCCATCTACATTGTTCTCTTGCTTTGAGTAAATATAAACATATTTATTGAAATAGGCTATAGCAAATAGGAATATAAGCAATTTATTCAGAATGTCAACCATGCACTCCCATGCGCTGCCTGATCAAATTCTGATCGGAGTAATTGTTTAATAGTGATTTTAGACTTGTCCATTCAGCCAACTGGTGGTCCTATTTGTTTTACTTGCCCCGGACAAGCCTTAATGGTCGATGATATATTAACCCTCCATATCCCATTTTGATTTGACTATTTCAAATACATAAAGAAGACACCAGGCAACCAAAACTGCTGAGGATTAGAATATATCATATATAATATATATATTACAACGTCAAAGACATCTATTGGTAGGCAAGTGGCTACAAGGCAAACCAACCATGGTGATTATTCCCCTAATCTCAACAGCAAACCAACCATGGTGAGATTATTCCCCTAATCGCAACACGGCTTTAGGGAGCAATATGACGTCATGAGATCTACTTTAGATTACAGTAAATACCAACCAGAGAAGTTGTGTCGATAGTCAATAACTGTAAAGAATAATTAGAAGGATATACATAAAGCAAACCCCTTTCTCCCTTTCCCCTCTCTCCCCCCTCTCCTCTCTCCCCCCTCTCTTCCCCCCTCTCTCCTCTCCTCTCTTCCCCCTCTCCTCTCCCCCTCTCTCCTCTCCTCTCTTCCCCCTCTCCTCTCCTCTCTTCCCCCTCTCCTCTCCTCTCCTCCCCCTCTCTCCTCTCCTCTCTTCCCCCCCTCCTCTCCTCTCTCCCCCCTCCCCTCTCCTCTCTTCCCCCCTCTCTCCTCTCCTCCCCCCTCTCTCCTCTCCTCTCTTCCCCCCTCTCTCCTCTCCTCTCCTCTCCTCTCCCCCCCCCCCCTCCTCTCCCTCTCCCTCTCTTCCCCCTCTCTCTCTCCTCTCTCCTCTCCCTCTTCCCCCCTCTCTCCTCTCCTCTCTTCCCCCCTCTCTCTCCTCTCCTCCGTCTTCCCCCTCCCTCCTCCTCTCCTCTCCTCTCCCCCTCTCTCTCTCCTCTCTTCCCCCCTCTCTCCTCTCCTCCTCCTTCTTCCCCCTCTCCCCTCCCTCTCCTCTCTTCCCTCTCTCTCTCCTCTCCTCTCTTCCCCTCTCTCTCCTCTCCTCTCCTCTCTTCCCCTCTCTCTCTCCTCTCTTCAATTTCAATTCAATGGGTCTTTATTGGCATGGGAAATGTGGTCTTTATTGGCATGTGTTTACATTGCCAAAGCAAGTGAAATAAACAAACAAAAGTGAGAAGACAAAACAACAAAAACAAAAAAACGATTAGAAATGAACCGTAAACGTTGCACCCAAGGGTTTAAATATTAGACATTTAAAATGTTATCAGCTACGTACAGTGTTTTAACAATGTGCCAATAGTTGTACTACGAATAGTAGGGGAAGATAAACAGGTACATGTTGGTATTTATAATGTTTATAATGTTGTTTGTGCTTCACTGGTTTCCCTTTTCTCATGGCAACGGGCCACAAATCTTGCTGCTGTGATGGCACACTGTGGTATTTCACCCAGTAGATAAGGGAGTTTATCAATGTTTGGATTTGTTTTCAAATTCTTTGTGGGTCTGTGTAATCTGAAGGAAATATGTGTCTCTAATATGGTCATACATTTGGCAGGAGGTTAGGAAGTGCAGCTCAGTTTCCACCTCATTTTGTGGGCAGTGTGCACATAGCCTGTCTTTTTTTGGGGGTTGATTCTTTCCAGTGTATCAAATAGTTATCTTTTTGCCTTCTCATAATTTGGTTAGGTCTAAATGTGTTCTACCCATTTTGTGAATTATTGGTTGGTGAGCTGACCCCAGACCTCACAACCATAAAGGGCAATGGGTTCTATAACTGATTAAAGTATTTTTTTGCCAGATCCTAATTGGGATGTTGAGTTTTATGTTCCTTTTGATGGCATAGAAGGCCCTTCTTGCCTTGTCTCTCAGATCGTTCACAGCTTTGTGGAAGTTACCTGTGGCGTTGATGTTTAGGCCGAGGTATGTATAGTTTTTTGTGTGCTCTAGGGCAACAGTGTCTAGATGGAATTTGTATTTGTGGTCCTGGCAACTGGACCTTTTTTGGAACACCATTATTTTTGTCTTACTGAGATTTACTCTCAGGGCCCAGGTCTGGCAGAATATGTGCAGAAGATCTAGGTGCTGCTGTAGGCCCTCCTTGGTTGGTGGCAGAAGCACCAGATCATAAGCAAACAGTAGACATTTGACTTCAGATTCTAGTAGGGTGAGGCCGGGTGCTGCAGACTGTTCTAGTGCCATCACCAATTGATTGATATACACTGAACAAAAATATAAACGCAACATGTAAAGTGTTGGTCCCATGTTTTCATGAGCTGAGATAAAAGATCCTAGAAATTTTACATACGCACAAAAAGCTTATTTCTCTCAAATGTTGTGCACAAATTTGTTTACATCCCTGTTAGTGAGCATTTCTCATTTGCCAAGATAATCCATCCACCTGACAGGTGTGGCATATCAAGAAGCTGATTAAACTGCATGATCATTACACAGGTGCACCTTGTGCTGGGGACAATAAAAGGCCACTAAAATGTGTTCATTTGTCACAAAACACAATGCCACAGATAACTCAAGTTTTGAGGGAGTGTGCAATTGGCATGCTGACTGCAGGAATGTCCACCAGAGCTGTTGCCAGAGAACTGAATGTTAATTTCTCTACCATAAGCCGCCTCCAACGTCGTTTTTTAGAGAATTTGGCAGTACATCCAACTGGCCTCACAACCGCAGACCATGTGTAACCACGCCAGCAAAGGACCTCCAAATCCGGTGTCTCATTTTGGAGTCTCTTTTAATGTGAGTAAGAATAGAACGTTTCTAAACACTTCTACATTCATGTGGATCCTACCATGATTATGGATAGTCCTGAAATAATTGTGAGTGAGGAAGTTAGACGAGGGGAGGGTATGATATTTATGCCTCTGTAACAATGTTAATTTGCTTTGACTAGTGTTCCATTTGTACATGTGCATTTGCGGGGCACAACAAAAAGAGAAACCAAGCCAAGCATCACACCATTCTTCTCCCTAAATTCCCTTTCAATTACTCAATTGTGTTCCATCTGCTCCCTATACACAGTGTGTACACAGTCTCCCGTTAGGCCTACTGAAATAAATGCCTGTAAAAACGGATCTAACTGATAGGATACATAAGCTACATTCATTGCCAAATGATGACAGTTTTATCACTAATTCAAAGTGGACTGGTCGATTGAAGTAGGAAAATATGTGTTCCAACAACGAGCTTCAGTTTTTGAATAATTACGTCCCGTCTATTTTCCACTTAAGCTACATTACTGCTAGAGCCATTTAGAATGAGTTATCCTAGGGCTATAACCCCCTAAACATAGACAGGTTAGTTATCCTAGGGCTATCAACCCCCTAAACATAGACAGGTTAGTTAGCCTAGGGCTATAACCCCCCTAAACATAGACAGGTTAGTTATCCTAGGGCTATAACCCCCTAAACATAGACAGGTTAGTTATCCTAGGGCTATAACCCCCCTAAACATAGACAGGTTAGTTAGCCTAGGCTATAACCCCCTAAACATAGACAGGTTAGTTATCCTAGGGTTATAACCCCCTAAACATAGACAGGTTAGTTATCCTAGGGCTATAACCCCCCTAAACATAGACAGGTTAGTTAGCCTAGGCTATAACCCCCTAAACATAGACAGGTTAGTTATCCTAGGGCTATAACCCCCCTAAACATAGACAGGTTAGTTAGCCTAGGGCTATAACCCCCTAAACATAGACAGGTTAGTTATCCTAGGGCTATAACCCCCTAAACATAGACAGGTTAGTTATCCTAGGGCTATAACCCCCCTAAACATAGACAGGTTAGTTATCCTAGGGCTATAACCCCCCCTAAACATAGACAGGTTAGTTATCCTAGGGCTATAACCCCCTAAACATAGACAGGTTAGTTAGCCTAGGGCTATAACCCCCTAAACATAGACAGGTTAGTTATCCTAGGGCTATAACCCCCCTAAACATAGACAGGTTAGTTAGCCTAGGGCTATAACCCCCTAAACATAGACAGGTTAGTTAGCCTAGGGCTATAACCCCCCTAAACATAGACAGGTTAGTTATCCTAGGGCTATAACCCCCTAAACATAGACAGGTTAGTTATCCTAGGGCTATAACCCCCCTAAACATAGACAGGTTAGTTATCCTAGGGCTATAACCCCCTAAACATAGACAGGTTAGTTATCCTAGGGCTATAACCCCCTAAACATAGACAGGTTAGTTATCCTAGGGCTATAACCCCCTAAACATAGACAGGTTAGTTATCCTAGGGCTATAACCCCCCTAAACATAGACAGGTTAGTTATCCTAGGGCTATAACCCCCCTAAACATAGACAGGTTAGTTAGCCTAGGGCTATAACCCCCCTAAACATAGACAGGTTAGTTATCCTAGGGCTATAACCCCCCTAAACATAGACAGGTTAGTTATCCTAGGGCTATAACCCCCCCTAAACATAGACAGGTTAGTTAGCCTAGGGCTAGGCTATAACCCCCCTAAACATAGACAGGTTAGTTATCCTAGGGCTATAACCCCCCTAAACATAGACAGGTTAGTTATCCTAGGGCTATAACCCCCCTAAACATAGACAGGTTAGTTATCCTAGGGCTATAACCCCCTAAACATAGACAGGTTAGTTATCCTAGGGCTATAACCCCCCTAAACATAGACAGGTTAGTTAGCCTAGGCTATAACCCCCCTAAACATAGACAGGTTAGTTATCCTAGGGCTATAACCCCCCTAAACATAGACAGGTTAGTTATCCTAGGGCTATAACCCCCTAAAACATAGACAGGTTAGTTATCCTAGGGGCTATAACCCCCCCTAAACATAGACAGGTTAGTTAGCCTAGGGCTATAACCCCCTAAACATAGACAGGTTAGTTATCCTAGGGCTAGGCTATAACCCCCTAAACATAGACAGGTTAGTTACCTAGGGCTATAAACCCCCCTAAACATAGACAGGTTAGTTATCCTAGGGCTATAACCCCCTAAACATAGACAGGTTAGTTAGCCTAGGGCCAAACCCCCTAAACATAGACAGTTAGTTATCCTAGGGCTATAACCCCCCAAACAAAAGACAGGTTAGTTCGCCTAGGGCTATAACCCCCTAAACATAGACGGTTTGTTAGCATAGGGCTATAACCCCCCTAAAAATAGACAGGTAGTTAGCCTAGGGCTAAAAACCCCCCAAACAAGACAGGTTAGTTATCCTAGGGTATAACCCCCTAAACATAGACAGGTTAGTTATCCTAGGGCTATAACCCCCCTAAACATAGACAGGGTAGTTATCCTAGGGCTATAACCCCCCAAACATGGGCAGGTTAGTAGCCTAGGCTATAACCCCCTAAACATAGACCCGGTTAGTTAGCCTAGGCTATAACCCCCCCAAACATAGACAGGTTAGTTGCCTAGGGCTATAACCCCCCTAAACATAGACAGTTAGTTACCTAGGGCTATAACCCCCTAAACATGACAGGTTAGTTATCCTAGGGCTATAACCCCCCTAAACATAGACAGGTTAGTTATCCTAGCTATAAACACCCCCAAACATAGACAGGTTAGTTAGCCTAGGGCTATAACCCCCTAAACATAGACAGGTTTGTTACCTAGGGCTATAAACCCCCTAAACATAGACAGGTTAGTTAGCCTAGGGCTATAACCCCCCTAAAATAGACAGGTTAGTTATCCTAGGGCTATAACCCCCTAACATAGACAGGTTAGTTATCCTAGGGGTATAACCCCCCTAAACATAGACAGGTTAGTTAGCCTAGGCTAGGCTATAACCCCTAAACATAGACAGGTTAGTTAGCCTAGGGCTAGCTATAACCCCCCTAAACATAGACAGGTTAGTTAGCCAGGCTAGTCTATAACCCCCTAAACCTAGACAGGGGTTTGTTAGCCTAGGGCTATAACCCCCCAACATAGACAGGTTAGTTATCCCAGGGCTATACCCCCCCAAAAAATAGACAGGTTAGTTATCCTAGGGCTAGGGTATAACCCCCCTAAAAAATAGACCCGGTTAGTTAGCCTAGGGGCTAAACCCCCTAAACATAGACAGGTTAGTTATCCTAGGGCCTATAACCCCCTAAACATAGACAGGTTAGTTACCTAGGGCTATAACCCCCTAAACATAGACAGGTTAGTTAGCATAGGGCTAGTCTATAAACCCCCCAAACATGACAGGTTAGTTATCCTAGGGGTATAACCCCCCTAAACATAGACAGGTTAGTTTCCCAGGGCTATAAACCCCCTAAACATAGACAGGTTGTTTCCTAGGGCTATAACCCCCCTAACATAGACAGGTTAGTTAGCCTAGGGCTATAACCCCCTAAACATAGACAGGTTAGTTATCCTAGGGCTATAAACCCCCCCCAAACTAGACAGGTTAGTTACCTGGGGTATAACCCCCAAACATAGACAGGTTAGTTAGCCTAGGGCTATAACCCCCTAAACATAGACAGGTTGTTACTAGGGTAGGCTATACCACCCCCTAACATAGACAGGTTAGTTAGCCTAGGGCTATAACCCCCCTAAACATAACAGGTTAGTTATCCAGGGCTATAACCCCCTAAACATAGACAGGTTTGTTAGCCTAGGGCTTATAACCCCCTAAACATAGACAGGTTAGTTATCCTAGGGCATAACCCCCTAAACATAGACAGGTTAGGTTAGCCTAGGGCTATAAACCCCCTAAACATAGACAGGTTAGTTATCCTAGGGCTATAACCCCCCAACATAGAAAAGGTAGTTATCCTGGGCTATAACCCCCCTAAACATGACAGGTTAGTTATCCAGGGCTATAACCCCTAAACAAGACAGGTTAGTTGCTAGGGCTATAACCCCCCCAAACATAGACAGGTTAGTTATCCTAGGCTATAACCCCTAAACATAGACAGGTTAGTTAGCCTAGGGCTATACCCCCTAAACATAGACAGGTTAGTTATCCTAGGGCTAGGCTATAACCCCCTAAACATAGACAGGTTAGTTAGCCTAGGGCTATAACCCCCCTAAACATAGACAGGTTAGTTATCCTAGGGCTATAACCCCCTAAACATAGACAGGTTAGTTAGCCTAGGCTATAACCCCCTAAACATAGACAGGTTAGTTATCCTAGGGGCTATAACCCCCCTAAAACATAGACAGGTTAGTTAGCCTAGGGCTATCACCCCCCTAAACATAGACAGGTTAGTTATCCTAGGGCTATAACCCCCCTAAACATTAGACAGGTTAGTATCTAGGGATAGGCTATAAAACCCCCCTAAACATAGACAGGTTAGTTAGCTAGCTAATAACCCCCTAAACATAGACCAGGTTAGTTATCCTAGGGCTATAACCCCCTAAACATAGACAGGTTAGTTATCCTAGGGCTATCAACCCCCCTAAACATAGACAGGTTAGTTAGCCTAGGGCTATAAACCCCCCTAAACATAGACAGGTTAGTTTCCCAGGGCTAGGCTATAACCCCCCAAACATGACGGTTGTTATCCTAGGGCTATCAACCCCCCTAAACCCTAGACAGGTTTGTTATCCTAGGGCCCAGGGTATAACCCCCTAAAACATAACAGGTTAGTTTTCCTAGGGCTATAACCCCCTAAAATAGACAGGTTAGTACCTAGGGCTATAACCCCCTAAACATAGACAGGTTAGTTCCTAGGGCTATAAAACCCCCCAAACATAGACAGTTAGTTACCTAGGGCTATAACCCCCTAAACATAGACAGGTTAGTTATCCTAGGGCTACCCCCCCCAACATAGACAGTTGTTATCCTAGGGCTATAACCCCCTAAACAAGACAGTTGTTTGCCTAGGGCCCATAACCCCCCTAAACATAGACAGGTAGTTATCCTAGGGGTATAACCCCCTAAACATAGACAGGTTAGTTTTCCTAGGGCTATAACCCCCTAAACATAGACAGGTTAGTTAGCCTAGGGCTATCACCCCTAAACATAGACAGGTTAGTTTTTCCTAGGGCTATAACCCCCTAAACATAGACAGGTTAGTTATCCTAGGGCATAACCCCCTAAACATGACAGGTTAGTTATCCTAGGGCTATCACCCCCCAAACATAGACAGGTTAGTTATCCTAGGGCTAAACCCCCCTAAACATAGACAGGTTTGTTATCCTAGGGCTATAACCCCCTAAACATAGACAGGTTAGTTATCCTAGGGCTATAACCCCCTAAACATAGACAGGTTAGTTTTTCCTAGGGCTATAACCCCCCTAAACATAGACAGGTTGTTATCCTAGGGCTATAACCCCTAAACATAACAGGTTAGTTAGCCTAGGGCATAAAACCCCCCAAACATAGACAGGTTAGTTATCCTAGGGCTATAACCCCCCTAAACATAGACGGTTAGTTACCTAGGTCTATAACCCCCTAAACCATGACAGGTTTGTTAGCCTAGGGCTATAACCCCCCCCAAACATAGACAGGTTAGTTATCTAGGGCTATAACCCCCTAACATAGACAGGTTAGTTAGCCCAGGGTATAACCCCCTAAACATAGACAGGTAGTTATCCTAGGGCTATAACCCCCTAAACATAAAACAGGTTAGTTTTCCTAGGGCTATAACCCCCCTAAACATAGACAGGTTAGTTTTGCCTAGGGCATAACCCCCCTAAACATAGACAGGGTTGTTAGCCAGGGCTATAACCCCCTAAACATAGACAGTTAGTTATCCTAGGGCTATAACCCCCTAAAAATAGACAGGTTAGTTATCCTAGGGCTATAACCCCCCAACATAGACAGGTTAGTTATCCTAGGGCTATAACCCCCCTAAACATAGAAGGTTAGTTAGCCTAGGGCATAACCCCCCTAAACATAGACAGGTTAGTTATCCTAGGGCTATAACCCCCTAAACATAGACAGGTTAGTTAGCCCAGGCTAAAAACCCCCTAAACATAGACAGGTTAGTATCCTAGGGCTATCTAAACCCCCCCAAACATAGACGGTAGTTGCCCCAGGGGTATAACCCCCTAAAACATAGACAGGTTAGTTAGCCTAGGGCTATAACCCCCTAAACATAGACAGGTTTATTATCCTAGGTGTCTATAAACCCCCAAACATAGACAGGTTAGTTGCCTAGGCTAAACCCCCCTAAAAATAGACAGGTTAGTTATCCTAGGGGGTATAACCCCCCTAAACATAGACAGGTAGTTATCCTAGGGCTATAACCCCTAAACATAGACGGTTAGTTATCCTAGGGGTATAACCCCCCTAAACATAGAAGTTAGTTATCCTAGGGCTATAACCCCCCTAAAACATAGACAGGTTAGTTTATCCTAGGGCTATACCCCTAACATAACAGGGTTTGTTAGCCTAGGGCTATAACCCCCTAAACATAGACAGGTTAGTTACCTAGGGCTATAACCCCCTAAACATAGACAGGTTAGTTAGCCTAGGGCTATAACCCCCTAAACATAGACCGGGTAGTTATCCTAGGGCTATAACCCCCCTAAACATAGACAGGTTAGTTATCCTAGGGCTATAACCCCCCCTAAACATAGACAGGTTAGTTATCCTAGGGCTATAACCCCTAAACATAGAAGGTTAGTTTAATCCCTAGGGCTATAACCCCCTAAACATAGACAGGTTAGTTAGCCTAGGGGCTATAACCCCCTAAACATAGACAGGTTAGTTATCCTAGGGCTATAACCCCCCTAACATAGACAGGTTAGGTTAGCCTAGGGCTATAACCCCCCTAAACATAGACAGGTTAGTTAGCCTAGGGCTATAACCCCCCTAAACATAGACAGGTTAGTTATCCTAGGGCTATAACCCCCCTAAACATAGACAGGTTAGTTATTCCATAGGTAGTATCCTAGGGCTATAACCCCCCCCCTAAACCTAGACAGGTTAGGGATTCACCTAGGCTATAACCCCCTAAACATAGACAGGTTAGTTAGCCTAGGGCTATAAACCCCCCAAACATAGGGGCAGGTTAGTTAGCCAGGGCTATAACCCCCTAAACATAGACAGGTTAGTTACCTAGGCTAACCCCCCTAAACATAGACAGGTTAGTTATCCTAGGGGCTATAACCCCCCTAAACATAGACAGGGTTAGTTAGCCTAGGCTATAACCCCCTAAACATAGCAGGTTAGTTATCCTAGGTGCTATAACCCCCTAAACCTAGACAGGTTTGTTATCCTAGGCTATAAAACCCCCCTAAACATAGACAGGTTAGTTATCCTAGGGCTATAACCCCCTAAACATACAGGTATTAGCCTAGGCTATCCCCAACAAAACAGGTAGTTACCTTTGGGCATAACCCCCTAAACAAACGGGTTGTTACCTAGGGCTATAACCCCCCCAAACATAGACAGGTTAGTTAGCCTAGGGCTATAACCCCTAAACATAGACAGGTTATTTTCCTAGGGCTATAACCCCCTAAACATAGACAGGTTAGTTATCCTAGGCTATAACCCCCCTAAACATAGACAGGTTAGGTTATCCTAGGGGCTATAACCCCCCCTAAACATAGACAGGTTAGTTAGCATAGGGCTATAACCCCCTAAACATAGACAGTTAGTTTAGCCTAGGGCTATTAACCCCCTAACATAGACAGGTTAGTTATCCTAGGGCTATAACCCCCCCTAAACATAGACAGGTTAGTTGCCTAGGGCTATAACCCCCCCTAAACATAGACAGGTTAGTTAGCCTAGGCTATAACCCCCTAAACATAGAAGGTTAGTTATCCTAGGGCTAAACCCCCCTAACATAGACAGGTAGTTATCTAGGCAGGCTATACCACCCTAAACATAGACAGGTTAGTTATCCTAGGGCTAGGCTATAACCCCTAAACCTAGACAGGTTAGTTAGCCTAGGGTCCTATTAACCCCCTTAAACATAGACAGGGGTTTAGTTAAGCCTAGGGCGTATAACCCCCTAAACATAGACAGGTTAGTTTATTCCTAGGGCTCTATAACCCCCCTAAACATAGACAGGTTAGTTTTCCTAGGGCTATAACCCCCTAAAAAATAGACAGGTTAGTTATCCTAGGGTTATAAAACCCCCCAAAAATAGACAGGTTAGTTACCTAGGGCTTTTAACCCCCTAAACATAGACAGGTTAGTTACCTAGGGCTATAACCCCCCCAAACATGACAGGTTAGTTTACCTAGGGCTTAAACCCCCCCAAACATAGAAAGGTGTAGCCTAGGGTATAACCCCTAAACAAAACAGGTTAGTTACCTAGGGCTATAACCCCCTAAACATAGACAGGTTAGTTATCTAAGGGCATAACCCCCTAAAAAATAGACAGGTTAGTTATCCTAGGGCTATAACCCCTAAACATAGACGGTTAGTTACCTAGGGCTATACCCCCCCAAACATAGACAGGTTAGTTATCCTAGGGCTAAAAACCCCCTAAACATAGCAGGTAGTTTGCTAGGGCATACCCCCTAAACATAGAAAAGGTTAGTTATCCTAGGGCTATAACCCCCTAAACATAGACAGGTTTAGTTACCTGGGCATAACCCCCTAAACATAGGAAGGTATTACCAGGGCTATTAACCCCCTAAAACAAGACAGGGTTTGGGATCCTAGGGCTAATAACCCCCTAACATAGAAGGTAGTTACTAGGGGTATAACCCCTAAACATAGGACAGGTTAGTTACCTAGGCTATAACCCCTTTAAACATAGGACGTTAGGTATCCTAGGGCTATAAACCCCCTAAACATTTGACAGTTAGTTACCTAGCTATAACCCCCTAAACAAACAGGTTAGTTTCCTGGGCTATACCCCCCTAAACATAGACAGGTAGTTAGCCTAGGCTTTCTTTAAACCCCTAACATAGACAGGTTAGTTACCTAGGGCTATAACCCCCTAAACATAGACAGGTTAGTTTATCCTAGGGTATAAACCCCCTAAACATAGACAGGTTAGTTACCTAGGGCTAGCTATAACCCCCTAAACATAGACAGGTTAGTTATCCTAGGGCATATAACCCCTAAACATAGACAGGTTAGTTATCCTAGGGCTATAACCCCTAAACATAGACAGGTAGTTATCCTAGGGCTAGGCTATAACCCCTAAACATAGACAGGTTAGTTATCCTAGGGCTATAACCCCCCTAAACATAGACAGGTTAGTTTATCCTAGGGCTATAACCCCCCTAAACATAGACAGGTTAGTTAGCCTAGGGCTATAACCCCCTAAACATAGACAGGTTAGTTAGCCTAGGGCTATAACCCCTAAACATAGACAGGTTAGTTATCCTAGGGCTATAACCCCCCTAAACATAGACAGGTTAGTTATCCTAGGGCTATAACCCCCCTAAACATAGACAGGTTAGTTATCCTAGGGCTATAACCCCCTAAACATAGACAGGTTAGTTAGCCTAGGGCTATAACCCCCCTAAACATAGACAGGTTCTACACTTAAAATACGCAAAAACAGTTTGATAAAGACAGAGTGTATTGTCATCAGAATCATTAAGTCTAGGCCTACTCAACAAACATATGTTGTCACTAATTCATCACCATGCAGTGTTCAATGTGGATTGTTAATTCATTTACAAAATTCCAAAGAACAGGCAGAATGAAATAAATCGAACAATACCCCATAATGACAAAGCGAAAACAGGTTTTTACAACATTTTTGCTTATTTATTACATATAACTAACAGAAATACCTTATTTACATAAGTATTCAGACCCTTTGCTATGAGACTCGAAAATTGAGCTCAGATGCATCCTGATTCCATTGATCATCCTTGAGATATTTCTACAACTTGATTGGAGTCCACCTGTGGTAAATTCAATTGAATGGACATGATTTGGAAAGAACCCGATGGTCACTCTGACAGAGCTCTAGAGTTCCTCTGTGGAGATGGTTGTCCTTCTGGAAGGTTCTCCCATCCACGCAGATTAACTCTGGAGCCCTGAAACAGACTTTAAGAACATACAGGCTATGTGCCCACTGGCCACAAAATGAGGTGGAAACTGAGCTGCACTTCTTAACCTCCTGCCAAATGTATGACCATATTAGAGACACATATTTCCTTCAGATTACACAGATCCACAAAGAATTAGAAAACAGCCTTTATTATTTTGGGACTTCTGAGTGTAATGTTTACTGTTAATATTTATTGTTTAATTCACTTTTGTTTATTATCTATTCCACTTGCTTTGGCAATGTTAACATATGTTTCCCATGCCAATAAAGCCCTTACATTGAAATTGAATTTTGAGAGAGAGAGAGAGAGAGATATGGAGAGCGAGAGAGAGAGATATGGAGAGAGAGAAAGAGGGAGAGAGAGGGAGAAGGTATAGAGATGGAGAGAGAGAGGAGGTAGAAAGAGAGAGAGAGGAGAGAGAGACGAGGTAGAGAAAGACGAGGTAGAGAGCGAGAGAGAGACGAGGGAGAGAGAGACGAGGGAGAGAAAGAAACGAGGTAGAGAGAGAGAGACGAGTTGAGAGCGAGAGAGAGACGAGGTAGAGAGCGAGAGAGAGACGAGGGAGAGAGAGACGAGGGAGAGAAAGAAACGAGGTAGAGAGAGAGACGAGTTGAGAGCGAGAGAGAGACGAGGTAGAGAGCGAGAGAGAAACGAGGTAGAGAGCGAGAGAGAGCGAGACGAGAGAGAGAGCGAGACGAGGTAGAAAGAGCGAGACGAGGTAGAGAGAGCGAGACGAGGTAGAGAGAGAGAAACGAGGTAGAGAGCGAGAGAGAAACGAGGTAGAGAGCGAGAGAGAAACGAGGTAGAGAGCGAGAGAGAAACGAGGTAGAGAGCGAGAGAGAGCGAGACGAGGTAGAGAGAGAGATGAGGTAGAGAGAGAGAGAGCGGCGAGGGAGAGAGAGACGAGGTAGAGAAAGAAACGAGGTAGAGAGAGAGACGAGTTGAGAGCGAGACGAGGAAGAGAGACGAGGTAGAGAGAGAGAGAAGATGTAGAGATCGAGACAGATGTGGCAGGTAGACAGAGAGATGGAGAGAGAGAGACGAGGTAGAGAGATGAGAAAAAGACGAGGTGGAGAGATGAGAGAGAGGAGGTAGAGATGGAGAGAGAGGTAGTAGAAAGAGGTAGAAAGAGAGAGAGATGTGGTAGGTAGACAGAGATGGAGAGAAGGTAGAGAGAGAGAGAGAGACGAGGTAGAGAGAGACGAGGTAGAGAAAGAAACGAGGTAGAGAGAGAGCGAGACGAGGTAGAGCGAGCGACGAGGTAGAGAGCGAGACGAGGTAGAGAGCGAGAGAGAGACGAGGTAGAGAGCGAGACGAGGTAGAGAGAGCGAGACGAGGTAGAGAGAGCGAGAGAGACGAGGTAGAGCGAGCGACGAGGTAGAGAGCGAGAGAGAGACGAGGTAGAGAGCGAGAGAGAGACGAGGTAGA
Organism: Coregonus sp. 'balchen'; assembly: GCA_902810595.1. Taxonomy (NCBI): domain Eukaryota; kingdom Metazoa; phylum Chordata; class Actinopteri; order Salmoniformes; family Salmonidae; genus Coregonus; species Coregonus sp. 'balchen'. The sequence continues at coordinate 1,296,623 of LR778253.1, read as the reverse complement.
GAGCGAGACGAGGTAGAGCGAGAGAGAGACGAGGTAGAGCGAGCGACGAGGTAGAGAGCGAGAGAGAGACGAGGTAGAGAGCGAGAGAGAGACGAGGTAGAGAGCGAGACGAGGTAGAGCGAGAGAGAGACGAGGTAGAGAGCGAGAGAGAGACGAGGTAGAGAGCGAGAGAGAGACGAGGTAGAGAGCGAGTCGAGGTAGAGAGAGCGAGACGAGGTAGAGAGAGCGAGAGAGACGAGGTAGAGAGCGAGAGAGAAAGGTAATATTAGGTCATATTAGGTGATCTAGCTAGCTAGCCAATTAGATAATATGCCTGAACACATGGTTTATGAATGTAAAATGCGGTCCGCTATAGGATACAAGAAATGTACAAGAAATGATGCGCTGGTAATATGGGCCGGATCTTTAATATAATAATGGGCCGGATCTGTAATATGGGCCGGATCTGTAATATGGGCCGGATCTGTAATATGGGCCGGATCTGTTGACGTGGCTGGGCTAGAAGCAAGCCGTTTTCGCTGTAGTAATGGAACAAACATGAAGATACCGAATCTGCACTCACTCTTGTTTTTAGGAAACAAAAAAAGGTACAGTGGACCCTAATCATTACAACAATTATCTGGGAGACTTTTTTCATAGATGCAAAATAAAACTCCTGGTCGTCCAGCAAACTATTTGGTCGCACTTTAGAGCCCTGATCCATTCTCTGTCACACGACCCACACTGCCGCCCACTCCGTCACGCTGCTACCGCCCACTCCGTCACGCTGCTACCGCCCACTCCGTCACGCTGCTACCGCCCATTCCGTCACGCTGCTACCGCCCACTCCGTCACGCTGCTACCGCCCACTCCGTCACGCTGCTACCGCCCACTCCGTCACGCTGCTACCGCCCACTCCGTCACGCTGCTACCGCCCACTCCGTCACGCTGCTACCGCCCACTCCGTCACGCTGCTACCGCCCACTCCGTCACGCTGCTACCGCCCACTCCGTCACGCTAATGCCCAGTGTTCTACTACCCGCACGGTTGGAACATACTGCCAAATTCTCTAAAACGCTGTTGGAGGCGGCTTATGGTAGAGAAATAAACACTAAATTCTCTGGCAACATCTCTGGTGGACATTCCTGCAGTCATCATGCCAATTGCACGCTCCCTCAAAACATGAGACATCTGTGGCATTGTGTTGTGTGACAAAAATGCACATTTTAGAGTGGCCATTTATTGTCCCCAGCACAAGGTGCACCTGTGTAATGATAATTAATTAGCTTCTTGATATGGAACCTGGCGCAGACGAAGATGGCGGCCTCGCGACTACCTCTTAGGAAACTTTGCAGTATTTTGTTTTTTTATGTATAATTTTTTACATTGTTATCTCAGAAAGTGTTTTGTATCATTACATACAGCCGAGGAAAACTATTGGATATCAGAGCGGCGGTAACTTGGGATATTCTGTCGAAATCGGTCCAGCCAGAGGGGTTCTCAGTTCTTCGCGCAGACAGGAATAAATATCTCTCCGGGAAGCAGAAGGGCGGAGGTGTGTGTTTCATGATTAACAACTCATGGTGTAATTGTAGTAACATAGAGGAACTCGAGTCCTTCTGTTCACCCGACCTAGAATATCTCACAATCAAATGCCGACCGTATTTTCTCCCAAGATAATTTTCTTCGGTTATAGTCACGGCCGTGTATATCCCCCTCAAGCTGATACCACGACGGCCCTCAAAGAACTACGCTGGACTTTATGCAAACTGGAAACCACATATCCTGAGGCTGCATTTATTGTAGCCGGGGATTTTAACAAAGCAAATTTGGGGACTAGGCTGCCGAAGTTCTATCAACAAAATCGACTGTTGTACTCGCTCTACCAAATTCCTCGACCATTGCTATTCAAACTACCGGGGTGGCTACAAGGCCCTCCCCGCCCTCCTTTCGGCAAATCTGACCACGACTCCATTTTGCTCCTCCCTTCCTATAGGCAGAAACTCAAACAGGAAATACCCGTGCTAAGGACTATTCAACGCTGGTCTGACCAATCGGAATCCACGCTTCAAGATTGTTTTGATCACGCGGACTGGGATATGTTCCGGGTAGCTTCCAAAAATAATTTAAACGAATGCACTGAAACGGTGACTGAGTTTATCAGGAAGTGTATAGGTGATGTTGTGCCCACTGTGACTATTAAAACCTACCCTAACCAGAAACCGTGGATAGACGGCAGCATTCGCACAAAACTGAAAGCGCGAACCACCGCATTTAACCATGGCAAGGTGACTGGGAATATGGCAGAATACAAACAGTGTAGCTACTCACTCCGCAAGGCAATTAAACTGGCAAAACATCAGTATAGAGACAAAGTGGAGGCGCAATTCAACGGCTCAGACACAAGACGTATGTGGCAGTGTCTACAGACAATCACGGACTACAAAAAGAAAACCAGCCACGTCGCCGACACCGACGTCTCGCTTCCAGACAAGCTAAACACCTTCTTCGCCCGCTTTGAGGATAACACAGTGCCACTGACGAGGCCCACTACCAAGGACTGTGGCCTCTCCTTCTCCGTGGCTGATGTGATTAAGACATTTAAGCATGTTAACCCCCGCAAGGCTGCCGGCCCAGACGGTATCCCTAGGCGCGTCCTCAGAGCATGCACAGACCAGCTGGCTGGTGTGTTTATGGAAATATTCAATCTCTCCCTTTCCCAGTCTGCTGTTTCCACATGCTTCAAGATGGCCAATAGATCCACAGACGATGCAATCGCCATCACACTGCCCTATCCCATCTGGACAAGAGGAATACCTATGTAAGAATGCTGTTCATTGACTATGGCTCAGCATTCAACACCATAGTACCCTCCAAGCTCATCATTAAGCTTGAGGCCCTGGGTCTGAACCCCGCCCTGTGCAACTGGGTCCTGGACTTCCTGATGGGCCGCCCCCAGGTGGTGAAGGTAGGAAACAACATCTCCACTTCGCTGATCCTCAACACAAGGGTGCATGCTCAGCCCCCTCCTGTCCTCCCTGTTCACCCATGACTATCCTAAGCCAGGTTGAACAGCACTATCCTAAACCAGGTTGAACAGCACAATCCTAAGCCAGGCTGAACAGCACAATGCTAAGCAAGGCTGAACAGCACTATCCTAAACCAGGTTGAACAGCACTATCCTAAACCAGGTTGAACAGCACAATCCTAAGCCAGGCTGAACAACACAATCCTAAGCAAGGCTGAACAGCACAATCGTAAACCAGGCTGAACAGCACTATCCAAGCCAGGTTGAACAGCACTATCCTAAACCAGGCTGCCAGTTACAACAGATCAGTTCTGCACCGTCAGCATCTTTATGCAAACAATAACAGATGAACTCAGAACAGAAGCATGTGATGTCATGACGAGATCATTTCAGGAACTAGAGCAAGTTGGTGTGAAACTTCTTGATTGTGTCCCAAATGGCATCCTATTTCCTAACCTATAGTGGACTACTAGACCCATAAGGCCCTGGTCAAAAGTATTACAGGTGTAATATAGCTGTGGATTAATGGTGAATAAACTCAACTTTAACACATACTAAAGTATGTGGACACCCCTTCAAATTAATGGATTCGGCTATTTCAGCCATGGCCGTTGCTGACAGATGTATAAAATCGAGAACATAGCCATGCGATCTCCATAGACAAAAATTGGCAGTAGAATGGCCTTACTGAAGAGCTCAGTGACTTTCAACGTGGCACCATCATAGGATGCCACCTTTCCAACAAGTCAGTTCGTCAAATGTCTGCCCTGCTAAACCTTCCCCAGTCAACTGTAAGTGCTGTTATTGTGAAGTGGAAACGTCTAGGAGCAACAACGGTTCAGCCGCGAAGTGGTAGGCCACACAAGCTCACAGAACGGGACCGCCGAGTGCTGAAGCACGTAGCACGTAAAAATTGTCTGTACTCGGTTGCAACACTCACTACCGAGTTCCAAACTGCCTCTGGAAGCAACGTCAGCATTAGAACTGTTTGTTGGGAGCTTCATGAAATGGGTTTCCATGGCAGAGCAGCCGCACACAAGCCTAAGATCACCATGCGTAATGCCAAGCGTCAGCTGGAGTTGTGTAAAGCTCGCCACCATTGGACGCTGGAGCAGTGGAAACGCGTTCTCTGGAGTGATGAATCATGCTTCACCATCTGGCAGTCTGACGGACAAATCTGGGTTTGGCGGATGCCAGGAGAACGCTACCTGCCCCAATGCATAGTGCCAACTGTAAAGTGTGGTGGAGGAGGAATAATGGGCTGGGGCTGTTTTTCATGGTTTGGGCTAGGCCCCTTAGTTCAAGTGAAGGGAAATCTTAATGCTACAGCATACAATGACATTCTAGACAATTCTGTGCTTCCAACTTTGTGGCAACAGCTTGTTTCAGCATGACAATGCCCCCGTGCACAAAGCGAGGTCCATACAGAAATGGTTTGTCGAGATTGGTGTGGAAGAACTTGACTGGCCTGCACAGAGCCCTGCCCTCAACCTCATTGAACACCTTTGGGACGAATTGGAACGGCAACTGTGATCCAGGCCTAATCGCCCTACATCAGTGCTACTAATCACTAATGCTCGTGGTTGACTGGAAGCAAGTCCCCGCAGCAATGTTCCAACATCTAGTGGAAAGTCTTCCCAGAAGAGTGGAGGCTGTTATAGCAGCAAAGGGGGACCAACTCCATATTAATGCCCATGATTTTGGAATGAGATGTTCGACAGGCAGGTGTCCACATACTTTTGGTCATGTAGCGCACGCTTACCATGGTATATCATTTACATTACATTTACATTTTAGTCATTTAGCAGACTAAGAGCGACTTACAGGAGCAATTAGGGTTAAGTACCTTGCTCAAGGGCACATCGACAGATTTTTCACCTAGTTGGCTGGGGGATTACAACCAGCGACCTTTCGGTTACTGGCACAACGCGCTTTACCACTAAGCTACCTGCTACCTGGTTGAATGAATGTATGGACCTGTTCCATACTGTAGTCATGCATGGTACAGGCCTATAGGCTGAAATACATGATGTATACAGGCTATATGACGACTTAGGAAACATTGTGATTTAATTAAAAGATGCATAATGCAGAAATCGCTCCGCCATTTCCTGGTTGCTAAAATTCTACTAGTTCGACTAATTTCAGTTTATGTGACAAAACAAATCAAGTATAGTGTAGAGAATCATTGTGCTATCTAAACAAAAGCTGTTAAATAAATGTAACATCAGCTGAAAATGCAATATTTTTGCTTATGTACAAATCCGAAAGTAAAAGACACTAAAACTAAAAACTTAATGGGGTACATAGAAACAGCCTCTTAAGACTCGCCTTCAATGAGAATGACAGATATATAACTCACAATTCTATGTGAATTTGGTCGGGTCGGCCAAAAAGTTTCATATCGCAGCTTTAACTTAACCTGGCTACTTACTTTAGTCCTTCCATTTATTGTAAAGTTTCCCAGCTGACCGTTACAATGTCTGACCAGATCATCCATACGGCTCATGAGGAAGCGGATCTTCTCACAGCCGGCCTCTCGGCCCTCGATCCATGTGATCTTATCCCCCCTAATGTCTTTAGTGGAGTCACTTTTCTGACTGACCAACTGACCGTCGGTAAACTTCCCGGTTTTATGCAGCACCTTGACATCCTCCAGGATGGCCAGCCCCGTTTCCCCGCCGAGGAAGTTGTCAACTACACAGATCCCATGCTTAGTCATACACGGGACTATGTACTCCATGGCGAGTTTCTGCGGCGTGGACCGGGTGGTGGTTTGTCCGTTGGGTTTGGTATTGTTATTAGACCCGCCTGGCTGATCGACCGAGGACCCCGAGCACTCTGCGTTAGTTATAAAACCTTTCATTCTAGTCTCTCCGCTCCGAGATGCGGTGTTGTCGGGTTCGACGCGTGTCTTCAGCTCCGCTGGTGGTCCTTTTTGTGGCGGTAGTGTCTGTCCCTCTGTCCCCCCATCCCCAGACGGTACCCGACGTTCAGCAGGCTTCTGGTTTGAAACCTGCGACTTCGCCTCAGATTCTTTACAGAGGAGTTTGTGCATTTTCCAGTGCTGCTTCTGGTGTTCCTTGCTGCAGTAGAACGAGTTCCGACACCGGCTGCACTTGAGGAGATTCTCCATTTTCCCACAAAGTTCACAATACTGTCTTTCCCGCTCCAAGTCCAGAGCAGTCTGGGCTGCAGTCTCATGTTTAGTCTCCATGTTTGCAGTTGGAAGTAACGTTTGTTAGCTAGTGTGTTACGGTGTTTAAATCCAATCCTTTACACCGCTACTGAGAAGTTTGGAAGTGATCCACACAGAGCTCCAGCCCAGCCTGCCACGCCACACAGAGTGAAACGGAAAAGCAGCTCCCGACGATTTAAGACCCGATAATTTCATCACACGTATTCCGCGGTTTACTTTATATTACACGGTAATAGGAGTGTCGGTGCGTTCGAACGCAACATTTCGATAAGACTGGTCGTCGGGACGTTTTGTAGCGAGGAGCAAGCTATCGGTCCGTCTTACTACGCTCTCCCTCTCTCTGGGGCGTATTATTTACCCAGAGTCTGTTGCAAAACCTTTCTTAAACGGAAGCGAAGAAAATAGGGCGGGACATACCTGAATTTGTCCAATAGAAACTCTAGTTTAGTTGCAAATCGGATTGGTATTGTTTACACATCTGGGCTGCGTTCAGTACGTTTTTACGTTCTGGAACGTTCAATTGAACGGAAATGGTGCTGTACTGAACGACAAGTTGAAAAACGGATTGAGTTGGGGAACACAGTCAGCATGGCCACTGCCCTTTAAATACGTCACTCATTGCTTCAAGCCACACCTCGCCACACCCACCACATTGGAGAAAATGTACCTCAAAGTATGTTCAAGAACGTACAATAACGTTTTGGAGAAACGTCGTTAAATACAAACCGTTCCACAACGTAGCAAACGTTCAAGCGAACTGAACGCACCTATGATGTCGGCAACGAAACCCTGCCTACTGGTCCAATGTCAGCAGCTGGGCCTCCTCCCTCTAAACCTGCAATGTGTAACGTTTTGGGAGACCCGACCAAATTCACATAGAAATGTGCGGTATAAATGTGTCATTCATTGAAAACAAGTTAAATATGCGGTAGATCTGTTCTATGTCCTATATTTCTATGCTTTCCGTTCTTAAGTTTCATTTTGCATCTTTTACTTTTCAAATCAAATCTAACTTGATTTGTCACATGCGCCTAATACAACAGGTGTAGACCTTAACATGAAATGCTTACTGACAAGCCCTTAACCAACAATGCAGTTCAAGAAAGAGTTAAGAAAATATTTACTAAATAAACAAAAGTAAAAAATAATACAAAGTAAAACAATAAAATAACAATAACGAGGCTATATACAGAGTGTACCGGTACCTAGTCAATGGGCTGGGGAACAGGTTAGTCCAGGTAATAACGAGGCTATATACAGGGGGTACCGGTACCGAGTCAATGGGCTGGGGTACAGGTTAGTCGAGGTAATAACGAGGCTATATACAGGTTGTACCGGTACCGAGTCAATGTGCTGGGGAACAGGTTAGTCCAGGTAATTTGTACATGTGGGTAGGGGTAAAGTGACTCTACATAGATAACAGACAGCGCGGGGGTCTTGGCGCTCCGGTACCGCTTGCCGTGCGGTAGCAGAGAGAACAGTCTATGACTTGGGTGACTGGAGTCTTTGACAACTTTTAGGGCCTTCCTCTGACACCGCCTGGTATAGTGGTCCTGGATGGCAGGAACCTTGGCCCCAGTGATGTAATGGGCCATACGCACTACCCTCTGTAGCGCCTCATGGTCGGATGCCGAGCAGTTGCGATACCTGGGGGTGATGCAACCGGTCAGATTGCTCTCGATGGTGCAGCTGTAGAACTTTTTGAGGATCTGGGGACCCATGCCAAATCTTTTCAGTCTCCTGAGGGGGAAAAGGTGTTGTCGTGCCCTCTTCACGACTGTCTTGGTGTGTTTGGACCATGATAGTTTGTTGGTGATGTGGACACCAAGGGACTTGAAACTCTCAACCTGTTCCACTACAGCCCTGTCGATGTGAACGGGGGCCTGTTCGGCCCTCCTTTTCCTGTAGTCCACGATCATCTCCTTTGTCTTGCTCACATTGAGGGAGAGGTTGTTATCCTGGCATCACACTGCCAGGTCTCTGACCTCCTCCCTATAGGCTGTATCATCATTGTCGGTGATCAGGCCTACCACCGTTGTCGTCAGCAAACTTAATGATGGTGTTGGAGTCGTGCCTGGCCATGCAGTCATGGGTGAACAGGGAGTACAGGAGGGGACTGAGCACGCACCCCTGAGGGGCCCCCGTGTTGAGGATCAGCGTGGCAGATGTGTTGTTGCCTACCCTTACCACCTGGGGGCGGCCCGTCAGGAAGTCCAGGACCCAATTGCAGAGGGAAGTGTTCAGACCCAGGGTCCTTAGATTAGTGATGAGCTTGGAAGGCACTATGGTGTTGAACGCTGAGCCTGACCAGCCTTTCAAAGCACTTCATGGCTACCAATGTGAGTGCTACGGGGTGCTACTCTGTCTCCCTTGTGGCGCAGTGGTCTAAGGCACTTGCTGTGCCACTAGAGATCCTGGTTCGTATCCAGGCTCTGTCGTAGCCGGCTGCGACCGGGAGACCCATGGGGCGGCGCACAATTGGCCCAGCGTCATCCAGGGTAGGGGAGGGAATGGCCGGCAGGGATGTAGTTCAGTTGGTAGAGCATGGTGTTTGCAACGCCAGGGTTGTGGGTTCGTTTCCCACGGGGGGCCAGTATGAAAAAAATAAAAAATAAAATGTATGGACTCACTAACTGTAAGTCGCTCTGGATAAGAGTGTTTGCTAAATGACTAAAATGTAAAAAATGAAATAATTTAGGCAGGTTACCTTCGCTTCCTTGGGCACAGGGACTATGGTGGTCTGCTTGAAACATTTAGGTATTACAGACTCGGTCAGGGAGAGGTTGAAAATGTCAGTGAAGAAACTTGCCAGTTGGTCCGCGCATGCTTTGAGTACACATCCTGGTAATCTGTCACTGGGCAGCTCGCGGCTGGGTTTCCCTTTGTAGTCCGTAATAGTTTTCAAGCCTGCCACATCCGACGTGCATTAGAGCTGGTGTAGTAGGATTCAATCTTAATCCTGTATTGACGCTTTGCCTGTTTGATGGTTCGTCTGAGGGCATAGCGGGATTTCTTATAAGCGTCCGGATTAGTGTCCCGCTCCTTGAAAGCGGCAGCTCTACCCTTTAGCTCAGTGCGGATGTTGCCTGTAATCCATGGCTTCTGGTTGGGATATATACGTACGCTCACTGTGGGGACGACGTCGTCGTTGCACTTATTGATGAAGCCGATGACTGATGTGGTGTACTCCTCAATGCCATTGGATGAATCCCGGAACATGTTCCAGTCTGTGCTAGCAAAACAGTCCTGTAGCTTAGCATCTGCGTCATCTGACCACTTTTTATTGACCGAGTCACTGGTGCTTCCTGCTTTAGCTTTTGCTTGTAAGCAGGAATCAGGAGGATAGAGTTATGGTCAGATTTGCCAAATGGAGTGCGAGGGAGAGCTTTGTATGCATCTCTGTGTGTGGAGTAAAGGTGGTCTAGAGTTTTTTTTTCCTCTGGTTGCACATTTAACATGCTGGTAGAAATTAGGTAGAACGGATTTAAGTTTGCCTGCATTAAAGTCCCCGGCCACTAGGAGCGCCACTTCTGGATGAGCGTTTTCCTGTTTACTTATGGCCTTATACAGCTCATTCAGTGCAATCTTAATGCCAGCATTGGTTTGTGGTGGTAAATAGACAGCTATGAAAAATATAGATGAAAACTCTCTTGGTAGATAGTGGGTCTACAGCTTATTACCTCAGGCGAGCAATACCTCAAGACTACCTTAATATTAGACATCGTGCACCAGCTGTTATTGACAAATAGACACACCCCCCACACCTCGTCTTACCAGACGTAGCTGCTCTGTCCTGCCGATGCACAGAAAACCCAGCCAGCTCTATATTATCCGTGTCGTCGTTCAGCCACGACTTGGTGAAATATCTTATAGTTTTTAAAGTCCCGTTGGTAGGATATTCTTGATTGTAGATAATCCAGTTTATTTTCCAATGATTGGCCAGGTTTAGTCCCTCGCAGCCCGACCTCCGCCCCCTTCTTCATCCCCTCCGGCCCGACCTCCGCCCCCTTCTTCATCCCCTCCGGCGCCACCAGCTTCAAACAGCTGAAAATACAATATTTTTGTTTATGGAAAATATATTTCACAGCGGTTTAGATGGTACAATGATTCTCTACACTATACTTGCTTGTTTTGTCACATAAACTGAAATTAGGCAAACTATTAGAATTTTAGCAACCAGAAAATGGCGGAGCGATTTCTCCATAGTGCATCTTTAAATCCAGCAGAAAAAAAGAGGAAGGATTTAATTCACAGTAAACAATATATTTCTGGCAACAAAACAAAAAAAGTAGCCTACACTTCTACAACTCGTAGCACACCTAAAATACTGACTTTGTTAAGGGGCAAATTATATATTCTATTCTACTGGTTTTGTTCCCATTTCATTATAAAAATATAAAATAAAAATGACTAAAATGTAAATGTAAATGTAAATAGCCTATGCCCCAAAACACCAGTACACCAGTAGAATGTTCTCTCATCCAGAGTTAGATCTTTCTATTTAAAAGGCAACTGTAAGCCCAACACCGAGACTACAAAATAATAACATTATCTCCTCAAAATCTCATCTCTGTTTTTATAAGAATAGGCCTACATAGTAATAATAAATAATAAATAAATATTAATAAAAAGTGCATAACATAATTTGACATTTTGAAGGCTGTGCATAGAAAAAAGAACCTTCTGTGCACCATGTTAAATAAAATAAAATCAAAGGTTATTGGTCAGATTTAAAGATGTTATCGAAGGTGCAGCAGTAACACCTCGCAACACAATACACACATAATAAAAAAATAAAAAAATAAATTAAGAAATATCAGAAAAAACAATGTCAGATTCCAGAATATACAGTGGGGAAAAAAGTATTTAGTCAGCCATCAATTGTGCAAATTCTCCCACTTAAAAAGATGAGAGAGGCCTGTAATTTTCACCATAGGTACACGTCAACTGTGACAGACAAATTGAGAAGAAAAAAATCCAGAAAATCACATTGTAGGATTTTTAATGAATTTATTTGCAAATTATGGTGGAAAATAAGTATTTGGTCACCTACAAACAAGCAAGATTTCTGGCTCTCACAGACCTGTAACTTCTTCTTTAAGAGGCTCCTCTGTCCTCCACTCGTTACCTGTATTAATGGCACCTGTTTGAACTTGTTATCAGTATAAAAGACACCTGTCCACAACCTCAAACAGTCACACTCCAAACTGCACTATGGCCGAGACCAAAGAGCTGTCAAAGGACACCAGAAACAAAATTGTAGACCTGCACCAGGCTGGGAAGACTGAATCTGCAATAGGTAAGCAGCTTGGTTTGAAGAAATCAACTGTGGGAGCAATTATTAGGAAATGGAAGACATACAAGAGCACTGATAATCTCCCTCGATCTGGGGCTCCACGCAAGATCTCACCCCGTGGGGTCAAAATGATCACAAGAACGGTGAGCAAAAATCCCAGAACCACACGGGGGGACCTAGTGAATGACCTGCAGAGAGCTGGGACCAAAGCAACAAAGCCTACCATCAGTAACACACTACGCCGCCAGGGACGCAAATCCTGCAGTGCCAGACGTGTCCCCCTGCTTAAGCCAGTACATGTCCAGGCCCGTCTGAAGTTTGCTAGAGTGCATTTGGATGATCCAGAAGAGGATTGGGAGAATGTCATATGGTCAGATGAAACCAAAATATAACTTTTTGGTAAAAACTCAACTCGTCGTGTTTGGAGGACAAAGAATGCTGTGTTGCATCCAAAGAACACCATACCTACTGTGAAGCATGGGGGTGGAAACATCATGCTTTGGGGCTGTTTTTCTGCAAAGAGACCAGGACGACTGATCCGTGTAAAGGAAAGAATGAATGGGGCCATGTATCGTGAGATTTTGAGTGAAAACCTCCTTCCATCAGCAAGGGCATTGAAGATGAAACGTGGCTGGGTCTTTCAGCATGACAATGATCCCAAACACACCGCCCGGGCAATGAAGGAGTGGCTTCGTAAGAAGCATTTCAAGGTCCTGGAGTGGCCTAGCCAGTCTCCAGATCTCAACCCCATAGAAAATCTTAGGAGGGAGTTGAAAGTCTGTGTTGCCCAGCGACAGCCCCAAAACATCACTGCTCCAGAGGAGATCTGCATGGAGGAATGGGCCAAAATACCAGCAACAGTGTGTGAAAACCTTGTGAAGACTTACAGAAAACGATTGACCTGTGTCATTGCCAACAAAGGGTAAATAACAAAGTATTGAGAAACTTTTGTTATTGACCAAATACTTATTTTCCACCATAATTTGCAAATAAATTCATTAACAATCCTACAATGTGATTTTCTGGAGAAAAAAATTCTCATTTTGTCTGTCACAGTTGACGTGTACCTATGATGAAAATTACAGGCCTCTCTCATCTTTTTAAGTGGGAGAACTTGCACAATTGGTGGCTGACTAAATACTTTTTTTCCCCACTGTACATTGAACAAAAATAAACACAACATGCAACAATTTTAAAGATTTTAGCGAGTTACAGTTCATATAAGGAAATCAGTCAATTGAAAGAAATTAATTAGGCCTTAATCTAGGGATTTCACATGACTGGGAATACAGATATTCATCTGTTGGTCACAGATACCTTTAAAAACAAGTACGGGCGTGGATCAGAAAACCAGTCAGTAACCTGTTTGACCACCATTTCCCTCATGTAGCGTGACACATTTCCTTCACATAGAGTTGATCAGGCTGTTGATTGTGGCCTGTGAAATGTTGTCCCACTCCTCTTCAATGGCTGTGTGAAGTTGTTGGATAAAGGCGGGAACTGGAACAGGATGTCGTACACGTCGATCCAGAGCATCCCAAACATGCTCAATGGGTGACATTGTGTTCGCTGTCCGTAGTTTATGCATGCCCATACCATAACCCCACCGCCACCATGGGGCACTCTGTTCACAACGTTGACATCAGCAAACCGCTCGCACACACGATGCCATACACGCTGTCTGCCATCTGCCCGGTACAGTTGAAACCGGGATTATTCCGTGAAGAGCACACTTCTCCAGGGATTTTCTTTATTTTTACTATTTTCTGCATTGTAGAATAATAGTGAAGACATCAAAACTATTAAATAACACATATGGAATCATGTAGTAACCAAAAAAGTGTTCAACAAATCAAAATATATTTTATATTTGAGATTCTTCAAAGTAGCAACCCTTTGCCTTGATGACAGCTTTGCACACTCTTGGCATTCTCTCAACCAACTTCACTCGGAAGCCCATAGTTTTGATGTCTTCAATATTATTCTACAATGTAGAAAATAGTACAAATAAAGAAAAACCCTTGAATGAGTAGATGTGTCCAAACTTTTGACTGGTAAATATATATATATATATATTAGGGGGTAGATCAGCTTTAATATTGCAAATAGATTGTAGCTTCCATCAATGTAATTGTCTGCATCATTTCCAATCCGCTATATATTTTTTGGGTAAATATATAGCCTATTATTACTGTGTCTGTAATGTTGGTGCTGTGTAGTCTGATCCTGTAATGTTGGTGCTCTGTAGTCTGATCCTGTAATGTTGGTGCTCTGTAGTCTGATCCTGTAATGTTGGTGCTCTGTGGTCTGAACCTGTAATGTTGGTGCTCTGTAGTTGAACCTGTAATGTTGGTGCTCTGTAGTCTGAACCTGTAATGTTGGTGCTCTGTAGTCTGATCCTGTAATGTTGGTGCTCTGTAGTTGAACCTGTAATGTTGGTACTCTGTAGTTGAACCTGTAATGTTGGTGCTCTGTAGTCTGATCCTGTAATGTTGGTGCTCTGTAGTTGAACCTGTAATGTTGGTGCTCTGTAGTCTGATCCTGTAATGTTGGTGCTCTGTAGTCTGATCCTGTAATGTTGGTGCTCTGTAGTTGAACCTGTAATGTTGGTGCTCTGTAGTTGAACCTGTAATGTTGGTGCTCTGTAGTCTGAACCAGTAATGTTGGTGCTCTGTAGTCTGATCCTGTAATGTTGGTGCTCTGTAGTTGAACCTGTAATGTTGGTGATCTGTAGTCTGATCCTGTAATGTTGGTGCTCTGTAGTCTGATCCTGTAATGTTGGTGCTCTGTAGTCTGAACCTGTAATGTTGGTGCTCTGTAGTCTGAACCTGTAATGTTGGTGCTCTGTAGTCTGATCCTGTAATGTTGGTGCTCTGTAGTCTGATCCTGTAATGTTGGTGCTCTGTAGTCTGAACTTGTAATGTTGGTGCTCTGTAGTCTGAACCTGTAATGTTGGTGCTCTGTAGTCTGACCCTGTAATGTTGGTGATCTGTAGTCTGATCCTGTAATGTTGGTGCTCTGTAGTCTGATCCTGTAATGTTGGTGCTCTGTAGTCTGAACCTGTAATGTTGGTGCTCTGTAGTCTGAACCTGTAATGTTGGTGCTCTGTAGTCTGATCCTGTAATGTTGGTGCTCTGTAGTTTGATCCTGTAATGTTGGTGCTCTGTAGTCTGAACCTGTAATGTTGGTGCTCTGTAGTCTGAACCTGTAATGTTGGTGCTCTGTAGTCTGACCCTGTAATGTTGGTGCTCTGTAGTCTGATCCTGTAATGTTGGTGCTCTGTAGTCTGATCCTGTAATGTTGGTGCTCTGTAGTCTGATCCTGTAATGTTGGTGCTCTGTAGTTGAACCTGTAATGTTGGTGCTCTGTAGTCTGATCCTGTAATGTTGGTGCTCTGTAGTATGAACCTGTAATGTTGGTGCTCTGTAGTTGAACCTGTAATGTTGGTGCTCTGTAGTCTGAACCTGTAATGTTGGTGCTCTGTAGTCTGATCCTGTAATGTTGGTGCTCTGTAGGCTGAACCTGTAATGTTGGTGCTCTGTAGTCTGAACCTGTAATGTTGGTGCTCTTTAGTCTGATCCTGTAATGTTGGTGCTCTGTAGTTGAACCTGTAATGTTGGTGCTCTGTAGTCTGATCCTTTAATGTTGGTGCTCTGTAGTCTGAACCTGTATTGTTGGTGCTCTGTAGTCTGATCCTGTAATGTTGGTGCTCTGTAGTCTGAACCTGTAATGTTGGTGCTCTGTAGTTGAACCTGTAATGTTGGTGCTCTGTAGTCTGATCCTGTAATGTTGGTGCTCTGTAGTTTGATCCTGTAATGTTGGTGCTCTGTAGTTGAACCTGTAATGTTGGTGCTCTGTAGTCTGAACCTGTAATGTTGGTGCTCTGTAGTCTGATCCTGTAATGTTGGTGCTCTGTAGTCTGATCCTGTAATGTTGGTGCTCTGTAGTTGAACCTGTAATGTTGGTGCTCTGTAGTCTGATACTGTAATGTTGGTGCTCTGTAGTCTGAACCTGTAATGTTGGTGCTCTGTAGTCTGATCCTGTAATGTTGGTGCTCTGTAGTCTGATCCTGTAATGTTGGTGCTCTGTAGTTGAACCTGTAATATTGGTGCTCTGTAGTTGAACCTGTAATGTTGGTGCTCTTTAGGCTGATCCTGTAATGTTGGTGCGCTGTAGTCTGATCCTGTAATGTTGGTGCTCTGTAGTCTGAACCTGTAATGTTGGTTTTCTGTAGTCTGAACCTGTAATGTTGGTGCCCTGTAGTCTGATCCTGTAATGTTGGTGCTCTGTAGTTTGAACCTGTAATGTTGGTGCTCTGTAGTCTGAACCTGTAATGTTGGTGCTCTGTAGTCTGATCCTGTAATGTTGGTGCTCTGTAGTCTGATCCTGTAATGTTGGTGCTCTGTAGTTGATCCTGTAATGTTGGTGCTCTGTAATCTGATCCTGTAATGATGGTGCTCTGTAGTCTGATCCTGTAATGTTGGTGCTCTGTATTTCAACCTGCAATGTTGGTGCTCTGTAGTTGAACCTGTAATGTTGGTGCTCTGTAGTTGAACCTGTAATGTTGGTGCTCTGTAGTCTGAACCTGTAATGTTTATTGCTCTGTAGTCTGATCCTGTAATGTTGGTGCTCTGTAGTTTGAACCTGTAATGTTGGTGCTCTGTAGTCTGAACCTGTAATGTTGGTGCTCTGTAGTCTGATCCTGTAATGTTGGTGCTCTGTAGTTGAACCTGTAATGTTGGTGCTCTGTAGTCTGATCCTGTAATGTTGGTGCTCTGTAGTGTGAACCTGTAATGTTGGTGCTCTGTAGTCTGAACCTGTAATGTTGGTGCTCTGTAGTCTGATCCTGTAATATTGGTGCTCTGTAGTTGAACCTCTAATGTTGGTGCTCTGTAGTCTGATCCTGTAATGTTGGTGCTCTGTAATCTGATCCTGTAATGTTGGTGCTCTGTAGTCTGATCCTGTAATGTTGGTGCTCTGTAGTTGAACCTGTAATGTTGGTGCTCTGTAGTCTGATCCTGTAATGTTGGTGCTCTGTAGTCTGATCCTGTAATGTTGGTGCTCTGTAGTTGAACCTGTAATGTTGGTGCTCTGTAGTCTGATCCTGTAATGTTGGTGCTCTGTAGTCTGAACCTGTAATGTTGGTGCTCTGTAGTCTGATCCTGTAATGTTGGTGCTCTGTAGTTGAACCTGTAATGTTGGTACTCTGTAGTTGAACCTGTAATGTTGGTGCTCTCTAGTCTGATCCTGTAATGTTGGTGCTCTGTAGTTGAACCTGTAATGTTGGTGCTCTGTAGTCTGATCCTGTAATGTTGGTGCTCTGTAGTCTGATCCTGTAATGTTGGTGCTCTGTAGTTGAACCTGTAATGTTGGTGCTCTGTAGTTGAACCTGTAATGTTGGTGCTCTGTAGTTGAACCTGTAATGTTGGTGCTCTGTAGTCTGAACCAGTAATGTTGGTGCTCTGTAGTCTGATCCTGTAATGTTGGTGCTCTGTAGTTGAACCTGTAATGTTGGTGATCTGTAGTCTGATCCTGTAATGTTGGTGCTCTGTAGTCTGATCCTGTAATGTTGGTGCTCTGTAGTCTGAACCTGTAATGTTGGTGCTCTGTAGTCTGAACCTGTAATGTTGGTGCTCTGTAGTCTGATCCTGTAATGTTGGTGCTCTGTAGTCTGATCCTGTAATGTTGGTGCTCTGTAGTCTGAACTTGTAATGTTGGTGCTCTGTAGTCTGAACCTGTAATGTTGGTGCTCTGTAGTCTGACCCTGTAATGTTGGTGATCTGTAGTCTGATCCTGTAATGTTGGTGCTCTGTAGTCTGATCCTGTAATGTTGGTGCTCTGTAGTCTGAACCTGTAATGTTGGTGCTCTGTAGTCTGAACCTGTAATGTTGGTGCTCTGTAGTCTGATCCTGTAATATTGGTGCTCTGTAGTTTGATCCTGTAATGTTGGTGCTCTGTAGTCTGAACCTGTAATGTTGGTGCTCTGTAGTCTGAACCTGTAATGTTGGTGCTCTGTAGTTGAACCTGTAATGTTGGTGCTCTGTAGTCTGAACCTGTAATGTTGGTGCTCTGTAGTCTGATCCTGTAATGTTGGTGCTCTGTAGGCTGAACCTGTAATGTTGGTGCTCTGTAGTCTGAACCTGTAATGTTGGTGCTCTTTAGTCTGATCCTGTAATGTTGGTGCTCTGTAGTTGAACCTGTAATGTTGGTGCTCTGTAGTCTGATCCTTTAATGTTGGTGCTCTGTAGTCTGAACCTGTATTGTTGGTGCTCTGTAGTCTGATCCTGTAATGTTGGTGCTCTGTAGTCTGAACCTGTAATGTTGGTGCTCTGTAGTTGAACCTGTAATGTTGGTGCTCTGTAGTCTGATCCTGTAATGTTGGTGCTCTGTAGTTTGATCCTGTAATGTTGGTGCTCTGTAGTTGAACCTGTAATGTTGGTGCTCTGTAGTCTGAACCTGTAATGTTGGTGCTCTGTAGTCTGATCCTGTAATGTTGGTGCTCTGTAGTCTGATCCTGTAATGTTGGTGCTCTGTAGTTGAACCTGTAATGTTGGTGCTCTGTAGTCTGATACTGTAATGTTGGTGCTCTGTAGTCTGAACCTGTAATGTTGGTGCTCTGTAGTCTGATCCTGTAATGTTGGTGCTCTGTAGTCTGATCCTGTAATGTTGGTGCTCTGTAGTTGAACCTGTAATATTGGTGCTCTGTAGTTGAACCTGTAATGTTGGTGCTCTTTAGGCTGATCCTGTAATGTTGGTGCGCTGTAGTCTGATCCTGTAATGTTGGTGCTCTGTAGTCTGAACCTGTAATGTTGGTTTTCTGTAGTCTGAACCTGTAATGTTGGTGCCCTGTAGTCTGATCCTGTAATGTTGGTGCTCTGTAGTTTGAACCTGTAATGTTGGTGCTCTGTAGTCTGAACCTGTAATGTTGGTGCTCTGTAGTCTGATCCTGTAATGTTGGTGCTCTGTAGTCTGATCCTGTAATGTTGGTGCTCTGTAGTTGATCCTGTAATGTTGGTGCTCTGTAATCTGATCCTGTAATGATGGTGCTCTGTAGTCTGATCCTGTAATGTTGGTGCTCTGTATTTCAACCTGCAATGTTGGTGCTCTGTAGTTGAACCTGTAATGTTGGTGCTCTGTAGTTGAACCTGTAATGTTGGTGCTCTGTAGTCTGAACCTGTAATGTTTATTGCTCTGTAGTCTGATCCTGTAATGTTGGTGCTCTGTAGTTTGAACCTGTAATGTTGGTGCTCTGTAGTCTGAACCTGTAATGTTGGTGCTCTGTAGTCTGATCCTGTAATGTTGGTGCTCTGTAGTTGAACCTGTAATGTTGGTGCTCTGTAGTCTGATCCTGTAATGTTGGTGCTCTGTAGTGTGAACCTGTAATGTTGGTGCTCTGTAGTCTGAACCTGTAATGTTGGTGCTCTGTAGTCTGATCCTGTAATATTGGTGCTCTGTAGTTGAACCTCTAATGTTGGTGCTCTGTAGTCTGATCCTGTAATGTTGGTGCTCTGTAATCTGATCCTGTAATGTTGGTGCTCTGTAGTCTGATCCTGTAATGTTGGTGCTCTGTAGTTGAACCTGTAATGTTGGTGCTCTGTAGTCTGATCCTGTAATGTTGGTGCTCTGTAGTCTGATCCTGTAATGTTGGTGCTCTGTAGTTGAACCTGTAATGTTGGTGCTCTGTAGTCTGATCCTGTAATGTTGGTGCTCTGTAGTTGAACCTGTAATGTTGGTTTTCTGTAGTCTGAACCTGTAATGTTGGTGCTCTGTAGTCTGATCCTGTAATGTTGGTGCTCTGTAGTGTGAACCTGTAATGTTGGTGCTCTGTAGTCTGATCCTGTAATGTTGGTGCTCTGTAGTTGAACCTGTAATGTTGGTGCTCTGTAGTCTGATCCTGTAATGTTGGTGCTCTGTAATCTGATCCTTTAATGTTGGTGCTCTGTAGTCTGATCCTGTAATGTTGGTGCTCTGTAGTTGAACCTGTAATGTTGGTGCTCTGTAGTCTGATCCTGTAATGTTGGTGCTCTGTAGTCTGATCCTGTAATGTTGGTGCTCTGTAGTTGAACCTGTAATGTTGGTGCTCTGTAGTCTGATCCTGTAATGTTGGTGCTCTGTAGTTGAACCTGTAATGTTGGTTTTCTGTAGTCTGAACCTGTAATGTTGGTGCTCTGTAGTCTGATCCTGTAATGTTGGTGCTCTGTAGTGTGAACCTGTAATGTTGGTGCTCTGTAGTCTGATCCTGTAATGTTGGTGCTCTGTAGTCTGAACCTGTAATGTTGGTGCTCTGTAGTCTGAACCTGTAATGTTGGTGCTCTGTAGTCTGATCCTGTAATGTTGGTGCTCTGTAGTCTGATCCTGTAATGTTGGTGCTCTGTAGTTGATCCTGTAATGTTGGTGCTCTGTAATCTGATCCTGTAATGTTGGTGCTCTGTAGTCTGATCCTGTAATGTTGGTGCTCTGTAGTCTGAACCTAAGTATTACATGGCTGGGGAAACTTGTGAGAGCAGGCTGTTTAATTACATAGGTGAAATATGTTCATCATAATTAACAATCTTATCAAAACCTAATTAAAACTGACACCATGTCTACTGTACGAAAAACTAATTTTCCCAAAATGCGTCTCTGCCGTACACGTAGGTAAGAAGCGCAAAAGCCCCAAAACCACGGGTTGCCCTAGGCATTTTGGGAAATTAGAATACACCAAAGCTTTGTGTTTACTATTCTACATTATATAATACTACAGACTGTATAAGGTTTTTTTTAGGAATATTCTCGTATCCTTTTGTGTTTCTGAAAATATATTTTATGACTCAAAACAATTCTAATGGTTGTTTAACATGCTTGTTCAACTTGCACACAATCACAAATAAACAGTCGATTCAGGTTGTAATCAAATGCTGCTAGAAAGCTAACTGATAGATAAGAACATTCCTGTTCGATAATACGATTATATAGAAGTTATGAGCAAGCGCGAAGGTCATCAAATTAATTCTTAACAATATGTATGAAGTGTAAATGAGCTATGATCGGGATTTGATCTACGTTAAATTCACATAGCTAGCTCGCTTATCGTTTTTGTTCCATAAAGTCGACACTTGCTATATTGCCAAATATAACATGAATCTTTCATCTGTAATCTCCCTGTCTCTCTCGGGTGAAGGGTGTCCTCGGAGGAGGAAGGTTGATGAAACTCAGAAAACAAATGACCGCGACACAGGAGCTAACCTGACCTCAGCCGTGATAGCTGCATTCAAAGGTAGCTATTAGATCACTTTTTGTCATACCTTGGGCTGCACTGATTGATGTGAGAAATAATTTAGATTCAGCCCAGAGTTCACTCCTCCTCTCGTCTTGCTGTATACTTTACCTTTAAATGTTCTTCATGATAACATTGTAGTTGTGTGTAGGTAGAGAAAGAGATGCAGCCTACTAATCAGATATTTCTACCATGTTCCAGCAGGAGCTAGACACCAAGCATGAGCGCCTGGTCAAACTCAGCCGAGACATCACCGTTGAAAGCAAGAGGACAATCTTTCTACTGCACAGAGTCACCAGGTAAATTGTCTGAACTACAATAATGACCTATCCCAGGGGTTACCAAACTGGGGTCTGCCAGGTTCCTTAGGGGGTAAAAAGAAAAAGTCTGTATAAGAGAAATGTAATCTCATACCAATAGTCAGTCACTCCATACTGTTTGAAATCAAATGCAGTGTTAAATATCATCTAGGTTAGCCAAATCAGTTCATTTTTCTAAGCAATTTTTGTTTTTTTGTTGATGCTTTGATTAAATGTCATGTCCATCTCATAATAACCTACAGTTGAAGTCGGAAGTTTAGGTTGGAGTCAATAAAACTTGTTTTTCAACCACTCCACAAATGTCTTGTTAACAAACTATAGTTTTGCAAGTCGGTTAGGACATCTACTTTGTGCATGATACAAGTAATTTTTCCAACAATTGTTTACAGACAGATTATTTCACTTATAATTCACTGTATCACAATTCCAGTGGGTCAGAAGTTTACATACACTAAGTTGACTGTGCCTTTAAACAGTCCTCTCAGCTCGTTGCAACGGGCTTCCCTCAACGTTTCCTTCAGGTTCATTTCCCCTCTCAGCTCATTCCAACGGGCTTCCCTCAACGTTTCCTTCAGGTTCATTTCCCCTCTCAGCTCGTTGCAACGGGCTTCCCTCAACGTTTCCTTCAGGTTCATTTCCCCTCTCAGCTCGTTCCAATGGGCTTCCCTCAACGTTTCCTTCAGGTTCATTTCCCCTCTCAGCTCGTTCCAATGGGCTTCCCTCTACGTTTCCTTCAGGTTAATTTCCCCTCTCAGCTCGTTGCAACGGGCTTCCCTCAACGTTTCCTTCAGGTTCATTTCCCCTCTCAGCTCGTTCCAACGGGCTTCCCTCAACGTTTCCTTCAGGTTCATTTCCCCTCTCAGCTCGTTCCAACGGGCTTCCCTCAACGTTTCCTTCAGGTTCATTTCCCCTCTCAGCTCGTTCCAACGGGCTTCCCTCAACGTTTCCTTCAGGTTCATTTCCCCTCTCAGCTCGTTCCAACGGGCTTCCCTCAACGTTTCCTTCAGGTTCATTTCCCCTCTCAGCTCGTTCCAATGGGCTTCCCTCTACGTTTCCTTCAGGTTAATTTCCCCTCTCAGCTCGTTGCAACGGGCTTCCCTCAACGTTTCCTTCAGGTTCATTTCCCCTCTCAGCTCGTTCCAACGGGCTTCCCTCAACGTTTCCTTCAGGTTCATTTCCCCTCTCAGCTCGTTCCAACGGGCTTCCCTCAACGTTTCCTTCAGGTTAATTTCCCCTCTCAGCTTGTTCCAACGGGCTTCCCTCAACGTTTCCTTCAGGTTCATTTCCCCTCTCAGCTCGTTCCAACGGGCTTCCCTCTACGTTTCCTTCAGGTATTGTTTTATCATATTCATCATGTGGTCCTCTGTAGCTCAGCTGGTAGAGCATGGCGCTTGTAACGCCAAGGTAGTGGGTTCGATCCCCGGGACCACCCATACACAAAAATGTATGCACGCATGACTGTAAGTCGCTTTGGATAAAAGCGTCTGCTAAATGGCATATTATTATTATTATTATTATCATGTCATTCCTCTGTGTGGAGGCTGTGTCGTTCCATCACTTCATCAGACATTGTACTCTCATCAGCCTGGAGGAGATGAACACCAAGCTGGTCTTCATCAAGGAGCCTGAGGCCAAGGTATAAACATGTGTTACAAAAAAGGTGGATTGGATCGTCAAGGGGGAATGTGTCATATTTGACAATTCTTGATATTACCTGACATTTATATCAGAAAAAAGCACATTGAGTAACATTGCACTGAGTGAATAGACATGGAAGAACCATAAACAATATAATGAATCATAGTATGTTAGCTGCATACCGATAACCTGATACAGTGTCTGGATATGGTTGACCAAGCACATTACTGCCAACGGTCAACCCGGATTTAGCATCTACTTGTGCTAAGTCATTGTAGATAATGATAGATCTATGACTAATGTCCTTCTGGTGGAGATAATGATAGCTCTGTGACTAATGTCCTTCTGGTGGAGATAATGATAGCTCTGTGACTAATGTCCTGGTGGAGATAATGATAGCTCTGTGACTACTGTCCTTCTGGTGGAGATAATGATAGCTCTGTGACTAATGTCCTTCTAGTGGAGATAATGATAGCTCTGTGACTACTGTCCTTCTGGTGGAGATAATGATAGCTCTGTGACTAATGTACTTCTTGTGGAGATAATGATAGCTCTGTGACTAATGTCCTTCTGTTGGACATAGATTAATCATTTTAAAGGATGAGGAAGGATGATGACCTGCCAATGTTGTTGTTGGTCGCATCATGAGCTGTGTTTTCTACAGCACTTACCCCTCATCTGTTCTGATTGTCCAGAGTCCCACCATCTCTCCCCCCAGAGCTGCACCTGGGGGACACTTCACCCCAGAGCTGCACCTGGGGGACACTTCACCCCAGAGCTGCACCTGGGGGACACTTCACCCCAGAGCTGCACCTGGGGGACACTCCACCCCAGAGCTGCACCTGGGGGACACTCCACCCCAGAGCTGCACCTGGGGGACACTCCACCCCAGAGCTGCACCTGGGGGACACTTCACCCCAGAGACTCATCATGCAGTCAGGGCCACGTTCAGTAGGCAGATTGTTGTGGAACGTTGCAGATAGAAGTGTATAAAGATCCCTTATTCTAGATGTTGGAGGCATGTTTGTTCTACATAGTACATTTATATCTGAACATTCCACAACATTATACCCTGCTGTGTTCTGACTTCTGAGTTCTGTACCTCAGTTTGACCTTGTGGTGACCATCTGATGTTGGTCTAGATGATGTGTTTTTATGGCATTTAATGTCAACTGTCTCTCTGCCGAGTCCCCAACAACCGGATGTTCTGGTTTTCAGGGGAAATGGAAAGAGAGCCTGTGACGAGACTTCCTCTTTTGGACGTTAACAAGGAGACACTCCATCTGAACTCCTCCTCCACATTTACTGGATTGGTTGAACAGTGCAGAAGAGACCAGTATGTAGGGGATCTAGTTTCAGACCAGTATGTAGGGGATCTAGTTTCAGACCAGTATGTAGGGGATCTAGTTTCAGACCAGTATGTAGGGGATCTAGTTTCAGACCAGTATGTAGGGGGATCTAGTTTCAGACCAGTATGTAAGTATCTAAGGTAGACTTTACGTCTGTGTGATCTAAGGTAGACTTTACGTCTGTGTGATCTAAGGTAGACTTTACGTCTGTGTGATCTAAGGTAGACTTTACGTCTGTCTGTGATCTAAGGTAGACTTTACGTCTGTCTGTGATCTAAGGTAGACTTTACGTCTGTCTGTGATCTAAGGTAGACTTTACGTCTGTGTGATCTAAGGTAGACTTTACGTCTGTCTGTGATCTAAGGTAGACTTTACGTCTGTCTGTGATCTAAGGTAGACTTTACGTCTGTGTGATCTAAGGTAGACTTTACGTCTGTGTGATCTAAGGTAGACTTTACGTCTGTCTGTGATCTAAGGTAGACTTTACGTCTGTCTGTGATCTAAGGTAGACTTTACGTCTGTGTGATCTAAGGTAGACTTTACGTCTGTCTGTGATCTAAGGTAGACTTTACGTCTGTCTGTGAAATAAGGTAGACTTTACGTCTGTCTGTGATCTAAGGTAGACTTTACGTCTGTGTGATCCAAGGTAGACTTTACGTCTGTCTGTGATCTAAGGTAGACTTTACGTCTGTGTGATCTAAGGTAGACTTTACGTCTGTGTGATCTAAGGTAGACTTTACGTCTGTCTGTGATTTACATTTTACATTTTAGTCATTTAGCAGACGCTCTTATCCAGAGCGACTTACAGTTAGTGAATGCATACATTTATTATTATTTTTTCATACTGAACCCACATCCCTGCCGGCCAAACCCTCCCCTACCTTGGACGACGCTCTGTCTGTCATCTAAGGTAGACTTTACGTCTGTGTGATCTAAGGTAGGCTTTACGTCTGTCTGTGATCTAAGGTAGACTTTACGTCTGTCTGTGATCTAAGGTAGACTTTACGTCTGTGTTATCTAAGGTAGACTTTACGTCTGTGTTATCTAAGGTAGACTTTACGTCTGTGTTATCTAAGGTAGACTTTACGTCTGTGTGATCTAAGGTAGACTTTACGTCTGTGTGATATAAGGTAGACTTTACGTCTGTGTGATCTAAGGTAGACTTTACGTCTGTGTGATCTAAGGTAGACTTTACGTCTGTGTGATCTAAGGTAGACTTTACGTCTGTGTTATCTAAGGTAGAGCCATTGGTTTAATATATCCCTAATGACACCCTATTCTAAACATAGTGCAATACTTTTGACCTGAACCTTATGGGATGCAGTGGTTGCTCGGGGAGACATGTGACCTGTGTACTAGTGGCGCAGTGGTCTAAGGCACTGCATCGCAGTGCTAGCTGTGCCACTAGAGATCCTGGTTCGAATCCAGGCTCTGTCGTGGCCGGCCGCGACCGGGAGACCCATGGGGCGGCGCACAATTGGCCCAGCGTCGTCCAGGGTAGGGGAGGGAATGGCCGGCAGCGATGTAGCTCAGTTGGTAGAGCATGGCGTTTGCAACGCCAGGGTTGTGGGTTCGATTCTCACGGGGGGTCAGTATGAAAAAATATAAAATAATGTATGCACTAACTAACTGTAAGTCGCTCTGGATAAGAGCGTCTGCTAAATGACAAAAATGTAAATGTACTAGGGTTTAATAGCAGGAACTGGGTGACCGAGATTTCCTGGCCGAACTCACTCCCATTTCCTGGGATAAATAACTGAGAAACCAGTAAGTTAGGATAATTATTTATATGAACAGCATGACGTGAAATGGAACCGTTAAATTATTAGCAATGTCTTAATCTGGCTTCTCTACGGCCTTCCCTCTACTATCTGCTTGATCAGCCGTCAACGCTCAGGTGATGAAGATTTTTATTTTCCTGTCAAATCGGCAGTTGGCAACACGTCCCTTACGGGATTAATTGACACAAACATTACAATAATTCACTGTGTTAATTCTTCTTCCGGTGTTCTCTGCATTGCTCATCGCATAAAGAGTGAACAGGTTTAAGATAAAAGTCAATACATAATAGTAAATAAGGTTATCCAAACAATAATGATATCCTTAGAGCAGTAAAATAATATACATACATACATAACATACAGATACATAAATCCAGAAAATGAAACAGAAGGCATTTTAACCCAGTCTGTCACAGAGAGGAGATTCATCTGGGAGACAAGCCTCTACACAATCTACATACACATGTGCCATTTACCACATAGAAGACAAGCCTCTACACAATCTATATACACACAGCCTCTACACAATCTATATACACACAGCCTCTACACAATCTATATACACACAGCCTCTACACAATCTATATACACACAGCCTCTACACAATCTATATACACACAGCCTCTACACAATCTATATACACACAGCCTCTACACAATCTATATACACACAGCCTCTACACAATCTATATACACACAGCCTCTACACAATCTATACACACAGCCTCTACACAATCTATATACACACAGCCTCTACACAATCTATATACACACAGCCTCTACACAATCTATATACACACAGCCTCTACACAATCTATATACACACAGCCTCTACACAATCTATATACACACAGCCTCTACACAATCTATATACACACAGCCTCTACACAATCTATATACACACAGCCTCTACACAATCTATATACACACAGCCTCTACACAATCTATATACACACAGCCTCTACACAATCTATATACACACAGCCTCTACACAATCTATATACACACAGCCTCTACACAATCTATATACACACAGCCTCTACACAATCTATATACACACAGCCTCTACACAATCTATATACACACAGCCTCTACACAATCTATATACACACAGCCTCTACACAATCTATATACACACAGCCTCTACACAATCTATATACACACAGCCTCTACACAATCTATATACACACAGCCTCTACACAATCTATATACACACAGCCTCTACACAATCTATATACACACAGCCTCTACACAATCTATATACACACAGCCTCTACACAATCTATATACACACAGCCTCTACACAATCTATATACACACAGCCTCTACACAATCTATATACACACAGCCTCTACACAATCTATATACACACAGCCTCTACACAATCTATATACACACAGCCTCTACACAATCTATATACACACAGCCTCTACACAATCTATATACACACAGCCTCTACACAATCTATATACACACAGCCTCTACACAATCTATATACACACAGCCTCTACACAATCTATATACACACAGCCTCTACACAATCTATATACACACAGCCTCTACACAATCTATATACACACAGCCTCTACACAATCTATATACACAGCCTCTACACAATCTATATACACACAGCCTCTACACAATCTATATACACACAGCCTCTACACAATCTATATACACACGTACCATTTACCACATAGAAGCTAAATATCTTTATAATTGAATTATAGGTAGTCCTTTTATTCCAGGCTTTTATCTAAATATTCCGCAAACTGAAATACACAATGGACAAAAAAACATGTTATTTTCTCCTCATGGCTCAGCCACATAATGCCAGGGTATATCTGGTGGTCTGTTTCCTCAGCCACATAATGCCAGGGTATATCTCGTGGTCTGTCTCCTCAGCCACATAATGCCAGGGTATTGTCAGGTGTTGAGTGTGGATGCGGTGAGGGAATCAAGCGCAGGAAACACGGTCGTTCGTCAACAGACTTTAGTAAACAAAAAAGCAGCACCAAACAGGCGCACAGCCAACCCAACCCGGAGGCAAAATACAAAGTACGCACAACACACACAGTGCGTAAACTGACGATAGCGCACACAGTGCGGACTCTCGGAAAACAACAATCCTGAGAGTAATACCAGAGAGCAACAGCTTGACAATAAACAATACCACATAACACCTGCCCCCACACACGAAAACTAAATAGGCAACCAAATCAAACACTAACAAGGGACAGGTGTACAAACAGACAAAACCAAACAAACATGAAACATCGAACGGTGGCAGCTAGTACTCCGGGGACGACGACCGCCGAAGCCTGCCCGAACAAGGAGGAGGAGCAGCCTTGGCCGAAACCGTGACAGGTATATCTGGTGGTCTGTCTCCTCAGCCACATAATGCCAGGGTATATCTGGTGGTCTGTCTCCTCAGCCACATAATGCCAGGGTATATCTGGTGGTCTGTCTCCTCAGCCACATAATGCCAGGGTATATCTGGTGGTCTGTCTCATCAGCCACATAATGCCAGGGTATATCTGGTGGTCTGTCTCCTCAGCTACATAATGCCAGGGTATATCTGGTGGTCTGTCTCCTCAGCCACATAATGCCGGGGTATATCTGGTGGTCTGTCTCCTCAGCCACATAATGCCAGGGTATATCTGGTGGTCTGTCTCCTCAGCTACATAATGCCAGGGTATATCTGGTGGTCTGTCTCCTCAGCCACATAATGCCAGGGTATATCTGGTGGTCTGTCTCCTCAGCTACATAATGCCAGGGTATATCTGGTGGTCTGTCTCCTCAGCTACATAATGCCAGGGTATATCTGGTGGTCTGTCTCCTCAGCCACATAATGCCAGGGTATATCTGGTGGTCTGTCTCCTCAGCTACATAATGCCAGGGTATATCTGGTGGTCTGTCTCCTCATGGTTCAGCCACATAATGCCAGGGTATATCTGGTGGTCTGTCTCCTCATGGCTCAGCCACATAATGCCAGGGTATATCTGGTGGTCTGTCTCCTCAGCCACATAATGCCAGGGTATATCTGGTGGTCTGTCTCCTCAGCCACATAATGCCAGGGTATATCTGGTGGTCTGTCTCCTAAACTACATAATGCCAGGGTATATCTGGTGGTCTGTCTCCTCAGCTACATAATGCCAGGGTATATCTGGTGGTCTGTCTCCTCAGCTACATAATGCCAGGGTATATCTGGTGGTCTGTCTCCTCAGCCACATAATGCCAGGGTATATCTGGTGGTCTGTCTCCTCATGGCTCAGCCACATAATGCCAGGGTATATCTGGTGGTCTGTCTCCTCAGCCACATAATGCCGGGGTATATCTGGTGGTCTGTCTCCTCAGCCACATAATGCCAGGGTATATCTGGTGGTCTGGCTCCTCAGCCACATAATGCCAGGGTATATCTGGTGGTCTGTCTCCTCAGCCACATAATGCCAGGGTATATCTGGTGGTCTGTCTGGAATCAGACCAAGCGTATATCGTGGTAGAAAGGACAATAGAGGATAAAATGAGTTTCATCCTCTATTTCTTCCAGGTCACAATAGTTACAGTCTTTCCTCTTCCGTTTCACCACAATACCGACCTGTTTCAATACGCAGAGACAATGTCCCTGATCATACCTGTGTACATAGCGATCTCTTGCTTTTAGGTAGGTTATACATAATAATATATCTCTCACACACAGATTCACCCTTAATCAAACAAAAGGTTCTCAATTTGGGTTTCTGATTAATCTCCACCACCCATTTATTTTCATATTGCATCAACAGTTGTTTTTTTTAACAATATACTATGTCTCAATTTAGTTTTCATACAGATGTTCACAGTCAGACTTGGAAAAGGTCAGACTTTTCAGTTGCCCAGGCTCCCCCTATGACTGGTTCAGAGAGACTGGGTTTTGTGGTGAGTAGGAGTTGACCTCAAACTGACCAGCAGACTGACTGGGTCAGAGAGACTGGAGTTTGTGGTGAATAGGAGTTGTCCGTTGTCTGTTTCAACCACATTAACGTGAACTGTGGGGCTTTTATATGACAGTGAAACACAGTTGATTCCAATGCCACCTCCATTCAGGAAACAAGGACATCGTTCTCCTCTCAACAGCACAATGTTTATTTATTTCAGAGATAGAATACAATGGCGGATCTATAGAAATAGAATGACTATGAATCTACCCACTGGGTACACACTGGTTGAATCAACACCCCGTAATTTCAATGAAATTGGAATAGACGTTGAATTGATGTCTGTACCCAGTGGGTAGCCGTTCAGTAAAAGTTATACTGAATTGAAAGCAGTGGTTGTGAGTCTGAACATTGATTCCTCAACAGACCTCTCTCTATGTGGAGATGGATTCCTCTAGACACGGCAGCCGTAGAGCTCTCTGACCAAACCCTTCTCTCGCTCTCTCTAATTCAATATGCTTTAATGGTACGAATAACAAGGTCAATGTTGCCAAAGCAAAGTGATACACACAATCATGACAATGACAGTGACAACAATAGAAATAGTAGCTACAATATTACAAGAATATATCTGAGTATACAAAACATTAGGAACACCTGCTCTTTCCATGACATAGACTGACCAGGTGAACCCAGGTGAAAGCTATGATCCCTTATTGATGTCACCTGTTAAAACAGTTGGAACACATTCCTAATGTTGAGTTGCACCCCCCTTTTGCCCTCAGAATAGCCTCAATTCGTCAGGGCATGGACTCTACAAGGTGTCAGATGTTCCACAGGGATGCTGGCCCATGTTGACTCCAACGCTTCCCACAGCTGTGTCAAGTTGGCTGGATGTCCTTTGGGTGGTGGACCATTCTTGATACACACAGGAAACTGTTGAGCGTGAAAAACCCAGCAGCGTTGCAGTTTTTTGACACACTCAAACCGGTGCGCCTGGAACCTACTGCCATACCCTGTTCAAAGGCATTTAAATCTTATCTTGCCAATTCACCATCTGAATGACACACATACACAATCCATGTTTCAATAGTTTTAAGGATAAAAAATCCTTCTTTAACCTGTCTCCTCCCCTTCATCTACACAGATTGAAGTGGATTTAACAGGTGACATCAATAAGGGATTATAGTGTTCACCTGGATTAACCTGGTCAGTCTATGTCATGGAAAGAGCAGGTGTTCATAATGTTTTGTACACTCAGTGTGTATATACATTACATTGGGAAAGTATTCAGACCTCTTGACTTTTTCCACATTACAGCCTTATTCTAAAATTGATTGAATTATTTTTCCTCATCAATCTACAGACAATACCCCATAATGACAAAGCAAAAACAGGTTTTTAGAATTTTTTGCAAATGTATTAAAAAAACAAAACAGAAATACCTTATCTACATAAGTGTGGTCCTCTGTAGCTCAGCTGGTAGAGCACGGCGCTTGAAACGCCAAGGTAGTGGGTTCGATCCCCGGGACCACCCATACACAAAAATGTATGCACGCATGACTGTAAGTCGCTTTGGATAAAAGCGTCTGCTAAATGGCATATTATTATTATTATTATAAGTATTCAGACCCTTTGCTATGAGACTTGAAATTGAGCTCAGGTGCATCCTGTTTCCATTGATCATCCTTGAGATGTTTCTACAACTTGATTGGAGTCCACCTGTGGTAAATTCAATTGATTGGACATGATTTTGAAAGGCACACACCTGTCTATATAAGGTCCCACAGTTGACAGTGCATGTCAGAGCAAAAACCATGAGGTCAGAGGAATTGTCCGTAGAGCTCCGAGACAGGATTGTGTCGAGGCACAGATCTGGGGAAGGGTACCAAAACATTTCTGCAGCATTGAAGGGCCCCCATGAGAAACAACATTCTCTGGTCTGATGAAACCAAGATTGAACTCTTTGGCCTTGAGCGGATCTGCAGAGAAGAATGGGAGAAACTCCTCAAATACAGGTGTTCCAAGCTTGTAGTGTCATACCTTAGAAGACTCAAGGCTATAATCGCTGCCAAAGATGCCTCAACAAAGTACTGAGTCAAGGGTCTGAATACTTATGTAAAAGTAATATTATTATTATTATTATTATTATTATTATTATTATTATTATTCTTCTTCTTCAAAGTGATATATCCATTATTTTTAATAAATGTGAAAAAAATTCTAACAACCTGTTTTTGCTTTGTCATTATGGAATTTTGTGTGTAGATGAGGTAAAAAAAACTATGTAATCAATTTTAGAATAAGGCTGTAACGTAACAAAATGTGGAAAAAGTTACTTCACATTTTGTGTTACAGCCTCTATTAAAAACGGAGCGCTATCAAGATCATTGTTGATCATTGCTAGACAGCCATTTTCAAGTATTGCCATAGATTTTCATGTCGACTTAAGTAAAACCTGTAACTAGGCCACTCAGGAACATTCAATGTAATTTTGGTAACAACTCCAGTGTAGATTTGGCCTTGTGTTTTAGGTTATTGTCCTGCTGAAAGGTGAATTTATCTCCCAGTGTCTGTTGGAAAGCAGACTGGACCAGGTTTTCCTCTGGGATTTTGCCTGTTTAGCTCTATTCCGTTTCTTTTTATCCTAAAAAACTCCCCAGTCCTTAACGATGACAAGCATACCCATAACATGATGCAGCCACCACTATGCTTGGAAATATGAAGAGTGGTACTCAGTGATGTGTTGTGTTGGATTTGCCCCAAACTTACTTTGTATTCAGGACATGAAGTTCATTTCTTTGCCACATTTTTGGCAGTTTTTCTTTAGTGCCTTATTGCAAACAGGATACATGTTTTGGAATATTTTTATTATGTACAGGCTTCCTTCTTTTCACTCAATCATTTAGGTTAGTATTGTGGAGTAACCACTGTCCTCCCGAGTGGCGCAGTGGTCTAAGGTGGTCACTGCTAGCTGTGCCACTAGAGATCCTGGTTCGAATCCAGGCTCTGTCGTAGCCGGCCACGACCGGGAGACCCATGGGGCGGCGCACCATTGGTCCAGGGTAGGGGAGGGAATGGCCGGCAGGGATGTAGAGCATGGCGTTTGCAACGCCAGGGTTGTGGGTTCAATTCCCATGGGGGGCCAGTATAAAAAATAAAATAATGTATGCACTCACTAACTGTAAGTCACTCTGGATAAGAGCGTCTGCTAAATGACAAAAATGTAATGTTGTAATGTTGATTCATCCTCAATTTTCTCCTATCAAAGCCATTCAACTCTGTAACTGTTTTAAAGTCACCATTGGCCTCATGGAGAAATCCCTGAGCAGTTTCCTTCCTCTACGGCAACTGAGTTAAGAAGGATTCTTGTATCTTTGTAGTGACTGGGTGTATTGATACACCATCCGAAGTGTAATGAATAACTTCAATGTCTGCAGATGTTTATTAAAAATGTTATCTACCAATAGGTGGCCTTCTTTTGCGAGGCATTGGGAAACCTCCCTGGTCTTTGGTTGAATCTGTGTTTGAAATTCACTTCTCGACTGGGAGACCTGACAGATAATTCTATGTGTGGGGTACAGAGATGAGGTAGTCATTCAAAAATCATGTTAACTTATTATGTGACTTTAGCAAATTTTTACTCCTTACAACTTATTTAGGCTTGCCTTAACAAAGGGGTTGAATACTTATTGACTCAAGACATTTCTACAAACATAATTCCACTTTGACATTATGAGGTATTGTGTGTAGGCCAGTGACACAAAATCTCAATTTAATAAATTTTAGATTCAGGCTGTAACACAACAAAATGTGAAAAAAGTCAAGGGGTGTGAATACTTGAGATTGAACTTGTCAATAAAGTCTACTGAATTGAAATTGAGAGATTTTTTTCTTTCATGAATTAGATTCTGAATGTTGACCATTATTTGACAAGGAATGTATTACTCAGCTTTAGGCTAAATCTAATCCAAGCGTTCCACATTTAGTTCTCATTCCATTTGATTCGTGGTAGTTGTGAGTTCCTGTAATGACTGAATTCCATGCTCTGTATTTACTGAAATGCATTTGTACCCAGTGAAAACACCAGTGGAATTCCCCTTAGTTTCCAGGCTGAACATATTGCCTGACACCCTGTGGTCAACATGTATACAACCATCTTAAGGGCCGGGGGGGAAATCTTGTACATTTTAACTAATTTGCATGTATTTAAATGCTGTTCACACACCATTTCGGTCACAATTTCTTTGTCACTAATTTGGGAGTTGGTCTGTTGTCTGCTTGTCTTAAAAGGGAAATGATGATGACGATGATGTGGCCGGTGACACTTTTCTTCTTGAAAGTCCCAATATCTTGAAAACTTGGCTGCTGACATGCAAAACATTTTGGGACTGTGTCAATAATGTAGAATAAGACAGCTACAGGATAGAGAGGTCATCAACGCGTCCCAGTAACGAGGTCAGTACGACTGGCCATTTGATTTGCTCTCCACAGCTGGATCGTGACGTTCCCGGGACTGCTTCTTACACCCTATGAGACAGTAGAGGAGTTGGAATGTCCTGCCATGTGTGTTATGAGGTCTGGTGATCAGACAGCTGGTTGGATTGATCTCCCAGGGGACAGTAAGACACCGTAGGGCCAGGCCATAGACCTACGTAGGGCCAGGCCATAGACCTACGTGGGGCCAGGCCATAGACCTACGTGGGGCCAGGCCATAGACCTACGTGGGGCCAGGCCATAGACCTACGTGGGGCCAGGCCATAGACCTACGTGGGGCCAGGCCATAGACCTACGTGGGGCCAGGCCATAGACCTACATGGGGCCAGGCCATAGACCTACGTGGGGCCAGGCCATAGACCTACGTGGGGCCAGGCCATAGACCTACGTGGGGCCGGCCATAGACCTACGTGGGGCCAGGCCATAGACCTACGTGGGGCCAGGCCATAGACCTACGTGGGGCCAGCCATGTTGCCTTAATCAGACAGTCCCTAGACATGGAACAGGCAGCCTTAAACCCCTATGGGGCACTACAAACAAGTTTGATCTTGTGTTGGAAAGATAATACGGTTGGCCACAACAATATTATTTAAATGTTGTTATTAGGCTATTTAAATGTATTATAGCCAGTAACCATGCATTTCTGTAGGCTATTATATAGCAGGCTCAGCTATTGACTGTTACCCTGTTAAAGGCTGCCTGAAGGAGTCATGTAGGAAGGACTCGTCACGTTTAGCCGTTCTCCTTCCGGCACGACACATAACGGGTCCTTAACGGGACCGCATCAAGAGGCAGAATAAGGGAAAGCTTTATTTATTCGGTTGGATTTTAACGACATTGACACGCACCATTGTAACCCACTGTTATAATAACAACGCTTAAAAAAAAAAGTTTTATCATTTTGAAAAGGTTTGTTCCCATTTTCTCTGAAGTTAACACTCTTGCTACGGCCGTCTGTCACGTTCGTTGAAGGACGGGACGGACCAAGGCGCAGCGTGATATGCATACATGTTTATTATACAGAATAAACACAACGACAAAACAAGAAACGAAACGTGACGTCCAAGGTACACAAACAACATACCTCACACGGAGCAAGATCCCACAACCCACTAGTGCCAATAGGCTGCCTAAATATGGTCCCCAATCAGAGACAACGAGCTACAGCTGCCTCTGATTGGGAACCACACCGGCCAACATAGATCCATACATACTAGATCGTAGCACATACACAACAAAGAATATACACACCCTGACTCAACATATAAGAGTCCCCTGAGTCCGGGCGTGACATCGTCAAAGTTTATCTTGCTGCCATAGGGTGAATTGACGGCCAAGAGGGATCCAACAGAACTGGATTTTATAAGTGTTTTCTACATATACCAGAATATTAGTTATATACCAACATGGCTAGCTAAGTTATAAAATATGATCTTACAGTGTTTTGGCTTTCAAAAGGCACTTCAGACAAACAGATTGTAATTTTGGTGCACATAGAATGCCACGAGTGCTTTCAAGTGCGTATTCCGCAGCAGGTTTTCTTCACAATAGACTCATCCTTGTAACTGTGGATCAAACATAGCAATCATGAACTTTGATCATGTAAATGACATGAGTTTTCACATTTGAAAATGTGAAGTGCACATTTGGACTCATGGGTGTGTGGCTTGCTTTTATGACATCAAAGCGAATATTTATTATAATCCTCAATGTCTTTCAAAATACATCGAGTCCTCTTCATTTACAGCATTTCCTTCACTCAGACAAAACATTTGCAAAAGTTGACCAATCAGCAGGCTGGATGAGGGCAACTTGTTGTCACTTATGGTGCTCAAGTTCAGAACAGCTGTCAATCAAAACCCGTACAGAGCTGTGAAGGACAGAGCCTGAACTCTGACATCATGTACAGCATGTTACTGTACAGCCACTATGTTCAAATTTAGGCGTTTATCAATGACAAAATCAGCCATTTTCAACTGGTATTAGGGATGACAGCAAGGCTGCTTCGGACCTCAAATCAAACAAATTGCTGAAACACCAGATCCCAGTGTGGCTTTTTAACTTTGGGAAAAATACTTTGTGAAAGCGTTTTGGCACTCTCTGATTCTATCATAGACTGTTGTTTATTTATGTACTGAATAAATCTACCTCAGAAAACACCAGATGGGAAATACCCTCAGGACAACCATGTGACCATGGAGTGGGCATCCTCTGAGTCTGGAGAGGGAAGTCCCTATTCTGCCCCCTGCTACTAGTCAGAGAGTTAGCCGTTAACTCTTTACTTGTATACTGATATCAATCCTGATGGTTTTGGACTTTTCCAAGTATGGAAGAAGTGTGTCAGTTGTTTACATTTAACAGTGAGGGACCAAGGGACATCTTTAACAACTCTTCTGATAGTCACACACTGTGTTTCCTTTCCCTGGTTTCTGTCTGTCGATCGTTACATTACTGCCCCTATGTGACAACGTGTGCACAGCAGCAACCCACGTGAGATTGTGAGAGTGTGTGTGTGTGCCAAGCCTCCACTGGTGCTGTTGAATTCCTCACAGGGCCTTTAGTAACCCCCTCCCTTCCACTGGTGTAGGTGCTGTTGAATTCCTCACAGGGCCTTTAGTAACCCCCTCCCCTCCACTGGTGTAGGTGCTGTTGAATTCCTCACAGGGCCTTTAGTAACCCCCTCCCCTCCACTGGTGTAGGTGCTGTTGAATTCCTCACAGGGCCTTTAGTAACCCCCTCCCCTCCACTGGTGTAGGTGCTGTTGAATTCCTCACAGGGCCTTTAGTAACCCCCCTCCCCTCCACTGGTGTAGGTGCTGTTGAATTCCTCACAGGGCCTTTAGTAACCCCCTCCCCTCCACTGGTGTAGGTGCTGTTGAATTCCTCACAGGGCCTTTAGTAACCCCCTCCCCTCCACTGGTGTAGGTGCTGTTGAATTCCTCACAGGGCCTTTAGTAACCCCCTCCCCTCCACTGGTGTAGGTGCTGTTGAATTTCATATGATGCACTTTCAGGAACTGTTTCAGGAATAGTTTCAGGAACAAGCCTCACAGGCAGATCAATGTCTGCCAATTAGGATTTGAGCGCTAAATGTAATTCCCTTCCACAAAAGCCAGAATTGAATGAGATTCAGAATAGATCCCAAAATGCTAAAAGCAGTCTGGTGGTCTTTGAAGATGGACTCGCCCCAGAGCCTTTGTTATGGTTTTGGTTTTGTTCATGAAACGGAGGAGCGGCGTCAGCGTTGTAAAATATATAACACATTCTGCTGTTCTATTGGGCGTGCCATGATATCCGGGGGGGGGAGTGTTCTTTGTTTGCAGTAAGTTTGGTTGTTGTTGTAATATCCCAAACGTACGTGGAAGTTTCTCCAATTGAGGATTCTGGTTTTAAATTGTATTTTTCCGCTGTTTGTTTTGTCTTTTACACTGCCACCCTCGTGGAACTTAGACAAGTAGAGGATCTATTCTGGAGTGGAGGACAAACTTGTCTTTTTGATTTTGACAGAAAAATTTTTGTTGCTGACACTTCTAGAGGCTGAAAGACGACTTTCACTTCCTCTAATGTTCGTGTACTGTGGAATATGTGGTCAGTTAGCTGCTAGCCAGTCTCTGAGGAGGGAGATTAGCTGCTAGCCAGTCTCTGAGGAGGGAGATTAGCTGCTAGCCAGTCTCTGAGGAGGGAGATTAGCTGCTAGCCCATCTCTGAGGAGGGAGATTAGCTGCTAGCCCATCTCTGAGGAGGGAGATTAGCTGCTAGCCAGTCTCTGAGGAGGGAGATTAGCTGCTAGCCCATCTCTG
This sequence comes from Coregonus sp. 'balchen', assembly GCA_902810595.1. Lineage (NCBI taxonomy): Eukaryota > Metazoa > Chordata > Actinopteri > Salmoniformes > Salmonidae > Coregonus > Coregonus sp. 'balchen'. Next base: position 1,258,566 of record LR778253.1, on the reverse strand, counting down.
AGGAGGGAGATTAGCTGCTAGCCCATCTCTGAGGAGGGAGATTAGCTGCTAGCCCATCTCTGAGGAGGGAGATTAGCTGCTAGCCCATCTCTGAGGAGGGAGATTAGCTGCTAGCCCATCTCTGAGGAGGGAGATTAGCTGCTAGCCCATCCTCTGAGGAGGGAGATTAGCTGCTAGCCCATCTCTGAGGAGGGAGATTAGCTGCTAGCCCATCTCTGAGGAGGGAGATTAGCTGCTAGCCCATCTCTGAGGAGGGAGATTAGCTGCTAGCCCGTCTCTGAGGAGGGAGATTAGCTGCTAGCCCATCTCTGAGGAGGGAGATTAGCTCTGCAGTTCCTCAAACATTTGTTTTTATGAGATTCTCTGCATTGTGTTCTCCGCTGAAGGGCCTCCCTCAACCAATGGAAAGCTGTCTTTAACATTCTGAACAGACACTCTTTCTCAAGCCCTCCTGTTACACTATAGACAGACAGAACCCTTTCTTTCTTTGGTAACCCCCCTCCCCCACAGGACCTTTAGTAACACCCCCCCCCCCCCCCACCACAGGACCTATAGTAACCCCCCCACCCCCACAGGACCTTTAGTAACCCCCCCACCTCCCCCCCACAGGACCTTTAGTAACCCCCCCCATCCCCCCCACAGGACCTTTAGTAACCCCCCCCCCCCCCCCCCCACAGGACCTTTAGTAACCCCCCCCCCCCCCCCCCCACAGGACCTTTAGTAACCCCCCCCCCCCCCCCCCACAGGACCTTTAGTAACCCCCCCCCCCCACAGGACCTTTAGTAACCCCCCCCCCCCCCCCTCCACACAGGACCTTTAGTAACCCCCCCCCTCCCCACCACAGGACCTTTAGTAACCCCCCCCCCTCCCCACCACAGGACCTTTAGTAACCCCCCCCCTCCCCACCACAGGACCTTTAGTAACCCCCCCCCCCTCCCCCCCACAGGACCTTTAGTAACCCACCCCCCCCCCCCCCCCCTCCACACAGGACCTTTAGTAACCCCCCCACCTCCCCCCCACAGGACCTTTAGTAACCCCCCCCCCTCCCCCCCACAGGACCTTTAGTAACCCCCCACCTCCCCCCACAGGACCTTTAGTAACCCACCCCCCCCCCCACAGGACCTTTAGTAACCCCCCCCCCCCCCCCCCCCCCCCACAGGACCTTTAGTAACCCCCCCCCCTCCCCCCCACAGGACCTTTAGTAACCCCCCCACCTCCCCCCCACAGGACCTTTAGTAACCCCCCCCCCCCCCACAGGACCTTTAGTAACCCCCCCCCCCCCCCTCCACACAGGACCTTTAGTAACCCCCCCCCCCCACCCACAGGACCTTTAGTAACCCCCCCCCCCCCCCACAGGACCTTTAGTAACCCCCCCCCCCCCCCCACAGGACCTTTAGTAACCCCCCCCCCCCCCCCCCCACAGGACCTTTAGTAACCCCCCCCCCCCCCCCCACAGGACCTTTAGTAACCCCTCCCCCCCCCCACACAGGACCTTTAGTAACCCCCCCCCCCCCCCCCCCTCCACACAGGACCTTTAGTAACCCCCCCTCCCTCCACCCAGGACCTTTAGTAACCCCCCCCTCCACACAGGACCTTTGGTAACCCCCCCCACCCCCCTCCACACAAGACCTTTAGTAACCCCCCCCCCCCCCTCCACACAGGACCTTTAGTAACCCCCCCCCCCCCCCCCCCACACAGGACCTTTAGTAACCCCCCCCCCCAGGACCTTTAGTAACCCCCCCCCCCCCTCCACACAGGACCTTTAGTAACCCCCCCCCCCACCCCTCCACACAGGACCTTTAGTACCCACCCCCTCCACACATCGCCTGATGTACAAATAACTAATCCAAAGGGCTTTGACTTCTCAAACATGGCAGAAAGCCCCGTCACCTTATTTATTCATCCACTTACTTACAGTTGAAGTCGGAAGTTTATATACACTTAGGTTGGAGTCATTAAAACTCGTTTTTCAACCACTCCACACATTTCTTGTTAACATACACTAGTTTTGGCAAGTCGGTTAGGACATCTACAGTGGGGAAAAAAAGTATTTAGTCAGCCACCAATTGTGCAAGTTCTCCCACTTAAAAAGATGAGAGAGGCCTGTCATTTTCATCATAGGTACACGTCAACTATGACAGACAAATTGAGAAAAAAAAATCCAGAAAATCACATTGTAGGATTTTTAATGAATTTATTTGCAAATTATGGTGGAAAATAAGTATTTGGTCACCTACAAACAAGCAAGATTTCTGGCTCTCACAGACCTGTAACTTCTTCTTTAAGAGGCTCCTCTGTCCTCCACTCGTTACCTGTATTAATGGCACCTGTTTGAACTTGTTATCAGTATAAAAGACACCTGTCCACAACCTCAAACAGTCACACTCCAAACACCACTATGGCCAAGACCAAAGAGCTGTCAAAGGACACCAGAAACAAAATTGTAGACCTGCACCAGGCTGGGAAGACTGAATCTGCAATAGGTAAGCAGCTTGGTTAGAAGAAATCAACTGTGGGAGCAATTATTAGGAAATGGAAGTCATACAAGACCACTGATAATCTCCCTCGATCTGGGGCTCCACGCAAGATCTCACCCCGTGGGGTCAAAATGATCACAAGAACGGTGAGCAAAAATCCCAGAACCACACGGGGGGACCTAGTGAATGACCTGCAGAGAGCTGGGACCAAAGTAACAAAGCCTACCATCAGTAACACACTACTCCGCCAGGGACTCAAATCCTGCATTGCCAGACGTGTCCCCTTGCTTAAGCCAGTACATGTCCAGGCCCGTCTGAAGTTTGCTAGAGTGCATTTGGATGATCCAGAAGAGGATTGGGAGAATGTCATATAGTCAGAGGAAACCAAAATATAACTTTTTGGTAAAAACTCAACTCGTCTTGTTTGGAGGACAAAGAATGCTGAGTTGCATTCAAAGAACACCATACCTACTGTGAAGCATGGGGGTGGAAACATCATGCTTTGGGGCTGTTTTTCTGCAAAGGGACCAGGACGACTGATCCGTATAAAGGAAAGAATGAATGGGGCCATGTATCGTGAGATTTTGAGTGAAAACCTCCTTCCATCAGCAAGGGCATTGAAGATGAAACGTGGCTGGGTCTTTCAGCATGACAATGATCCCAAACACACCGTCCGGGCAACGAAGGAGTGGCTTCGTAAGAAGCATTTCAAGGTCCTGGAGTGGCCTAGCCAGTCTCCAGATCTCAACCCCATAGAAAATCTTTGGAGGGAGTTGAAAGTCTGTGTTGCCCAGCGACAGCCCCAAAACATCACTGCTCTAGAGGAGATCTGCATGGAGGAATGGGCCAAAATACCAGCAACAGTGTGTGAAAACCTTGTGAAGACTTACAGAAAACGTTTGACCTGTGTCATTGCCAACAAAGGGTATATAACAAAGTATTGAGAAACTTTTGTTATTGACCAAATACTTATTTTCCACCATAATTTGCAAATAAATTCATAAAAAATCCTACAATGTGATTTTCTGGATTTTTTTTCTTCATTTTGTCTGTCATAGTTGACGTGTACCTATGATGAAAATTACAGGCCTCTCTCATTTTTATAAGTGGGAGAACTTGCACAATTGGTGGCTGACTAAATACTTTTTTTCCCCACTGTACTTTGTTCATGACACAAGTAATTTTTCCAACTATTGTTTACAGACAGATTATTTCACTTATAATTAACTGTATCACAATTCCAGTGGGTCAGAAGTTTAAAAATTGTAAACTTCTGTTGACTATGCCTTTAAACAGCTTGGAAAATTCCAGAAAATGATGTCATGGCTTTAGAAACTTCTGATAGGCTAATTGACACCATTTGAGTCAATTGGAGGTGTACCTGTGGATGTATTTCAAGGCCTACCTTCAAACTCAGTGCCTCTTTGCTTGACATCATGGGAAAATCAAAAGAAATCAGCCAAGACCCCCAGAATTCTTTTTGTAGAACTCCACAAGTCTGGTTCATCCTTGGGAGCAATTTCCAAACGCCTGAAGGTACCACGTTCATCTTTACAAACAATAGTATGCAAGTATAAACACCATGGGACCACGCAGCCGTCATACGGCTCAGGAAGGAGACACGTTCTGTCTCCTAGAGATGAACGTACTTTGTGCAAATCAATCACGGGGGGTGGCAGCATCATGCTGTGGGGGTGCTTTCCTGCAGGAGGGACTGGTGCACTTCACAAAATAGATGGCATCATGAGGAAGGAAAATTATGTGGATATTTTGAAGCAACATCTCAAGACATCAGTCAGGAAGTTAAAGCTTGGTCGCAAATGGGTCTTCCAAATGGACAATGACCCCAAGCATACTTCCAAAGTTGTGGCAAAATGGCTTAAGGACAACAAAGTCAAGGTATTGGAGTGTCCATCACAAAGCCCTGACCTCAATCCTATAGAACATTTGTTGGCAGAACTGAACAAGCGTGTGCGAGCAAGGAGGCCTACAAACCTGACCCAGTTACACCAGCTCTGTCAGGAGGAATGGGCCAAAATTCACCCAACTTATTGTGGGAAGCTTGTGGGAGGCTACCCGAAACGTTTGACCCAAGTTAAACAATTTAAAGGCAATGCTACCAAATACTAATTGAGTGTATGTAAAGTTCTGACCCACTGGGAATGTGATGAAAGAAATAAAAGCTGAAATAAATCATTCTCTCTACTATTATTCAAACATTTCACATTCTTAAAATAAAGTGGTGATCCTAACTAACCTAAAACAGGGAATATGTACTTGGATTAAATGTCAGGAATTGTGAAACACTGAGTTTAAATGTGTTTGGCTAAGGTGTATGTCAACTTCCGACTTCAACTGTAGATTAACTAGCAAGTTCAATTTAGGGGTGGGGTTAACGCAGAATTCTGCGTTTTTCATGCAGGAAAAAAAGATAAAACGCATTCAAAAATCTCTTGCTGCGTTTTGTAAAATTTAAAATGTAAAATGCTTCTTATTGTGAATTTTCTGCTCAGCATCAGACTCATTTTGTGCTTCAGTTGCAATTCTCCACTCGGATCACGAATGCATTTAGCAACTCTGACTCGGATTCATCATTTATCAGCAGACAGGCTCTGACTGATGTGGAGCTACTTTGCTCCTGCACTTTTCTCGGTGTAAATGTAAGATTAACTTTAATCAAAACATTAGGAAATGTAGCTACATTGTTTCTATGATGAACAGAAATAGGATGGCCATGCCATCGTTTTTGCAAAAATGATCTTGCTTTTTCATTGTTTTTCATTCATTCATTGCTCATTTACTTGTGTGGCTGCTGATCTGATGACAATGAAGCTATTTTATGTTGAATGTATTTTCTGTGAAGGAACTATAGTTTACACTATTGAGGCAAAAAAACACTGTTGACTTTCATTATAAAACGCGACCCATGTCAATACACAGCTGAAGAAGAAGAATGGCGCCGGAGGGGATTGGCTGCCATTTTACGGGTTCCTAACCAATTGTGCTAGTGTGTGTTTTTTCACGTTATTTGTAACGTATTTTGTACATAATGTTTCTGCCACTGTCTCTTATGACCGAAAAAATAGCTTCTGGATATCAGGACAGTGATTACTCCTACTGGAGGAAGATATTTTCTTCAACAAGTCGGACGTGACAACAAGGCCCAAATCCCTGTCATTCGCTTGAGAAAGAGATGGAGATATTGGGGACGTAGGTTGGGGTTCCTTGTAAGGATCCAATGGGGAGTGGGTAATCTGCCTCTAACCATCAGTCCTATTAGCCAACGTACAATCATTGGATAACAAAATAGACTAACTAAGATCAAGGTTATCCTACCACGGGACATTAAAAACTGTAATATCTTGTGTTTCACAGAGTCGTGGCTGAACGACGACATGGATAACATACAGCTGGCGGGATTTTCCATGCATCGGCAGGACAGAGAAGCTACGTCTGGTATCAGGGGTGTGGGTCTATTTGTCAATAACAGCTGGTGCGCGATGTCTGGTGTCTAATATTAAGGAAGTCTCGAGGTTTTGCTCGCCTGAGGTAGAGTACCTCATGATAAGCTGTAGACCCACTATCTACCAAGAGAGTTCTCATCTATATTCTTCGTAGCTGTCTATTTACCACCACAAACCGATGCTGGCACTAAGACCACACTCAATGAACTGTATACGGCCATAAGCAAACAGGAAAGCACTCATCCAGAGGCGGCGCTCCTAGTCGCAGGGAATTTAATGCAGGGAAACTTAAATCCATTTTACCTCATTTCTACCAGCATGTTAAATGTGCAACCAAAGAAAAAAACAAAAACTCTAGACCACCTTTACTCCACACACAGAGACGCATACAAAGCTCTCCCTCGCCCTCCATTTGGCAAATCTGACCATAACTCTATCCTCCTGATTCCTGCTTACAAGCAAAAACTAAAGCAGGAAGCACCAGTGACTCGGTCAATAAAAAAGTGGTCAGATGAAGCAGATGCTAAGCTACAGGACTGTTTTGCTAGCACAGACTGGAACATGTTCCGGGATTCTTCCGATGGCATTGAGGAGTACACCACACCAGTCACTGGCTTCATCAATAAGTGCATCGATGACGTCGTCCCCACAGTGACCGTACGTACATACCCCAACCAGAAGCGATGGATTACAGGCAACATCCGCACTGAGCTAAAGGGTAGAGCTGCTGCTTTCAAGGAGCGGGACTCTAACCCGGACGCTTATAAGAAATCCCGCTATGCCCTCCGACGAACCCTCAAACAGGCAAAGCGTCAATACAGGATTAAGATTGAATCGTACTACACGGCTCCGATGCTCGTCGGATGTGGCAGGTCTTGCAAACTATTACAAACTACAAAGGGAAGCACAGCTGCGAGCTGCCCAGTGACACGAGCCAACCAGACGAGCTAAACCACTTCTATGCTCGCTTCGAGGCAAGCAACACTGAAGCATGCATGAGAGCATCAGCTGTTCCGGACGACTGTGTGATCACGCTCTCGTAGCCGATGTGAGTAACACCTTTAAACAGGTCAACATTCACAAGGCCGCAGGGCCAGACGGATTACCACGACGTGTACTCCAACACCATCATTAAGTTTGCCGACGACACAACAGTGGTAGGCCTGATCACCGACAACGATGAGACAGCCTATAGGGAGGAGGTCAGAGACCTGGCCATGTGGTGCCAGGATAACAACCTCTCCCTCAACGTGATCAAGACAAAGGAGATGATTGTGGACTACAGGAAAAAGAAGAGGACAGAGCACGCCCCCCATTCTCATCGACGGGGCTGTAGTGGAACAGGTTGAGAGCTTCAAGTTCCTTGGAGTCCACATCACCAACAAACTATCATGGTCCAAACACACCAAGACAGTCGTGAAGAGGGCACCATCGAGAGAATCCTGACTGGGTGCGTCACTGCCTGGTATGGCAACTGTTCGGCCTCCGACCGCAAGGCACTAAAGAGGGTAGTGTGTACGGCCCAGTACATCACTGGGGCCAAGCTTCCTGCCATCCAGGACCTCTATACCAGGCGGTGTCAGAGGAAGGCCCTCAAAATTGTCAAAGACTTCAGCCACCCTAGTCATAGACTGTTCTCTCTGCTACCGCACGGCAAGCGGTACCGGAGCGCCAAGTCTAGGTCCAAAAGGCTTCTTAACAGCTTCTACACTCAAGCCATAAGACTCCTGAACCGGTGAAATTAAGAACGCAATCTGCTTTATCTATTGCACAAGTTGACACCAGGTATTTACTTAAAAAGTAGCTAGAAATATTCAAATGTATTGAAAAACGTCAAATAAATAATTTCAATGGTATTGCCGTTATTGAAAAACCATTCCGTGGCTATTTCCAAATACCCCGGTATGCGGTATACCGCCCAAGCCTAATTTCTAATACCTTTTAAGACTTTTTCTTGTAGATGTCTTTTAAGACCCTTTTTCCATCAGTTTGATCACAGCCTTTACAGTTTGATCAATGCCTTCATTTCTCAAAAATATACTCTTAGCTTTCATTTGACAGCCAATTTGACATGCTCCTATGAACTTCACGTTGATGCTCATGAGTCCTTTTACATGGAAATTATCTGAAACTTTTACCTATACCAAATGCCTTTTTGGAAACGATTGATCAAATTATGATATGTAAAAAGATGAGTTGTGTAAATGACTTTCTAAAAATGGTTAAAACAGATACAACTGGTGGTTCTGTCTTCATGCTGTCTCTTTCCCTTCTAGTGCCAGCTCTTCTGAATGAGCCCACTGTGTGGACTCTTGTCTTCCAGTACAACTGTGTGTGGGAGAGGGAGGGAGGGAGAGAGAGAGAGCAGCACAGCTGTGCACAAATGATCTGTTGAAGGCTTCAGATTTCCGCCCACTCCTCTTTCACCTCCTTCCCTCACTCTTCTCACTCTTCTCCCTCTCCTCCCTCCCTCTCTTCCTCTCCCTCCCACTCCTCCCTCTTCTCCCTCCCTCCCTCCCTCCCTTCCTCCCTCTTCTCCCTCCCTCCCTCCCTCCCTCTTCTCCCTCCCTCCCCCTCTCTCTCTCCTCACTCTTCTCCCTCCCTCCCTCCCACTTCTCCCTCCCTCTCTCCCCCCGCCTCCCCCCTCCCTCCCTCCCCCCCCCCTCCCTCCCCCCTCCTCCCTCCCTCCTCCTCCCTCCCTCCCACCCTCCCCCCTCCCTCCCTCCCCCTCTCTCTCTCCTCCACTTCTCTCTCTCCTTTCTGAATGTATCTGCAGTCTTTGTGTTGTCATTCTACAGAGCAGGAGGAGCAGGATCCCAGACCTTCACACTAACTAGCCTTATGTCAAGACCACTTAGTAGTGTGTTGATCATTTCATTCAATCGGTGTATTTCATAGTTCTGTAAAGTTTATCCTAATCTAAAATGTATCCATATAAACTCCCAGATTAATCCTGCAGCATTTGTCTTGGCAGTTTGTATGCATAAACAGCTGTGAGGTATTCATGCATAATGCTGAAGATGACAGAGGAACCTCCCTCCTCTCAGCCCTTACCTACATAAGGGACGCAGACGGCGAAACCAGACGTCCTCCACAAGGGTCATCAGACACACTAGCTAGGGTTCCATCCAATTGGCAACAGATTTTCATGAATATTCTAGAATCTGCACAAAGTGTGTGCTTTTCTCTTCAGTTTTCATGTACCCAATAAAAAGTTCAATATGTTTCCATCGCATTTTCAACTCTAACGATAGTTTTGTCACCAAAAACTGTTGCGTTAAATAGCAAATGTGCCTCCTCTGGTCTTGGCACGTGCGTTCTAGCCAACAGCTCGCAGATTCATGAGATTATGGATAAGAGCAAGAATATTTTTATTTATCGATCATCATGTCACCAGAATAGGACCCTCTATATTTATTGGATAGGAGCATCAAGCTCATCACCGTGCCCTTTCACCAGCCTGTGAAGTTCATTATAATATATATACCACGCACCATTTAATCACTTGACTCCAAATATACTTCGATATGGTTCTGATATTTGAGCATAAAGGCGTTTCCAGCACCATTTCCCGCATAACAAAAAGATCCCACCATGTCCAATGATCTAATTATCTATCAGCATGTATAAAATTACACCGAAACGTCCTGTTTCCATCACAGCTGTCGTGATTTTTTAACAGATAAAAAGAAATCCAATACAACTTCTTTCCCAAATAAATGGTTTAATCTTTTTATTTCCATGAGAGAAATGTGAACTCTATGTTGACCTTGATGTTTAAAGGGGCAACTACATAATTATTTAACTGAGCAATAGATTAACCAATGGCAGTTTAAAAGATAATTGACAAAATGGTAATAATTAAAACAAACTAAATCAAACCCAGTTCAGAAACTTTTTGTGTGAACTTTGGAGACGGCAGCCCTGGGGAAGTCCTTTGTCCAAAGCTTGTTGAATGCATACACTGAAACAATCAGAAAACAAAACAAAATTAGGATGCTTAAAACATTTTATTTTGGCATAAAAGGTAGAAATTGAGTTATGCCTAATATGGCAATTCATATTATTTTTCCAAAATTTATTTGTTACACCAAAAAAATGCTAGGTTAAAAAGAACCCCATTTGGGTCATTTCGACAACCCAGCTCTGGGTCAATATTGGCCAAACACAACATTGGGTTAATTCAACCCAGGGGGTTTGGGTTTTGCTTCTAACCCAGCACATTGGGTTGGGGGATTGACCCAGCAGCTGGGTAATTTATGTAGTCCTTAGCTTATTTTCAGTGTCATCCTAATTTCAATGTTGCTTATATTTTTGCTGGGTTAAAACCAATCCCTACCATCCCAGCCCCTCCCTTTCCTTTCCTATAAATTCCTTTTAACAACATTTTCAAAATACCCAAATCTTTCAAGATGTACCTGGCAATACCCGGCTACTACTCAAGCTTGGTGTGTCCACAGTCCTATGTATTCATGTGTGTCCCGAGGACCTCCCCTCGTGTATAAAAAACGTGGTGTTTACAGAATACTCACTGCTTTTATGTTCTTTAACTTCACCATACCTGGGGGTGATGCAACCGGTCAGGATGCTCTCGATGGTGCAGCTGTAGAACTTTTTGAGGATCTGGGGACCCATGCCAAATCTTTTCAGTCTCCTTAGGGGGAAAAGGTGTTGTCGTGCCCTCTTCACGACTGTCTTGGTGTGTTTGGACCATGATAGTTTGTTGGTGATGTGGACACCAAGGAACTTGAAGCCCTCGACCCGCTCCACTACAGCCCCGTCGATGTTAATGGGGGCCTGTTCGGCTTTCCTTTTCCTGTAGTCCACGATCAGCTCCTTTGTCTTGGTCACGTTGAGGGAGAGGTTGTTATCCTGGCACCACATGGCCATGTCTCTGACCTCCTCCCTATAGGCTGTCTCATCATTGTCGGTGATCAGGCCTACCACTGTTGTGTCATCTGCAAACTTAATGATGGTGTTGGAGTCGTGCCTGGCCATGCAGTCATGGGTGAACAGGGAGTACAGGAGGGGACTGAGCACGCACCCCTGAGGGGCCCCCGTGTTGAGGATCAGTGTGGCTGATGTGTTGTTACCTACCCTTACCACCTGGGGGCGGCCCGTCAGGAAGTCCAGGATCCAGTTGCAGAGGGAGGTGTTTAGTCCCAGGGTCCTTAGCTTAGTGATGAGCTTCATGGGCACTATGGTGTTGAACGCTGAGCTGTAATCAATGAATAGCATTCTCACGTAGGTGTTCCTTTTGTTCAGGTGGGAAAGGGCAGTGTGGAGTGCGATTGAGATTGAGTCATCTGTGGATCTGTTCGGGTGATATGCGAATTGGAGTGGGTCTAGGGTATCCGGGATGATGCCATGACCAGCCTTTCAAAGCTGGCAGACGTGAGTAAGACATTTAAGTGTGTTAACCCTCGCAAGGCTGCTGGCCCAGACAGCATCCCTAGCCGCGTCCTCAGAGCATGCGCAGCCAAGCTGGCTGGAGTGTTTACGGACATATTCAATCTCTCCCTATCCCAGTCTGCTGTCCCCACTTGCTTCAAGATGTACACCATTGTTCCTGTACCCAAGAAAGCAAAGGTAACTGAACTAAATGACTATCGCCCCATAGCACTCACCTCTGTCATCATGAAGTGCTTTGAGAGGCTAATTAAGGATCATATCACCTCTACCTTATCTGACACCCTAGACCCACCCTAGACCCACTTCAATTTGCATATCGCCCCAATAGATCCACAGATGATGCAATCGCCATCGCACTGCACACTGCCCTATCCCATCTGGACAAGAGGAATACCTATGTAAGAATGCTGTTCATTGACTTTAGCTCAGCATTCAACACCATAGTACCCTCCAAGCTCATCATTAAGCTCGAGGCCCTGGGTCTGAACCCCGGCCCTGTGCAACTGGGTCCTGGACTTCCTGACGGGCCGCCCCCAGGTGGTGAAGGTAGGAAACAACACCTCCACTTCGCTGATCCTCAACACTGGGGCCCCACAAGGGTGCGTGCTCAGCCCCCTCCTGTACTCCCTGTTCACCCATGACTGCGTGGCCAAGCACGCCTCCAACTCAATCATCAAGTTTGCAGACGACACAACAGTAGTAGGCCTGATTACCAACAATGATGACACAGCCTACAGGGAGGAGGTGAGGGCCCTGGCGGAGTGGTGCCAGGAAAATAACCTCTCCCTCAACGACAACAAAACGAAGGAGCTGATCGTGGACTTCAGGAGACAGCAGAGGGTGCACCCCCCCATCCACATCGACGGAATCAAGTTCTTCGGCGTACACATCACTGACAATCTGAAATTGTCCACCCACACAGACAGTGTGGTGAAGAAGGCGCAACAGTGCCTCTTCAACCTCAGGAGGCTGAACATTTTTGGCTTGGCCCCTAAGACCCTCACAAACTTTTACAGATGCACCATTGAGAGCATCCTGTTGGGCTGTATCACCGCCTGGTACGGCAACTGCACCGCCCGGAACCGCAGGGCTCTCCAGAGGGTGGTGCGGTCTGCCCAATGCATCACCAGAGGCAAACTACCCGCCCTCCAGGACACCTACAGCACCCGATGTCACAGGAAGGCCAAAAAGATAATCAAGGACATCAACCACCCGAGCCACGGCCTGTTCACCCCGCGATCATCCAGAAGGCGAGGTCAGTACAGGTGCATCAAAGCTGGGATCGAGAGACCGAAAACAGCTTCTATCTCAAGGCCATCAGACTGTTAAATAGCCATCACTAGCCGGCTACCACCCGGTTACATCTCAAGGCCATCAGACTGTTAAATAGCCATCACTAGCCGGCCTCCACCCGGTTACTCAACCCTGCACCTTAGAGGTGGCTGCCCTATATACATAGACATGGAATCACATGGAATCACTGGCCACTTTAATAATGGAACACTAGTCACTTTAATAAAGTTTACAAACTGCTTTACTCATTTCATATGTATATACTCGATTCTACTGTATTTTATTCAATGCCATTCCGACATTGCTCGTCCTAATATTTATATATTTCTTAATTCCATTATTTTACTTTTAGATTTGTGTATTGTTGTGAATTGTTAGATATTACTGCACTGTTGGAGCTAGGAACACAAGCATTTCGCTACACCCGCAATAACATCTGCTAAATATGTGTATGTGACCAATACAATTTGATTTGATTTGGAATTATATGCAGACATTGTGATGCAATTCAAGATCAATAAATGGATTCAAGATGAATAAATGTTGTTGACACATTAAACCAATACAAATGAAATGCAGTACTTTAACTGATGCATTACAAATGATTTCCATTTGATTTGATTGATTCCATTGCCATTCATGGTGCAGTAGACACGTTTTACCTTTAATGACCAGTAGATGGCAGTATTGACCTGATATGAGAAGCTGTCACCCTTAGCAGGTCAGTGTGGTATTGACCTGATATGAGAAGCTGTCACCCTTAGCAGGTCAGTGCAGTATTGACCTGATATGAGAAGCTGTCACCCTTAGCAGGTCAGTGCAGTATTGACCTGATATGAGAAGCTGTCACCCTCAGCAGGTCAGTGCAGTATTGACCTGATATGAGAAGCTGTCACCCTCAGCAGGTCAGTGTGGTATTGACCTGATATGAGAAGCTGTCACCCTCAGCAGGTCAGTGCAGTATTGACCTGATATGAGAAGCTGTCACCCTCAGCAGGTCAGTGTGGTATTGACCTGATATGAGAAGCTGTTACCCTCAGCAGGTCAGTGCAGTATTGACCTGATATGAGAAGCTGTCACCCTCAGCAGGTCAGTGCAGTATTGACCTGATATGAGAAGCTGTCACCCTCAGCAGGTCAGTGCAGTATTGACCTGATATGAGAAGCTGTCACCCTTAGCTGGTCAGTGTGGTATTGACCTGATATGAGAAGCTGTCACCCTCAGCAGGTCAGTGTGGTATTGACCTGATATGAGAAGCTGTTACCCTCAGCAGGTCAGTGCAGTATTGACCTGATATGAGAAGCTGTCACCCTCAGCAGGTCAGTGTAATTCACCATTGTAACCAGGAACACGTTTTAATGAATAAAACAGAAAGAAATCTAGAGACCAATGAGAATAAGCGTCCAAGGTTAGTCCAGCAGCTGACCACGCTGTTAATATAGTAAGAAAATATGTATATATATATATATAGAAAATACCACAACAGAGAAAATTGACACTTGGCACAGTGTTATAGGACACCTTCAGTGTTATAGGACACCTTCAGTTAAACAATCAGATAAGCAGTAAAGAACGTCTCTTTTTTTGCCACATTAATTCACTTCGATTTCACGTAAATAGCGTCCGAGAATAGCCGACGTTGCGGTGGGTTACAAACTGGGTCAGGGAGAGGTTGAAAATGGCAGTGAAGACACTTGCCAGTTGGTCCGCTCATGCTCTAAGTACACGTCCTGGTAATCCGTCTGGCCCCGTGGCTTTGTGGATGTTGACCTGTTTAAAGGTCTTACTCACATCGTCTACGAGAGCGTGATCACACAGTCATCTGGAACAGCTGGTGCTCTCATGCATGCTTCAGTGTTGTGTTTTATTATTATAATTTATTTTCTGTGAGTCAAATTTTTTTTTTCCTTTTCTTTTAGGGGGTAGTTCAGCTTTAATACTGTAGATAGATTGTAGCTTGCATCAATGTAACTGTCTGCATCATTTCCAATCCCCTATATATTATTATGTAAATATATATTATTTAAAATATATTTTCCTTTATTTTCCCCTCCCCTAATTGGAGTAAACTAATGGACTTAGGCTTCTACTTCCAGCTTATACACACTATATACATTTTACAGACACAATGTATTTTATAATAGCTCTCTTTTGTTTGTTTTTAATCCCATCCTTCAGCTACCATCAACCCCTCCCATCTATCTCTGAAGACCATCCAGTTTGATATATCTTGCATTATATTTTTTACTGTGCTGTTTCACAACAGTTTTGAACCTATATACATTTTATGGACACAGTATGTTTCACATTAGTTATCTTGTTGTTTTTAGTCCCACCCTTCAGCTCCACTCAACCCCTCCCATCTACAGTGGCTTGCGAAAGTATTCACCACCCTTGGCATTTTTCTATTTTGTTGCCTTACAACCTGGAATTAAAATGGATTTTGGGGGGGTTATCTTTGGTCTCTTTGTTGCCTCTGATTAATGCCCTCCTTCCCTGGTCCGTGAGTTTTGGTGGGCGGCCCTCTCTTGGCAGGTTTGTTGTGGTGCCATATTCTTTAAATTTTTTGATAATGGATTTAATGGTGCTCCGTGGGATGTCCAAAGTTTCTGATTTTTTTTATAACCCAACCCTGATCTGTACTTCTCCACAACTTTGTCCCTGACCTGTTTGGAGAGCTCCTTGGTCTTCATGGTGCCGCTTGCTTGGTGGTGCCCCTTGCTTAGTGGTGTTGCAGACTCTGGGGACTTTCAGAACAGGTGTATATATACTGAGATCATGTGACAGATCATGTGGCACTTAGACTGCACACAGGTGGACTTTATTTAACTAATTATGTGACTTCTGAAGGTAATTGGATGCACCAGATCTTATTTAGGGGCTTCATAGCAAAGGGGGTGAATACATATGCACGCACCACTTTTCCATTATTTATATTTTTGCATTTTTTGAAACAAGTTATTTTTTTAATTTAACTTCATCAATTCAGACTATTTTGTGTATGTCCATTACATGAAATCCACATAAAATCAATTTAAATTACAGTTTGTAATGCAACAAAATAGGAAAAACGCCAAGGGGGATGAATATGTTTTGCAAGGCACTGTATCTCTTAACACCATCAATCTTTCTTTTCTATTTGACATATTCAACTGATGTTTCACAAAAGTTCTGAACCTTTCTATTCTCATAGTTTCTTACAGATTGTAAGTTAAAGATAAACATTTTGCTAAAAGTATTATTATATTATTGATCGATTGACTATGACTTTTCAAATCACCCAGCAGTGCTATCTGCAGGGTTAGCTTCAGGTAAATGTTGGGATTCTTCTTCCATTCCTGGACCTGTGACCAAAAACAACTTGCTTAACGATGGGGAGAAGGTGTGCTTAACGATGGGGAGAAGGTGTGCTTAACGATGGGGAGAAGGTGTGCTTAACGATGGGGAGAAGGTGTGCTTAACGATGGGGAGAAGGTGTGCTTAACGATGGGTAGCAGGTGTGCTTAACGATGGGGAGTAGGTGTGCTTAACGATGGGGACCAGGTGTGCTTAACGATGGGGAGCAGGTGTGCTTAACGATGGGGAGCAGGTGTGCTTAACGATGGGGAGCAGGTGTGCTTAACGATGGGGAGCAGGTGTGCTTAACGATGGGGAGCAGGTGTGCTTAACGATGGGGAGCAGGTGTGCTTAACGATGGGGAGAAGGTGTGCTTAACGATGGGTAGCAGGTGTGCTTAACGATGGGGAGTAGGTGTGCTTAACGATGGGGACCAGGTGTGCTTAACGATGGGGAGCAGGTGTGCTTAACGATGGGGAGAAGGTGTGCTTAACGATGGGTAGCAGGTGTGCTTAACGATGGGGAGTAGGTGTGCTTAACGATGGGGACCAGGTGTGCTTAACGATGGGGAGCAGGTGTGCTTAACGATGGGGAGAAGGTGTGCTTAACGATGGGGAGAAGGTGTGCTTAACGATGGGGAGAAGGTGTGCTTAACGATGGGGAGCAGGTGTGCTTAACGATGGGGAGAAGGTGTGCTTAACGATGGGGAGCAGGTGTGCTTAACGATGGGGAGCAGGTGTGCTTAACGATGGGGAGCAGGTGGGCTTAACGATGGGGAGAAGGTGTGCTTAACGATGGGGAGAAGGTGTGCTTAACGATGGGGAGAAGGTGTGCTTAACGATGGGGAGCAGGTGTGCTTAACGATGGGGAGCAGGTGTGCTTAACGATGGGGAGCAGGTGTGCTTAATGTGGGTTGCCAGAACCGGTTGTTAGTAGACCGGTAATGTTGAGTGCCGGAGGGAGGGAGCAGGAGTGACACTGATGTTATGGAAGATGGCTAGTTTTCAATAATCTGTTGTTGGATTTCCCACCGTCTTTATTTTCAACTACCATTTGCACAAAGACAGCCTCCTGTTGGTCTGTAAATAGACGCGTTCTACCATCACGTGGTGGTCGTCTTTCAGTTCTACAATAACAAAATAGCACATAGTACAGTGAACACTACAGTAACACAGTATACAAGATAAACATGTTCCAAAGTAGTATCGCTCCCAATTTCATACGTACAGTAATACATGAAACATTGACTTTGTTTCCCCTTACAGTATGTATTGGAATCTACAGTCTTTACTGAGCTTTACGTTGTACTGTCAAGTAGTAAAAGTAGTAGACAGGTCCAACGTCTGCAGTACATGCCTATTGTCATTTTGGAACATCCGATTGATGGATGCTACGGTGAAGCGGCTCAGAATGGGCTGCACTCCCAGCCTCTGTCAAGGTCAAACCGTGGTTGACCACATGGGCTGCACTCTCTGCCCAGCCTCTGTCAAGGTCAAACCGTGGTTGACCACATGGGCTGCACTCTCTGCCCCTGTCAAGGTCAAACCGTGGTTGACCACATGGTCTGCACTCTCTGCCCAGCCTCTGTCAAGGTCAAACCGTGGTTGACCACATGGTCCACCACAGTCTCCTTGTTTTATTTTACAACCATAACACAGAGCAATCAACATATACATACTGTACATATAAAAAACTAAACAAAGACGGAGACAGATACACAATCCCCCTTAATGGCTAATCTAATCTCCCTCTTGACAGGTAGCTCAGGAACACCCGCATCATCAGCTGGCTGCTCCACCTGCAAGAGGCTCCAGCAGCACCGGTGGCCAGGGTACCTGAGGACAGAGTTACCCAGGCTACAGAGCACCCTGGCTGGGGAGGAGGGGAGGACAGCCTGCCTGACCAACGGAGCATGTCTTGGGATGAACAGGCAGAACGGTTACAGTGACGTCATAAAGATGAGCCTGAGACTGCCTGTCCAACCAGCTGGCTCATGTGTCTCAGTCAGCCAGCAGCTCTCTCCTCTGGAGACATACAGCTCAGAAGCATACAAACCATCCCTAAGTTACCAAAACAACCACTTAATTTCCTCCTTTCCCACTCCTCTGCTCCTCTACTCCTCTCCTCCTCTCCTCCTCTCACACCCCTCCTTTCCTCTCCTTATCTCACAGGAAGAGAAGTGTTGTGTCACTAAGTGTTCATCATCCAGCCCTCAGGCCAGTTCCCCCAGCCCTCAGGCCAGTTCCCCCAGCCCTCAGGCCAGTTCCTCCAGCCCTCAGGCCAGTTCCCCCAGCCCTCAGGCCAGTTCCCCCAGCCCTCAGGCCAGTTCCCCCGGCCCTCAGGCCAGTTCCCCCAGCCCTCAGGCCAGTTCCCCCAGCCCTCAGGCCAGTTCCCCCAGCCCTCAGGCCAGTTCCCCCAGCCCTCAGGCCAGTTCCCCCAGCCCTCAGGCCAGTTCCCCCAGCCCTCAGGCCAGTTCCCCCATCCCTCAGGCCAGTTCCCCCAGCCCTCAGGCCAGTTCCCCCAGCCCTCAGGCCAGTTCCCCCAGCCTTCAGGCCAGTTCCCCCAGCCCTCAGGCCAGTTCCCCCAGCCCTCAGGCCAGTTCCCCCAGCCATCAGGCCAGTTCCCCCAGCCCTCAGGCCAGTTCCCCCAGACCCAGACCCAGGTCCCCTAACCCCAGACCCAGGTCCCCTAACCCCAGACCCAGACCCAGGTCCCCTAACCCCAGACCCAGGTCCCCTAACCCCAGACCCAGGTCCCCTAACCCCAGACCCAGGTCCCCTAACCCCAGACCCAGGTCCCCTAACCCCAGACCCAGGGCCCCTAACCCCAGACCCAGGTCCCCTAACCCCAGACCCAGGTCCCCTAACCCCAGACCCAGGTCCCCTAACCCCAGACCCAGGTCCCCTAACCCCAGACCCAGGCCCAGGTCCCCTAACCCCAGACCCAGGTCCCCTAACCCCAGACCCAGGTCCCCTAACCCCAGACCCAGGTCCCCTAACCCCAGACCCAGGTCCCCTAACCCCAGACCCAGGTCCCCTAACCCCAGACCCAGGTCCCCTAACCCCAGACCCAGGTCCCCTAACCCCAGGTCCCCTAACCCCAGGTCCCCTAACCCCAGACCCAGGTCCCCTAACCCCAGGTCCCCTAACCCCAGACCCAGGTCCCCTAACCCCAGACCCAGGTCCCCTAACCCCAGACCCAGGTCCTCTAACCCCAGACCCAGGTCCCCTAACCCCAGACCCAGACCCAGGTCCTCTAACCCTAACTCCAGGACCTGTCCCTCTGGCTCCACTGGCTCCAGGTCCCCCCAGTCCCCCCAGCCTACTTGCCCCTCTAGGTCCCCTCCTTCAGGGGACACTCCTTTCAGCTCCTCCTTTAGCTTCATCCAGCAGTCACTGAGCCTTGATTCACTGAGCTCCAGTCACAGGACAGATACAGACACTCCCCTGGCCTAAACCCAAAACCACTGGATCAGTACTCACCTAGGTTGTTAAGAACTGGATCCGTCCCATCCCACTCAGAACCACTGGAGAGGCCTGGGTCTGTCCCACCCTGCCAATCAAGATCTGGGTCAGCCTCCAGCTCCAACCAATCACGATTAGGATTCTTGGGGCTTTCGGTTTCAAAACAGTCAACTACTGAGTACTGTCTAGTCAGAGCCACGCTCTGTCCCGCTCAGCCAATCAGACAGAGGACGGGAGAGGGCGGGATCAGGGCTGGGGTCAAAGTTACCTTCCTCTGTGACCTCTGACCTGGCGGAGGTGGAGCCTGACTGTGACTCCTCCTCTCTGGACACAAAAGCCGCCTCCTCCCTGTCAGTAGGGGAGGACTCTGACGCTGCCTCCTCCTCCTCCCTCACCTCGGGGTACGAGAGTTCCACGCCCACTACTGCCACTCCCGGCCCCGCCCATGACCGTTCCCAGGACCAGGGCTGGGACCAGGGGGTGAAGAAGTACGAGGGCGTCCTGCAAGACTGCCTGCATAACAACCGTACTAATACTAAGGTATGGCTTGCACCATAGAACCGTACTAATACTAAGGTATGGCTTGCACCATAGAACCGTACTAATACTAAGGTATGGCTTGCACCATAGAACCGTACTAATACTAAGGTATGGCTTGCACCATAGAACCGTACTAATACTAAGGTGTGGCTTGCACCATAGAACCGTACTAATACTAAGGTATGTCTTGCACCATAGAACCGTACTAATACTAAGGTATGTCTTGCACCATAGAACCGTACTAATACTAAGGTATGTCTTGCACCATAGAACCGTACTAATACTAAGGTGTGGCTTGCACCATAGAACCGTACTAATACTAAGGTGTGGCTTGCACCATAGAACCGTACTAATACTAAGGTATGTCTTGCACCATAGAACCGTACTAATACTAAGGTATGGCTTGCACCATAGAACCGTACTAATACTAAGGTATGGCTTGCACCATAGAACCGTACTAATACTAAGGTGTGGCTTGCACCATAGAACCGTACTAATACTAAGGTATGGCTTGCACCATAGAACCGTACTAATACTAAGGTATGGCTTGCACCATAGAACCGTACTAATACTAAGGTATGGCTTGCACCATAGAACCGTACTAATACTAAGGTATGGCTTGCACCATAGACTTGTTTTATACATATGGGGTCATTTAGGGTGTTTTCACATATAGTCCTCTTTAAAAGAACCTCACTCAGTCCTCTAAAGTGAACTCTGGGGTAAAAAAAAAAGCTAAAGAACTCAGTCCCCTTTGTATTCACACTGCCCTTGCCTTTGGATGAGGACTCAGTTCCCTTTGTATTCACACTGCCCTTGCCTTTGGATGAGGACTCAGTCCCCTTTGTATTCACACTGCCCTTGCCTTTGGATGAGGACTCAGTTCACTTCACCTATTTTGCGGTCCGAATACCCTTTGCATTCACATTGCTATGTTTAGAAAGGAACCAAGATCTTTTTCCAACATTCACTAAATGCACTCTGGGTTTTTACAAAGTGCAGGACAAGCCATTCCATCAGAATGTGTTATTAACGGCTAGACATACCTACTTACATTTAGGAAGCTAATAGATTGCATTTAGTTAACAGATGAGACATAATATTTGTAATTAAAAGACACCAATAATATTTACATGTTAATATTAACAGAAGAAATAGCAGAAGAATAACTGCAGATTATATAATGCTGTAATTGAAAATCGTACACCCATAGTAGGCTACTGCCCCTTTAAGACCTAGAATTGACTTTGTACCCTGTGTTGTGATTCTAACCAAATATTTTGTCGAAAAATGAGTTCACAGAAATTGTCTGAAAGGGACCAAGTATGAAAACACCCTTAGAAGAGCTCCATTATGTTTTAATTGTTAAATTCTGCACTCAGTAATGTCCAGTATCATGATGACCTGATATTATATATATATATATATATATATATATATATATATATATATATATATATAGATACATATATACACATATTTCTGTCTGTGGCAGATGTCCACTGCTTAAACTACTGTGTTTTGTCATGTTGTCTCTCTGTTCCTGTCTCAGATTCGGTCCATGATGCTGAAGCTACAGAGACTACAGCAGAAGGCCATCCTGGAGGATGAGGATGAGGATGAAGATTGGAATAAACACTAAGACATGTTATGTAGTCTTTAGTGACTGTGAAGAATCTACAACTCTTCGGTGTCATCAGACTTCCACAGAATGTCTTGCTCTGCAGGAATTTCTTTCTCCAAATGAGGAGAAAGTTGTTTTAGTTGTTCTGTTTGTTGCTTCCAGTGACACTGTGGAGTAGAATAAATTAGTTGTTTTTTGTGGTCAACGCCTTAGAAATAAAGAAACTGTCTACTCGGTCTCCCAAACAAACTAACCATGTCTTTGCCTGCTCATCCTTGAGGATCAGAACTTTCAAACCCTCAAATGGTTCAGGACCGGGTTGTGTGTGTGTGTGTGTGTGTGTGTGTGTGTGTGTGTGTGTGTGTGTGTGTGTGTCTGTGTGTGTGTGTGTGTGTGTGTGTGTGTGTGTGTGTGTGTGTGTGTGTGTGTGTGTGTGTGTGTGTGTGTGTGTGTGTGTGTGTGTGTGTGTGTGTCTGTGTGTGTGTGTGTGTGTGTGTGTGTGTGTGTGTGTGTGTGTGTGTGTGTGTGTGTGTGTGTGTGTGTGTGTGTGTGTGTGCGTGTGGAGCTGATGATGGGCAGTATTTATGTTACATGTCTTTGAAATACGCATTCAAATTACTTTGGAGTATTTTGTCATTTGTATTTCACAGTCCAGTGTATTTAGTAACAAAATAATTTAGAGAGCTGTATTTTGTATTTTGAAAATACCAAATATTTTTCAACAGTCCTGAAAGAAAATGATTTAGGGCCTATTTCTTCTACAATAAGTTGAAATTGAAAAATAGTTTGGTGTTCGCACATGTATTTGTTTGATTTACTACACAGGATATTTGACTGAAAAAGTAGATTTATTTTGTTTTTTTTACCTACTTGAAATGCCTTTTCTGTTGACCACAGTATTTTGTATTTTCTTTTTTGTCATTTTAGCAGACGCTCTTATCCAGAGCGACTTACAGGGGCAATTAGGGTTAAGTGCCTTGCTCAAGGACACATCGACAAATTTTTCACCTAGTTGGCTCGGGGATTAGAACCAGCGACCTTTCGGTTACTGGAACAACGCTCTTAACCACTAAGCTACCTGCCGCCCCACATTCATATTTTATAGCAAGATACATTTTGATGGTCATTTTTACATTGCCATTTGCATTTAGGTCATTTCGCATCCATTTACATTTTAGTCATTTAGCAGACGCTCTTATCCAGAGCAACTTACAGTTAGTGAGTGCATACATTATTATAAAAAAATGTCATACTGGCCCCCCGTGGGAATCGAACCCACAACCCTGGCATTGCAAGCGCCATGCTCTATCAACTGAGCTACACAGGACCTATTTCCAGAGCGACTTACAGTCAGTGCTTTCAACTAAAGTAGATAAACAACCACAACAGTCATAGTCATGGAAAGTACGTGGCAGGTGGCTTAGTGGTTAGGAGCGTTGTGCCAGTAACCGAAAGGTCGCTGGTTCTAATCCCCGAGCCGACTAGGTGAAAAATCTGTCGATGTGCCCTTGAGCAAGGCACTTAACCCTAATTGCTCCTGTAAGTCGCTCTGGATAAGAGCGTCTGCTAAATGACTGAAATGTACAGTGCATTCGTAAGTATTCAGACCCCTTGACTTTTTCCACATTTTGTTACATTGCAGTCTTATTCGTAAATTGATTAAATTGTTTTTTTCCCCCTCATCAATTTACACGCAATACCCCATAATGACAAATCAAAAACAGTTTTTTTTTTAGATTTCTTTGCTAATTTATATATATATAAAAAAACTGAAATATCACATTAACATAAGTATTCAGACCCTTTACTCAGTACTTTGTTGAAGCACCTTTGGCAGCAATTGCAGCCTCGAGTCTTCTTGGGTATGATGCTACAAGCTTGGCACACCTGTATTTGGGGAGTTTCTCCCATTCTTCTCTGCAGATCCTCTCAAGCTCTGTCAGGTTGGATGGGGTGCATTGCTGCACAGCTATTTTCAGGTCTCTCCAGAGATGTTCGATCAGGTTCAAGTCCGGGCTCTGGCTGGGCTACTCAAGGACATTCAGAGACTTGTCCCGAAGCCACTCCTGCGTTGTCTTGACTGTGTGCTTAGGGTTGTTCTGAGAGTCTTTAAGTCCAAGCGGGAGTTTGCCAAAAGGCACCTAAAGACTCTCAGACCATGAGAAACAAGGTTCTCTGGTCTGATGAAACCAAGATTGAACTCTTTAGCCTGAATGCCAAGCGTCACGTCTGGAGGAAACCTGGCACCATCCCAACAGTGATGCATGGTGGTGGCAGCATCATGCTGTGGGGATGTTTTTCAGCAGCAGGGACTGGGAGACTAGTCAGGATTGAGGCAAAGATGAACAGAGCAAAGTACAGAGAGATCCTTGATGAAGAGCTCCAGAGCACTCAGGACCTCAGACTGGGGTGAAGGTTCACCTTCCAACTGGACAACGACCCTAAGTACACAGCCAAGACAACGCAGAAGTGGATTCGGGACAAGTCTCTGAATGTCCTTGAGTTGCCCTGCCAGAGCCCGGACTTGAACCCAATAATGTAATCCATTTTAAAATAAGGCTGTAACCTAAGAAAATGTGGAAAAAGTCAAGGGGTCTGAATACGTTCCCAAGGCACTGTACCACAATAAAGTCTGCAAAACCACTACAATGAATACTGTATTATTTGACCAAAGTATACTGTAGTATTTAACCATAGTATACTGTAGTATTTAACCATAGTATACTGTAGTATTTAACCATAGTATACTGTAGTATTTAACCATAGTATACTGTAGTATTTAACCATAGTATACTGTAGTATTTTTTCATGTGGGCTGATCGAATGCAACTTCTTGTCTGACATCAGGCTATATAGAGAGATATATCTCCTCCTGAATGTTGATGTATCAGACAGACTGCAAGCTGTCCTTCCTCCTGAATGTTGTTGTCTCAGACAGACTGCAAGCTGTCCTTCCTCCTGAATGTTGATGTTGTCTCAGACAGACTGCAAGCTGTCCTTCCTCCTGAATGTTGTTGTCTCAGACAGACTACAAGCTGTCCTTCCTCCTGAATGTTGATGTATCAGACAGACTGCAAGCTGTCCTTCCTCCTGAATGTTGATGTATCAGACAGACTGCAAGCTGTCCTTCCTCCTGAATGTTGATGTATCAGACAGACTGCAAGCTGTCCTTCCTCCTGAATGTTGATGTATCAGACAGACTGCAAGCTGTCCTTCCTCCTGAATGTTGATGTATCAGACAGACTGCAAGCTGTCCTTCCTCCTGAATGTTGATGTATCAGACAGACTACAAGCTGTCCTTCCTCCTGAATGTTGTTGTATCAGACAGACTGCAAGCTGTCCTTCCTCCTGAATGTTGATGTATCAGACAGACTACAAGCTGTCCTTCCTCCTGAATGTTGATGTATCAGACAGACTGCAAGCTGTCCTTCCTCCTGAATGTTGATGTTGTCTCAGACAGACTGCAAGCTGTCCTTCCTCCTGAATGTTGATGTCTCAGACAGACTGCAAGCTGTCCTTCCTCCTGAATGTTGATGTTGTATCAGACAGACTGCAAGCTGTCCTTCCTCCTGAATGTTGATGTATCAGACAGACTGCAAGCTGTCCTTCCTCCTGAATGTTGATGTCTCAGACAGACTGCAAGCTGTCCTTCCTCCTGAATGTTGATGTATCAGACAGACTGCAAGCTGTCCTTCCTCCTGAATGTTGATGTTGTATCAGACAGACTGCAAGCTGTCCTTCCTCCTGAATGTTGATGTTGTATCAGACAGACTACAAGCTGTCCTTCCTCCTGAATGTTGATGTATCAGACAGACTGCAAGCTGTCCTTCCTCCTGAATGTTGATGTTGTATCAGACAGACTGCAAGCTGTCCTTCCTCCTGAATGTTGATGTTGTATCAGACAGACTACAAGCTGTCCTTCCTCCTGAATGTTGATGTTGTATCAGACAGACTGCAAGCTGTCCTTCCTCCTGAATGTTGATGTATCAGACAGACTACAAGCTGT
Organism: Coregonus sp. 'balchen'; assembly: GCA_902810595.1. NCBI lineage: Eukaryota > Metazoa > Chordata > Actinopteri > Salmoniformes > Salmonidae > Coregonus > Coregonus sp. 'balchen'. The sequence goes on along the minus strand of LR778253.1, from coordinate 1,232,950 downwards.
CCTTCCTCCTGAATGTTGATGAATCAGACAGACTGCAAGCTGTCCTTCCTCCTGAATGTTGATGTATCAGACAGACTGCAAGCTGTCCTTCCTCCTGAATGTTGATGTATCAGACAGACTGCAAGCTGTCCTTCCTCCTGAATGTTGATGTATCAGACAGACTGCAAGCTGTCCTTCCTCCTGAATGTTGATGTATCAGACAGACTGCAAGCTGTCCTTCCTCCTGAATGTTGATGTTGTCTCAGACAGACTACAAGCTGTCCTTCCTCCTGAATGTTGATGTATCAGACAGACTACAAGCTGTCCTTCCTCCTGAATGTTGATGTATCAGACAGACTACAAGCTGTCCTTCCTCCTGAATGTTGATGTATCAGACAGACTGCAAGCTGTCCTTCCTCCTGAATGTTGATGTATCAGACAGACTGCAAGCTGTCCTTCCTCCTGAATGTTGATGTATCAGACAGACTGCAAGCTGTCCTTCCTCCTGAATGTTGATGTATCAGACAGACTACAAGCTGTCCTTCCTCCTGAATGTTGATGTATCAGACAGACTGCAAGCTGTCCTTCCTCCTGAATGTTGATGTTGTCTCAGACAGACTGCAAGCTGTCCTTCCTCCTGAATGTTGATGTATCAGACAGACTACAAGCTGTCCTTCCTCCTGAATGTTGATGTATCAGACAGACTGCAAGCTGTCCTTCCTCCTGAATGTTGATGTATCAGACAGACTGCAAGCTGTCCTTCCTCCTGAATGTTGATGTATCAGACAGACTGCAAGCTGTCCTTCCTCCTGAATGTTGATGTATCAGACAGACTGCAAGCTGTCCTTCCTCCTGAATGTTGATGTATCAGACAGACTGCAAGCTGTCCTTCCTCCTGAATGTTGTTGTTGTATCAGACAGACTGCAAGCTGTCCTTCCTCCTGAATGTTGATGTATCAGACAGACTGCAAGCTGTCCTTCCTCCTGAATGTTGATGTATCAGACAGACTGCAAGCTGTCCTTCCTCCTGAATGTTGTTGTTGTATCAGACAGACTGCAAGCTGTCCTTCCTCCTGAATGTTGATGTTGTCTCAGACAGACTGCAAGCTGTCCTTCCTCCTGAATGTTGATGTATCAGACAGACTGCAAGCTGTCCTTCCTCCTGAATGTTGATGATGTATCAGACAGACTGCAAGCTGTCCTTCCTCCTGAATGTTGATGTATCAGACAGACTGCAAGCTGACTACATGCTGTAGATGTACAGAGACCCATCCAGATCGTTTGACCTACATATCAGATGTGAGCAGAATACTCAGTCTACTGGATTCTCAGGTTGATTCAGGTGAACCTCCAAGGCTTTACCCTGACCTGTTTCCATGCCATGGCTGTGTGACTGAGATAACTAGCCCCTCCTGGTGCTGCTCTGATCTCCAGTTAATTATGTGCACTCTGTGTGTGTGTGTGTTTATACAGAGACTCAGAGAGGCAGTACACAGCGCCCTCACCAGGATGGAGGACCACAGGTTAATACCATTACTACAACACACCAAACCCCAGGTTTATACAGAGACTCAGAGGCAGTACACAGCGCCCTCACCAGGATGGAGGACCACTGGTCAGTACCATTACTACAACACACCAAACCCCAGGTTTATACAGAGACTCAGAGGCAGTACACAGCGCCCTCACCAGGATGGAGGACCACTGGTCAGCACCATTACTACAACACACCACACCCCAGATAACATAGTAATGTCAACACATACAGCTGCTCTGTTCCCTAGTTGGACAGGGTATCCACTCCTCTGTTCCCTAGCAGGACAGGGTATCCACTCCTCTGTTCCCTAGCAGGACAGGGTATCCACTCCTCTGTTCCCTAGCAGGACAGGGTATCCACTCCTCTGTTCCCTAGCAGGACAGGGTATCCACTCCTCTGTTCCCTAGCAGGACAGAGTATCCACTCCTCTGTTCCCTAGCAGGACAGGGTATCCACTCTGTTCCCTAGCAGGACAGGGTATCCACTCCTCTGTTCCCTAGCAGGACAGGGTATCCACTCCTCTGTTCCCTAGCAGGACAGGGTATCCACTCTGTTCCCTAGCAGGACAGGGTATCCACTCCTCTGTTCCCTAGCAGGACAGGGTATCCACTCCTCTGTTCCCTAGTAGGACAGGGTATCCACTCTGTTCCCTAGCAGGACAGGGTATCCACTCTGTTCCCTAGCAGGACAGGGTATCCACTCCTCTGTTCCCTAGTAGGACAGGGTATCCACTCCTCTGTTCCCTAGTTGGACAGGGTATCCACTCCTCTGTTCCCTAGCAGGACAGGATATCCACTCCTCTGTTCCCTAGCAGGACAGGGTATCCACTCCTCTGTTCCCTTGCAGGACAGGGTATCCACTCTGTTCCCTAGCAGGACAGGGTATCCACTCCTCTGTTCCCTAGCAGGACAGGGTATCCACTCCTCTGTTCCCTAGCAGGACAGGGTATCCACTCTGTTCCCTAGCAGGACAGGGTATCCACTCCTCTGTTCCCTAGTAGGACAGGGTATCCACTCCTCTGTTCACTAGCAGGACAGGGTATCCACTCCTCTGTTCCCTAGTAGGACAGGGTATCCACTCCTCTTTTCCCTAGCAGGACAGGGTATCCACTCCTCTGTTCCCTAGCAGGACAGGGTATCCACTCCTCTGTTCCCTAGCAGGACAGGGTATCCACTCCTCTGTTCCCTAGCAGGACAGGGTATCCACTCCTCTGTTCCCTAGCAGGACAGGGTATCCACTCCTCTGTTCCCTAGCAGGACAGGGTATCCACTCCTCTGTTCCCTAGCAGGACAGGGTATCCACTCCTCTGTTCCCTAGCAGGACAGGGTATCCACTCCTCTATTCCCTAGCAGGACAGGGTATCCACTCCTCTGTTCCCTAGCAGGACAGGGTATCCACTCCTCTGTTCCCTAGCAGGACAGGGTATCCACTCCTCTGTTCCCTAGTAGGACAGGGTATCCACTCCTCTGTTCCCTAGCAGGACAGGGTATCCACTCTGTTCCCTAGTAGGACAGGGTATCCACTCCTCTGTGCAACCTAAACTCGGCCAACTGCCCAGAGTGTTATTTAACTGTTACATTTAACGTTTTTAAAGAGGCCTGACTGAGGGGAGAGCTGTCAGAAATAACCATAATAACCAGTCAGGTCACTCCAGATCCAAGGCGATATTCGAAGTTCGTTCAGGTCCCCAGGATGTCGGGAGATGCCTTTAAAACGGCGAGCTCTGGCTCTGAGGGTCGCATGTTCAATCCCAGTGCTAGCTAGCCTGACGAATCACACTGAATTATTCCGCTGCTCAATCGTTCGCTACATACTTTAGTCTGAGACGGCCATCATTGAAGTTGTTTGTGGTGACGAGAGGCATGAGGGGCGTTGTACAAAACAAAGTTATAAGTGATTGGATCGTCATATAGCCAATCAGAGTATCAAAGCCAATGATGAAACTTCAAACCGCCGCTTTACCCACGTGCTCTGGCTCTATACGCTCAACCCATCGATTTCTGGAACAATCAGAGGACCCCAAATGTGTTCTCATTCAGTGAAGGATTGGGAAGGTACTCCAACCCAGAATAACACAGACCTACAGGATGATAGTTTAGCTGAATAACACAGACCTACAGGATGATAGTTTAGCTGAATAACACAGACCTACAGGATGATAGTTTAGCTGAATAACACAGACCTACAGGATGATAGTTTAGCTGAATAACACAGACCTACAGGATGATAGTTTAGCTGAATAACACAGACCTACAGGATGATAGTTTAGCTGAATAACACAGACCTACAGGATGATAGTTTAGCTGAATAACACAGACCTACAGGATGATAGTTTAGTTGAATAACACAGACCTACAGGATGATAGTTTAGCTGAATAACTAAGACCTACAGGATGATAGTTTAGCTGAATAACACAGACCAACAGGATGATAGTTTAGCTGAATAACACAGACCTACAGGATGATAGTTTAGCTGAATAACACAGACCTACAGGATGATAGTTTATCTGAATAACACAGACCAACAGGATGATAGTTTAGCTGAATAACACAGACCAACAGGATGATAGTTTAGCTGAATAACACAGACCTACAGGATGGTAGTTTAGCTGAATAACACAGACCTACAGGATGATAGTTTAGTTGAATAACACAGACCTACAGGATGATAGTTTAGCTGAATAACACACACCAACAGGATGATAGTTTAGCTGAATAACACAGACCAACAGGATGATAGTTTAGCTGAATAACACAGACCAACAGGATGATAGTTTAGCTGAATAACACAGACCTACAGGATGATAGTTTACCTGAATAACACAGACCAACAGGATGATAGTTTAGCTGAATAACACAGACCTACAGGATGATAGTTTAGCTGAATAACACAGACCAACAGGATGATAGTTTAGCTGAATAACACAAACCAACAGGATGATAGTTTAGCTGAATAACACAGACCAACAGGATGATAGTTTAGCTGAATAACACAGACAAACAGGATGATAGTTTAGCTGAATAACACAGACCTACAGGATGATAGTTTAGCTGAATAACACAGATGTACAGGATGATAGTTTAGCTGAATAACACAGACCTACAGGATGATAGTTTAGCTGAATAACACAGACCAACAGGATGATAGTTTAGCTGAATAACACAGACCAACAGGATGATAGTTTAGCTGAATAACACAGACAAACAGGATGATAGTTTAGCTGAATAACACAGACCTACAGGATGATAGTTTAGCTGAATAACACAGACCTACAGGATGATAGTTTAGCTGAATAACACAGACCAACAGGATGATAGTTTAGCTGAATAACACAGACCAACAGGATGATAGTTTAGCTGAATAACACAGACCTGCAGGATGATAGTTTAGCTGAATAACACAGACCTACAGGATGATAGTTGAGCTGAATAACACAGACCTACAGGATGATAGTTTAGCTGAATAACACAGACCTACAGGATGATAGTTTAGCTGAATAACACAGACCTACAGGATGATAGTTTAGCTGAATAACACAGACCTACAGGATGATAGTTTAGCTGAATAACACAGACCTACAGGATAATAGTTGAGCTGAATAACACAGACCTACAGGATGATAGTTTAGCTGAATAACACAGACCAAAAGGATGATAGTTTAGCTGAATAACACAGACCAACAGGATGATAGTTTAGCTGAATAACACAGACCAACAGGATGATAGTTTAGCTGAATAACACAGATGTACAGCATGATAGTTTAGCTGAATAACACAGACCTACATGATGATAGTTTAGCTGAATAACACAGACATACAGGATGATAGTTTAGCTGAATAACACAGACCAACAGGATGATAGTTTAGCTGAATAACACAGACCAACAGGATGATAGTTTAGCTGAATAACACAGACCTACAGGATGATAGTTTAGCTGAATAACACAGACCAAAAGGATGATAGTTTAGCTGAATAACACAGACCAACAGGATGATAGTTTAGCTGAATAACACAGACCAACAGGATGATAGTTTAGCTGAATAACACAGATATACAGCATGATAGTTTAGCTGAATAACACAGACCTACATGATGATAGTTTAGCTGAATAACACAGACATACAGGATGATAGTTTAGCTGAATAACACAGACCTACAGGATGATAGTTTAGCTGAATAACACAGACCAACAGGATGATAGTTTAGCTGAATAACACAGACCTACAGGATGATAGTTTAGCTGAATAACACAGACCAACAGGATGATAGTTTAGCTGAATAACACAGACCTACAGGATGATAGTTTAGCTGAATAACACAGACCTACAGGATGATAGTTTAGCTGAATAACACAGACATACAGGATGATAGTTTAGCTGAATAACACAGACGTACAGCATGATAGTTTAGCTGAATAACACAGACCAACAGGATGATAGTTTAGCTGAATAACACAGACCAACAGGATGATAGTTTATCTGAATAACACAGACCTACAGGATGATAGTTTAGCTGAATAACAGAACAGCGCTGCCAGGATCCTAACATAACATAACATCATTATATTTTATTCCTTATGGTTTTGTCCTGTTACAGGGATGAGGTGGAGAGTGAAAGAGGCTGAAACCGTCCAGGTAAAAGCACCTGCTGCAGGAGAAACGGTGGAGGTGAGCAGATCTGGTCCTGTGGAGAGGACTGATAAGAGCAGGGCCTCATTTATAATCTTTGCGTACATTTTACACTAAATATTTGTGTGCACCATTTCTGAACGACTGGGTATGAACAAAAATATAGAGATTTATAAACTTGGCGCACGATATACCCACGCATGTTGTAAATCAGACCCGTCCACACGTGAACGAGCATTAAAACTCTGCCTGAAAAACTCCCATCATTCACCTTTTAAGGTGACAATATTGCTCTTATTTGCTGCATACTTTGGAAGTATTGGAATTAGGCCAAGACAGTATCTAAAGGAAATAGCAATGGTTAACTTGATCAAATGTCTCTGGAGGTGTTGGCAGAATGTTTTAAACTTTTACAGTGACATTTTCTGTATCCGACAGTTTCTGAAAGAAAAAAACGATTTCAAATTGTTGTGGACCCTTAAATCCCTGCTAGGCAAATCCCCTCCTTATCTTAGCTCATTGGTCACCATAGCAACACCCACCCATAGTATGCGCTCCAGCAGGTATATCTCACTGGTCATCCCCAAAGCCAACACCTCCTTTGGCCGCCATTCCTTCCAGTTCTCTGCTGCCAATGACTGGAACGAATTGCAAAAATCTCTGAAGCTGGAGACTCTTATCTCCCTCACTAACTTTAAGCATCAGTTGTCAGAGCACCTTACCGATCACTGCACCTGTACACAGCCCATCTGAAATTAGCCCACCCAACTACCTCATCCCCATATTGTTATTTATTTTGCTCATTTGCACCCCAGTATCTCTATTTGCACATCATCTTCTGCACATCTATCATTCCAGTGTTAATACTAAATTGTAATTATTTTGCACTATGGCCTATTTATTGCCTTACCTCCATAACTTGCTACATTTGCACACACTGTATATATATTTTCTGTTGTATTTTTGACTTTATGTTTTGTTTACCCCATATGTAACTCTGTGTTGTTGTTGTTTTTATTGCACTGCTTTGCTTTATCTTGGCCAGGTCGCAGTTGTAAATGAGAACTTGTTCTCAACTGGCTTACCTGGTTCAATAAAGGTGAAATAAAAAATAAAAATAAAATAAATAAAATATAGTTTGAATTCAATAATGTTTTGTGTTTACTTTTTCCCCTACCTAAATATCCAATAGGCTTCCTACTATGATTATAACGATCCTATAGGCTACCTCGTGAGTATGAAACCATCACAGTGAGAAAAAGGTGAGGAATTTACTCTGCTATGATCATGGCAGGGGCGCAACTTTGGTTTTTGAAGTGGTAGTGGGGGGGGACATAATTATGATATATATTTTTTTATCCAGTCAGATATACACTCCAAACAGCCTACCCGACTGCTCGGAGGCGTCCGCATGGTTCTAAAGCACACCCTTGCCTCGTTTTGTATCACATTCCAATGATTAAACTGGAGGGGACAAAAATACAATTTCAGAATGTGGGGGGGACATGTCCGCCCCGTCCCCAGTAAAAGTTGCTCCCTTGGATCATGGAAATGAAATAGATGCTTATTTTTAACTAAAGATGCCAAGATCTTCACTCTTCTCACTAGCTAGGTTTCCATCCAGTTGGCGACAGATTTTCATGCGAATATTCAAAAATCTGGATAAAAACAAAATACGCATTTTCCCTGCAGAGATGTTTCCATCAAATTTACTTTAAAAGGCTGTGTGTGGTTATGTAGTGCACATAAAAATACCTTTTGCAGTAAAATGTCCACAGTAAAAAAAATATTGTTGTAATGTTAACTCTACTGATGGTTTTCTCACAAAAAAAATTGTGTAATATGTTATTGGCACGTGCGCTCTAGCCAACAGTGCTATCTGCGTACTGTTGGCTAGAGCGCACGTATAGCCTTCATGATGATATTATTATTTTGGACAAAACAGCGAGATTCATTTTATTTCTCTATTATCATGTCGCCAGAATAAGACCTTTGATATTTATTGGAAAGGAGCATCAAGCTCATCACCTTGCACTTTCACCACCATGTGAAGTTCATCATCATTTATTTAATCTGTGGTTTAATAAACTGCATGCTTTCCCGACAAGTCCTAGTGAGAGTAACACCCAACATTGTCATCGCGTTACTCCAAGTTTACTTCCATATGATGGCTATTATATCAATATTTGCGCATAAAAGCCTTTCCACCAACATTTCTCGCATAATTCATTTTACCTACACAAAAAGACCCCACCTTGTCTAGCGTATTTTGTTATGTAAACATTTGGAAAGTTTACCGAAAATGTTTCTGTTTCCACCAGGCCTATTATAATAATAATATAATAATAATAATATGCCATTTAGCAGACGCTTTTATCCAAAGCGACTTACAGTCATTATGACATTTTTTAAAAATCCAACTTTACTGCACAGAAAGGTTGGATAGTAACGGCAAATGATTGCATCTCGTTATTAGTTACCTGTTTTGTTTTTGTTATGAATAAGTGTGTCATCGTATCTACATTTGCATAAAATACTAGGCTGCTTGCCTGCCTGCAATGTAATGGCTACTTCAACCACTAGAAACTGTGGGTACGCATGGTCTAAAGTTTGCAGGAAGCTAAGCACATTCTCACATCAAGTTCTCACTCTGAGACGATTTACGAATTCTGGCCCTGAACTCTGACCTCTAACCTCTAACCCCTGTGTCCTGTATCCCCCAGGCAGAGATGGCAGAGCTGCAGCGGAGACTAGGAGAGCTGCAGCCTGGAGACAGAGGAGGTGGAGCCTGCAGGAAGAGGAGGAGCTGGAGACAGAGGAGGTGGAGCCTCTCCCTGCCCGGCTGTAGCCACACCCGGCTCAGAGACATGGGCCGTGCCCTCGACGACCTGGTGACATCACAGAACAGAACCAGGATATGTCTCTCTCCCCCGCCAGCCATACTAAGGTCAGTACTAGTATCTGTGTTCGACTGGAGGCGTGATGAAGTTTAGTGATTCTGTGCCTCACCTTGCTGAACTCTAACCCGGAAGCTTATAAGAAATATCGCTATGCCCTCCAACGAACCAGCAAACAGGCAAAGAGTCAATACAGGAGTAAGACTGAATCATACTACACCGGCTCTGACGCTCGTCGGATGTGGCAGGGCTTGAAAACTATTACAGACTACAAAAGGAAGCACAGCCGCGAGCTGCCCAGTGACACAAGACTTCCAGACGAGCTAAACCACTTCTATGCTCGCTTCGAGGCAAGCAACACTGAAGCATGCATGAGAGCACCAGCTGTTCCGGATGACTATGTGATCATGCTCTCCGTAGCCGATGTGAGTAAGACTTTTAAGCAGGTCAACATTCACAAGGCCACAGGGCCAGACGGATTACCAGGACGTGTACTCCAAGCATGTGCGTGGACCAACTGGCAAGTGTCTTCACCGACATTTTCAACATGTCCCTAACTGAGTCTGTAATACCAACATGTTTCAAGCAGACCACCATAGTCCCGTGCCCAAGGACACTAAGATAACCTGCCTAAATGACTACCGACCTGTAGCACTGACGCCTGTAGCCATGAAGTGCTTTGAAAGGCTGGTCATGGCTCACATCAACC
>LR778253.1:1188199-1218199 GCA_902810595.1 Coregonus sp. 'balchen' | reverse complement strand
CACTCTAAATTCCAAGCATCTGCCTCTAACCCTAGGAAGCTCTTTGCCACATTCTCCTCCCTGCTGAAGGTTGATGACATCCGATCCTCGTTTGTTATGTCAAATGACACTGCTGGTCCTGCTCACACTGCCCTACCCTATGCTTTGACTTCTTTCTCCCCTCTCTCTCCAGATAAAATCTTGCGACTTGTGACTGCAGGCCGCCCAACAACCTGCCCGCTTGACCCTATCCCCTCCTCTCTTCTCCAGACCATCTCCGGTGACCTTCTCCCCTACCTCACCTCGCTGATCAACTCATCCTTGACCGCAGGCTATGTCCCTTCCGTCTTCAAGAGAGCGAGAGTTGAACCCCTTCTCAAAAAACCAACACTCGATTCCTCTGATGTCAACAACTACAGACCAGTATCCCTTCTTTCTTTTCTTTCCAAAACTATTGAGCGTGCCGTCTTTAGCCAACTCTCTTGCTATCTCTCTCAGAATGACCTTCTTGATCCAAACCAGTCAGCTTTCATGACTGGTCATTCAACTGAGACTGCTCTTCTCTGTGTCACGGAGGCTCTCCACACTGCTAACACAAGCTAACTCTCTCTCCTCTGCTCTTGTCCTTCTAGACCTGTCTGCTGCCTTTGATACTGTGAACCATCGGATCCTCCTCTCCACCCTCTCCGAGCTGGGCATCTCCGGCGCGGCTCACTCTTGGATTGCGTCCTACCTGACCGGTCGCTCCTACCAAGTGGCGTGGCGAGAAGCTGTCTCCGCACCACGTGCTCTCACCACTGGTGTCCCCCAGGGCTCAGTTCTAGGCCCTCTCCTATTCTCGCTATACACCAAGTCACTTGGCTCTGTCATATCCTCACATGGCCTCTCTTATCATTGCTACATTGACGATACACAACTAATCTTCTCCTTTCCCCCTTCTGATAACCAGGTGGCGAATTGCATCTCTGCATGTCTGGCAGACATATCAGTATGGATGACGGATCACCACCTCAAGCTGAACCTTGGCAAGACAGAGCTGCTCTTCCTCCCGGGGAAGGACTGCCCATTCCATGATCTCGCCATCACGGTTGACAACTCCGTTGTGTCCTCCTCCCAGAGTGCGAAGAGCCTTGGCGTGACCCTGGACAACACCCTGTCGTTCTCCGCTAACATCAAGGCGGTGACCCGATCCTGTAGGTTCATGCTCTACAACATTCGGAGAGTACGACCCTGCCTTACACAGGAAGCGGCACAGGTCCTAATCCAGGCACTTGTCATCTCCCATCTGGATTACTGCAACTCGCTGTTGGCTGGGCTCCCTGCCTGTGCCATTAAACCCCTACAACTCATCCAGAATGCCGCAGCCCGTCTGGTGTTCAACCTTCCCAAGTTCTCTCACTTCACCCCGCTCCTCCGCACACTCCACTGGCTTCCAGTTGAAGCTCGCATCTGTTACAAGACCATGGTGCATGCCTATGGAGCTTTGAGGGGAACGGCACCTCCGTACCTTCAGGCTCTGATCAGTCCCTACACCCAAACGAGGGCATTGCGTTCATCCACCTCTGGCCTGCTGGCTCCCCTTCCTCTGCGGAAGCATAGTTCCCGCTCAGCCCAGTCAAAACTGTTCGCTGCTCTGGCACCCCAATGGTGGAACAAGCTCCCTCATGACGCCAGGACAGCGGAGTCACTCACCACCTTCCGGAGACATTTGAAACCCCACCTCTTTAAGGAATACCTGGGATAGGATAAAGTAATCCTTCTACCCCCCCCCCCCCCAAAAAAAATAAATAATAATAAAAAGTGGTTATCCCACTGGCTATAGGGTGAATGCACCAATTTGTAAGTCGCTCTGGATAAGAGCGTCTGCTAAATGACGTAAATGTAAATGTAATAATAGATGTTGGAAACAGACAGACAGGAGGTTATAATAGATGGTGGAAACAGACAGACAGGAGGTTATACTAGATGGTGGAAACAGACAGACAGGATGTTATAATAGATGGTGGAAACAGACAGACAGGAGGTTATAATGGATGGTGGAAACAGACAGACAGGAGGTAATAATAGATGGTGGAAACAGACAGACAGGAGTGAGCAGACAGAAAGAAGGTAGGAGGGAAAATGGTTAGCTTCATCACTGAGTTAGTTACTACAAAGACAGAGCAGTAATTGTGAAGAATAGAAGCCTTCAGTATAATGTTTATACAACGACGTTAAGGTGTCCTGGAAAGGCCCTGTCCTGTTCTCTCTGGGTAAAGATGCAAATATTATTTATCTCCGTCTGAGTGACGTGACCTGCAACCTACCGTCTGCCTGATAATATGATATATGACACATCTCCTCAACCTCAAGTGCAATGATAATTTTTTATTTATTTTTATTTCACCTTTATTTAACCAGGAAGCCAGTTGAGAACAAGTTCTCATTTACAACTGCGACCTGGCCAAGATAAAGCAAAGCAGTGCGATAAAAACAACAACAACACAGAGTAACTGTAAAAACTTCCTCTGATTGAAATGACAGGTCTCAGATTGGAGAGACGTGACAGGTCTCAGATTGGAGAGACGTGACAGGTCTCAGATCGGAGAGACGTGACAGGTCTCAGATTGGAGAGACGTGACAGGTCTCAGATCGGAGAGACGTGACAGGTCTCAGATTGGAGAGACGTGACAGGTCTCAGATTGGAGAGACGTGACAGGTCTCAGATTGGAGAGACGTGACAGGTCTCAGATCGGAGAGACGAGACAGGTCTCAGATCGGAGAGACGTGACAGGTCTCAGATCGGAGAGACGTGACAGCTCTCTGATTGGAGAGACCGATAGATGAGATGCAGATGAATGGGTTATGATGTCATCCATTGGGTTATTGAAAATATAGTGTCTCCGTGGCTCCATTTCCTCATAGAACATCCTGGTTATCTAGGGTCATGACTGGTTATCTAGGGTCATGACTGGTTATCTAGGGTCATGACTGGTTATCTAGGGTCATGACTGGTTATCTAGGGTCATGTCTGGTTATCTAGGTTCATGACTGGTTATCTAGGGTCATGACTGGTTATCTAGGGTCATGACTGGTTATCTAGGGTCATGACTGGTTATCTAGGGTCATGTCTGGTTATCTAGGGTCATGACTGGTTATCTAGGGTCATGTCTGGTTATCTAGGGTCATGTCTGGTTATCTAGGGTCATGACTGGTTATCTAGGGTCATGACTGGTTATCTAGGGTCATGACTGGTTATCTAGGTTCATGACTGGTTATCTAGGGTCATGACTGGTTATCTAGGTTCATGACTGGTTATCTAGGGTCATGACTGGTTATCTAGGCTCATGAGGCGGCAGGTAGCGATTATGGAAAAGCGTGTTGGTTTGAATCCCATCCAGTGTGAAGGATTTCATGCTCAGTTTTGTTTCAGATATTAATGATGCTGATCTGATCATACTGAAACTATATGAACAAACATTGATAATTCTCCTTGTTTTCCTTCATAATATGCCTATTACATGTTTCCATGTCTACGTCATGTCTACGTCATGTCTACGTCATGTCTACGTCATATCTACGTCATGTCTACGTCATGTCTATTTCATGTCTACGTCATGTCTACGTCATGTCTATTTCATGTCTACGTCATATCTACGTCATGTCTACGTCATGTCTATTTCATGTCTACGTCATATCTACGTCATGTCTACGTCATGTCTACGTCATGTCTACGTCATGTCTACTTCATGTCTATGTCATGTCTACGTCATGTCTACGTCATATCTACGTCATGTCTATGTCATGTCTTCGTCATGTCTATGTCATGTCAACGTCATACCACTCATATGCCTGACTCTCTGATGCTCATGGACCATTGTTACATTGTTAGTGACACTAGTTCACTAGATGTTTAGTTTCTACTAGTTTCTTACTAGTTTCATAACATTCCTCCTGTCTTCATCTTCCCTTGCAGACTACAGGAGCAGGAACACTTAGTCTGTCCATAACATTAGACAAAGGAGATGATTGTGAAATACAGGAAAAAAAAAGAGGACTGAGCACGCCCCTCATTCTCATCGACGGGGCTGTAGTGGAACAGGTTGAGAGCTTCAGGTTCCTTGGTGTCCACATCACCAACAAACTATCATGGTCCAAACACACCAAGACAGTCGTGAAGAAGGCACGACAAAGCCTATTCACGTTTGATTTGATTATTACTAATGGGTCTGTCAGTCTGTCTCTCAGCTAGATACAGTACAGTAACACTATAGTACTAATGGGTCTGTCAGTCTGTTTCTCAGCTAGATACAGTACAGTAACACTATAGTACTAATGGGGGAGGGTCTGTGTGTGTCACCTTGAATGCTCTCTATGTGAGAGAGCCTCCTTCCTTTCTCTCCTCCGTCCCAGGAGAAGTCTCAGCTATATTAGATCGCCTGGAGCTGTGTAAGCTTCATGGAACTGCCAATTTAGCCGAAACTCCCCCAGGCGCTCTCTCTCACGCAGTGTGTGTGTGTGTGTGTGTGTGTGTGTGTGTGTGTGTGTGTGAGGGGGGAGAGATGTGTGAGTCCGTTTCTGCCTGCTTGTATTGCTGTGCATCCATGTTGGTGTGAGTTGCATCCTTCTCTCCGTGTGTGCTGTGTGTTTGTTTTGGTGTGGAGAGCGGTTTCCTGTCATTCACAGATCTGTGTTAGGTGCAGCGGAAAGCTGTCAGTGCTTGTGAAGGAGGGGGAGGGTGGGTGGGTGGGGGTGAGAAGGAGTACAGTAGGAGAGAGGTCCTCAATGTCAGGTTGCCCTCCAGAAGCCTGTTGTCAGATGGCTTTCATCCCAGATGGCACCCTATTCCCTATATATTACACTACGTTTGACCATTGTCCTAACCAGCCATAGCACTACATAAGGAATAGGGTGCTATTTTGGATGCTGTGAGTTCTTAGCTAGGTCTGTTCTATAGAAAGAGATAATCGTTATATGTCACAGATCCACCTTAAAATTACTGTATTTTGTAGCCACACAGGAACACAGACACCGAAGTTGTTTTAATTCAGTACATTTAGTTCTCTGTATACGTCTCGAGAACACTTAATTTTCAGGTCCTATGAGGCAGGCTAGGTTAGTGTTCATTCTTCGTTTTTCAAAATGAGTCCTATTCTCTATGGGAATGTTCCTTCCAACTGACTGGAACACAAGGTGTGTGCGTGTATCCCTTTATCAGGTTAGCATAGTGGGACCTGGTATCAGGTTAGCATACTAGGACATGGTATCAGGTTAGCATACTGGGACATGGTATCAGGTTAGCATACTAGGACCAGGTATCAGGTTAGCATACTGGGACATGGTATCAGGTTAGCATACTGGACTGTATCAGGTTAGCAACTGGACGTATCAGGTTAGCATACTGGGACCTGGTATCAGGTTAGCATACTGGGACCTGGTATCAGGTTAGCATACTGGGACCTGGTATCAGGTTAGCATACTGGACCTGGTACGGTTGCATCTAGGACCGGGTTTATAAATGTTGCATACTGGGACCAGGTTCAGGTTAAATACGGGGCCTGGTACAGGTTAGCATACAGACCTGTTCAGGTTGCATCTGGGACCTGGTTCAGGTTTGAAAGGGACCTGGTTAAGGTTAATACTGGGAACAGGTATCAGGTTACCCATACGGGAACCGGGTTTATCAGGTTGCATACAAGGACCTTGTTATCATTTAGCATACGGGACCGGGTAATCAGTTAGCATACTGGGACTGGGATCAGGTTTAGCATACTGGGAACAGGTATCGGTTAGCAAACTGGACTCTGTATCAGGTTGCATACGGGACCTGTATCAAGGTTAGCATACTGGGCCGGGTATCAGGTTAGCAATTTAGACCTGGTATCAGGTTTTTAGCATACGGGACTGGTATCAGGTTAGCATACTGGGACCTGTATCAGTTTAGCATCTGGGACCTTATCAGGTTTTATCCATAATGGCCCCGGGACTGGTATCAGGTTAGCATACTGGGACCTGGTATCAGGTTAGCATACTGGGACCTGGTATCAGGTTAGCATACTGGGACCATGGTATCAGGTTAGCATACTGGACCTGGTAATCAGGTTAGCATACTGGGACCTGGTATCAGGTTAGCATACTGGGACCTGGTATCAGGTTAGCATACTGGGACCTGGTATCAGGTTAGCATACTGGGACCTGGTATCAGGTTAGCATACTGGGACCTGGTATCAGGTTAGCATACTGGGACCTGGTATCAGGTTAGCATACTAGGACCTGGTATCAGGTTAGCATACTGGGACCTGGTATCAGGTTAGCATACTGGGACCTGGTATCAGGTTAGCATACTGGGAACCTGTATCAGGTTTAGCATACTGGGACCTGGTATCAGGTTAGGCATACTGGGACTGGTATCAGGTTAGCATACTGGGACCTGGTATCCGGTTAGCATACGGGGACCTGGTATCAGGTTAGCATACTGGGACCTGGTATCAGGTTAGCATACGGGGACCTGGTATCAGTTAGCACTAGACCTGGTATCAGGTTAGCATACTGGGACCTGGTATCAGGTTAGCATACTGGGACCTGGTATCAGGTTAGCATACTGGGACCTGGTATCGGGTTGCATCTAGGAACAGTGTATCAGGTTAGCATATTGGGACCTGTATCAGGTTGAGTATACTGGGACCTGGTATCAGGTTAGCATACTGGACCTGGTATCAGGTTAGCATACTAGGAACAGGTATCAGGTTAGCATACTGGGACCTGGTATCAAGTTAGCATACTGGGATCAGGTATCAGGTTAGCATACTGGGACCAGGTATCAGGTTAGAATATTGAGACCTGGTATCATGTTAGCATACTTGGACCTGGAATCAAGTTAGCATACTAGGACCTGGTATTAGGTTAGCATACTGGGACCTGGTATCAGGTTAGCATACTGGGACCTGGTATCAGGTTAGCACACTGGGACCTGGTATCAGGTTAGCATACTAGGAACAGGTATCAGGTTAGCATACTAGGAACAGGTATCAGGTAAGCATACTGGGAACAGGTATCATGTTAGCATACTAGGACCAGGCATCAGGTTAGCATACTAGGACCTGGTATCAGATTAGCATTCTGGGACCAGGTATCAGGTTAGCATACCAGGACATGGTATCAGGTTAGCTTACAGGGACCTGGTAACAGATTAGCATTCTGGGACCAGGTATCAGGTTAGCATACTGGGACCTGGTATAGGGTTGCCATACTGAGACCTGGTATAGGATTAGCATACTTGGACCAGGTATCATGTTAGCATACTAGGACCAGGTATCAGGTTAGCATACTAGGACCAGGCATCAGGTTAGCATACTAGGACCTGGTATCAGATTAGCATTCTGGGACCAGGTATCAGGTTAGCATACTAGGACCTGGTATCAGGTTGGCATACTAGAATAGCGGGACCAAGTATGAGGATAACATGCTAGGACCAGGTATCAGATTAGCATTCTGAGACCTGGTATCAGGTAAGTTAGTATTCAGGGTGTCTTCTGTGGCTTCATGGATGTCGAATATAATAAGAATGCAAAGAAAAAGAAAGAGGGGATTGAAAGACTAGTATCCAAAGCAGCAGAGCTGTGTTGAAGGACAGTGTCTAGTTTCCAAAGCAGCAGAGCTGTGTTGAAAGACAGTGTCTAGTTTCCAAAGCAGCAGAGCTGTGTCGAAAGACGGTGTTAAGTATCCAAAACAGCAGAGCTGTGTTGAAGGACAGTGTCTAGTATCCAAAGCAACTTATCTTTGTTGAAAGACATTGTCTAGTATCCAAAGCAGCAGAGCTGTGTTGAAAGACATTGTCTAGTATTCAAAGCAGCAGAGCTGTGTTGAAGGACAATGTCTAGTATCCAAAGCAGCAGAGCTGTGTTGAAGGACAATGTCTAGTATCCAAAGCAGCAGAGCTGTGTTGAAGGACAATGTCTAGTATCCAAAGCAGCAGAGTTGTGTTGAAAGACTGTGTTAAGTGTCCAAATCAGCAGAGCTGTGTTGAAAGACAATATCTAGTATCCAAAGCAGCAGAGCTATATCTAAAGACAGTGTCTAGTATCCAAAGCAGCAGAGCTGTGTCTAAAGACAGTTTCTAGTATCCAAAGCAGCAGAGCTGTTTCTTAAGACAGTGTCTAGTATCCAAAGCAGCAGAGCTGTTTCTTAAGACAGTTTCTAGTATCCAAAGCAGCAGAGTTGTGTTGAAAGACAATGTCTAGTATCCAAAGCAGCTGAGCTGTGTTGAAATGCTGGTTGGGTCCTGATCACTATCTCCATCCTCCTCTGTGTAAAACAATCTGTATGGTGATCTCTCTATACTAGATTGATTAGTGTCCTCTAACCCTCCCTCCTCTCCTCTCTAGGTAGTGATGAGTCAGAGGTTGGGGGAAGTCTGACAAGGAAGCTCAGTGAGACAGAGACTCAGCTCCTGGTTCTCCATGAAGCCAAGCTAGCCGCCATCTCAGGTACCTGGCTATACAGATACCATACACCTTCACCTCCACAGATACCATACACCTCTACCTCCACAGATACCATACACCTCTACAGATACCATACACCTCCCACCTCAGAGTGTTTTTTTGAGGGTTTGTTGGTATTGAGGACTGTTGTCATTGGAGGTTGTTTTAAGGGGGTGTTTGGGGGTTTGTTTTGAGGGGTGGGGGTATGGAAGGGTGGTGGTTTTGGCAGGGTGGTTTTTGGATTTCTGTATTTCTTGTTTCATGGTTTTTATTTTATTATCTCCTTATTCCCGAGGGGGGGTGGTATTGGAGGGGTGGTGGTATTGGGGGTGGTCTTGGCGGGTGTGGTTTGAGGGGGTGGGTTTTGGGGGTTGGTATTGCGGGGGTTTGTGTTGAGGGTGGTGTGTTGCGGGGTTGTGTTTGGGGGGGGTTTTGGTGGTTTGGGGGTGTTGTTTGGAGGGGGGGGTGGTTTTGGGGTTGGTTCTTGGGGTGTGGTGTTTGGTTTGGGTTTGGGGGTGGGTAGGTTTTGAGGGGGTGGTTGTTTTGGAGGGGGGTTTGTTTTTGGGAGGGGTGTGGTTTTGGGCGGGGGTTGGTTGGTTTGGAGGGGTTTTGGGGGTTTTTTTGTTTTGGAGGGGGTGGTTTGGTGGGTGGGGGTCTTGAGGGTGGTTTTTATTGGAGGGTGTGGTTTTGATGGGTGGTTTTTGGAGGGGTGGTGTTTTGGAGGGGGTGTGGTGTTTTGAAGGTGGTGTTTTCTTGGGGGTTTGGTGGTTTGGGAGGGGTGTTGGTATTGGGAGGGGTGGGTTGGGTTTTTGAGGGTGGGTGTGGGTTTTGCTTTGAGGGGAGGGGTGTGGGATTGGTGGTGGTTTGGAGGGGGTGGATGTTTTTGGAGGGGTTTTTGGGTTGGAGGGGGGGTATGGAGGGAGTGGGTGGTTTGGAGGGGTTGTGGTTTGGAGGGGTGGGGTTTTTGGGGGGGGGTGGTATGGAGGGCTTGGTGTGGTTGGAAGGGGGTTGTTTTGTGGTCTGGGGGGGTTGGTGGTTGTTTTGGGCGGTTGGTGGTTGGCCGGGTTGTGGTTTGGCGGGGTTGGTGTTTGGCGGGGTGGGGTTGCGTCGGGGGTGGTTTTTGTGACGGGGGTTTGTGTGGTTTTGGGGGGGGGTTGGGTTATTGCTGGTGGTTTTGGGGTGTTTCTTGGTTGTATTTGTTTGCCTTAAGGTGGTGTTTGAGCCCCGGGTTTTTTTTTTTTATTGTTTACGTTTTGGGGGTTTTTTTTTTTGGGGGGGTGGTTTGGGGGCTTTTTGGGGGGTGTGGGTTTTAGTTTGTATGGGGGGGGTTTTTTTTGGGGGGGTTGGGCTGGACGGTTTCTATTGGGGGGTGTGTTTATGTTTTGCTTTGGGGGTGGTGGTTTTATTTGGTTTTTATGTTTTTATTTTTAGGGCTTGTTTGGAGGGTTGGGGTTTTACTTATTTGGGGGTTGGTATTGGAGGGCTTTATTGAGTTTGGTGTTTGGCAAACGGGGTTTGTGTTTTGAGGGGTTTTTTTGATTTTTTGTAGGTGGGGTCTTGGGGGGTGGGGTTTGGGGGTGGTTTGGGTTTTTGGGCGGGGTGGGGTTTGGAGGGGGTGGTTGGGTGGGGTTTGGGGGTGGGTGGGGTTTTGGAGGGGGTGGGTTTGTCTTTGGTGGTGTTTGGGGGTTGGTTTGGGGTTTTGGTTTTGCGGGGGGGTTGGTTTTGTTTGGTTATGGGGGGTTTTTTGGCTTTGGATGGTGGTGTGGTTTTTGTATGGCCAAGACAGGAAAATTTGGGGTGAATTTCGTTGGGGTCTTATCCAACGTGGATGAGGAGGAGTAGGTAGGTCAGTCAGTGTATAGTCAACAGTTCTAGAACACAAGGAACAAAGTTCTAGAACACCTACTCATTCAAGGGTTTTTCATTTATTTTTTACTATTTTCTACATTGTGAATAATAGTGAAGACATCAAAACTATGAAATAACACATTGGAATCATGTAGTAACCAAAAAGTGTTAAACAAATCAAAATATATTTTATATTGAGTTTCTTCAAATAGCCACCCTTTGCCTTGATGACAGCTTGTGGAAGGCTACCTGAAACGTTTGACCCAAGTTGAACAATTTAAAGGCAATGCTACCAAATACTAATTGAGTGTAAACTTCTGACCCACTGGGAATGTGATGAAAGAAATAAAAACTTAAATAATAATTCTCTCTACATTATTCTGACATTTCACATTCTTAAAATAAAGTGGTGATTCTAACTGATCTAAGACGGGATTTTTTACAAGGATTAAATGTCAGGAATTGTGAAAAACTGACTTTAAATGTATTTGGCTAGGTGTATATAAACTTCTGACTTCAACGTACAATAGATATGGTAAAGGACTAGACCAACAGGATAATAAAAGACCGTACAGCAGTATACTGAGGTAGGGGGTAAATGACAGACAACAGGTAGATATAGACATAGCAACAGTAAAACGTAGTGGGGTAAGTGACTAGACAACAGGATAGATAATAGACAGTAGCAGTATACTGTAGGTAGGGGTAAAGTTACTAGACAACAGATAGTAATAACATAGCATCAGTATAACTGTAGGTAGGGGTAAAGGGACTAGACAACAGGGTAGATAAAAGACATTTGCAGCAGTATACTGTAGGTAGGGTAAAAATGACTAGACAACAGGATAGATAATAGACAGTAGCATCAGTATACTGTAGGTTTGGGGTAAAGTGACCTGCAACAGGGTAGATAATAGACAGACAGGTATACTGTAGGTATGTTTAAAATGACTAAGGGCAACAGGTAATAATAGACAGTAGCAGAGTATACTGTAGGTAGGGTAAAGTGACTAGACAACAGGATAGATTAGACATTACAAACAGTATACTGTAGGTAGGGTAAAATCTAGACAAAGGATGATAAGACAGTAGCACAGTATACTGTAGGTAGGGGTAAAGTGACTAGACAACAGGGTGATAATAGACAGTACAGCAGTTACTGTAGGTAGGGGTAAAGTGACTAGTCAACCCGGGTAATAATAGACAGTAGCAGCAGTATACTGTAGGGAGGGGGAAAGGTGACTAGACAACAGATAATAATAGACGATAAACACCCGTATACTGTAGGTAGGGGTAAAGTGACTAGACAACAGGATAGATAATAGACAGTAGCAGCAGTATACTGTTAGGGGTAAAGGGACTAGACAACAGGATAGATAATAGCAGTAGCACAGTATACTGTAGGTAGGGGTAAAGGGACTGACAACAGGATAGATAATAACAGTAGCAGCAGTAACTGTAGGGGGGGTAAAGGGCTGACAACAGATAGATAATACATATCAGCAGTACTGTAGGTAGGTTTAAATGACTATGCAACAGTACAGATAATAACTAGTTAGCAGCATTCCGTAGGTGGGGTTTAAGTTTTACTAATACACCAGATAGATAATAACGTAGCAGCAGTATAACTGTAGGTTTGGGGTAAAGTGACTAGACAAAAGGGTAGATAATAGACAGTACAGCAGTATACTGTAGTAGGGGGAAGTTGACTAACAACAGGATAGATAATAGACGTGCAGCAGTATACTGTAGGGAGGGGTAAAGGACTAGACAACAGGATAGATAATGACCCGTAGGCAGCATATACTGTAGGTAGGGATAAAGTGACAGACAAAAGGATAGATAATAGACATTTGCAGCAGTATACTGTAGGTAGGGTAAAGGGACTAACAACAGGATAGATAATAGACATAGCAGCAGTATAACTGTAGGTTTGGGTAAGGACTAGCAACAGGATAGATAATAGACAGTGAAGCAGTATACTGTAGGTAGGGTAAAGGACTAGACAACAGGATAGATAAAGACATTTGCCAGCATATACTGTAGGTAGGGGTAAAGTGACTGACAACAGATAGATAATACAGTAGCGCAGTATACTGTAGGTAGGGGGAAAGGACTAGGCAACAGGATAGATAATAGACATAGCAGCAGTATACTGTATGTAGGGGTAAATGACTAGACAAAAGGATAGATAATAGACAGTAGCAGCAGTATACTGTAGGTAGGGGTAAAGTGACTAGACAACAGGATAGATAATAGACAGTAGCACAGTATACTGTAGGTAGGGGTAAAAGGGGCTAACAACATGATGATAAATACCGTGCAGCAGTAATACTGTATGGTTTGGGTTAAAGGACTAGGCAACAGGATAGATAATAGACAGTAGCACAGTATACTGTAGGTAGGGTAAAGTGACTAGACAACAGATAATTAATAGACAGTAGCAGCAGTATACTGTAGGTAGGGGTAAAATGACTAGACAAAGGATAGATAATAGACGTAGCAGCAGTATACTGTAGGTAGGGGTAAGTACTAGGCAACAGGATAGATAATAACGTACGCACTATACTGTAGGTAGGGGTAAAGTAACAGACAACAGGATAGATAATAGACATAGCAGCATATCTGTAGGTAGGGGTAAAGTGACTAGACAACAGGATAAAATAACAGACAGTAGCAGCAGTATACTGTAGGTAGGGGTTTAAAGGGACTAACAACCAGGATAATAAAGACAGTATTAGCAGATATGTAGTAGGGGTAAAAGGACTAGACAACGGATAGTAATAGACAGTTTGCAGCAGTAACTGTAGGTAGGGTAAGGGGCTAACAACAGGATAGTAATAGCATAGCATCATATACTGTCGGTAGAGGTAGGACTAGACAACAGGATGATATAGCAGTCCACATATACTGTAGGTAGGGGTTAAAGTGACTATACAACAGGGATAGATAACAGACATTAGCACAGTATACTGTAGGTGGGGGTATAAAGTGACTAGACACAGGATAATAATAGACAGTAGCCAGCAGTATACTGTAGGTAGGGTAAAGTTGACTAGACAACAGGTATAGCTAATAGACAGTGCAGCAGTATACTGTAGGTAGGGGTAAAAGTGACTGACAACAGGATAGATAAAGACAGTACAGCAGTCTACTTTAGGTAGGGGTAAAGTGACTAGACAACAGGATAGATAATAGACAGTAGCAGCAGTATCTGTAGGTAGGGGTAAAGTGACTAGGACAAATGGATGATAATAGACAGGTAGCCAGCAGTTATACCTGTAGGTAGGGTTAGAAAGTGACTAGACAACAGGGATAGATAATAGACAGTAGCAAGCAGTACACTGTAGGTAGGGGTAAAGTGACTAGACAACAGGATAGATAATAGACAGTAGCAGCAGTAATACTTGTAGGTAGGGGGTAAAGTGACTAGACAACAGATAGATAATAGACAGTAGCAGCAGTATACTGTAGGTAGGGGTAAAGTGACTAGACAACAGGATAGATATAGACAGTAGCAGCAGTATACGTAGTAGGGGTAAAGTGACTAGACAACAGGATAGATAAGACAGTAGCAGCAGTATACTGTAGGTAGGGTAAAGTGGACTAGACCACAGATAGATAATAGACAGTAGCAGCCAGATATACTGTAGGTAGGGGTAAAGTGACTAGACAACAGGAAGATAATAGACATAGCAGCAGTATACTGTAGGTAGGGGTAAAAGTGACTAGACAACAGGATAGATAATAGACAGTAGCAGCAGTATACTGGAGGTAGGGGTACAGTGACTAGACAACAGGAGAGATAATAGACAGTAGCAGCAGTATACTGTAGGTAGGGTAAAGTGACTAGACAACAGATAGATAATAGACAGTAGCAGCATTTACTGTAGTAGGGTAAAATGACTAGGCAACAGGATAGATAATAGACAGTAGCAGCAGTATACTGTAGGTAGGGGTTTAAAATGGGCTAGGCAACAGGATAGATAATAGACAGTAGCAGCAGTATCGTGGTAGGGGAAAAATGATAGCAAAAGGGTAGATAAAAGACGTAGGCAGCAGTTAGTAGGTAGGGTAAATGACTAGACAACAGGATGATAATAGACAGTAGCAGCAGTATACTGTAGGTAGGGGTTAAGTGACTAGACAACAGATAGATAATAGACAGTAGCAGCAGTATATGTAGGTAGGGGTAGAATGACTAGAACAAAGGATAGGGTAATAGACAGTACAGCAGTAAAACTGTAGGGAGGGGGAAAGTGACTAGACCAGGGTAGATAATAGAATAACAGCAGTAACTGTAGGTAGGAAAGTGACTAGAAACAACAGGATAGATAATAGACAGTAGCAGCATTATACTTAGGTAGGGGTAAAGTGACTAGAAACAGGAAGAATAATAGACAGTAGCAGCAAGTATATCTGTAGGTAGGGGTAAAGGTGAACTAGACAACAGGATAGATAGATAGACAGTAGCAGTCAGTATACTGTAGGTAGGGGTAAGTTGACTAGGACAACAGGTGAATAATAGACAGTAGCAGCAGTAGAAATGGGGGGATGTTAAGGTAGGGGTAAAGTGACTAGACAACAGGATAGATATAGACAGTAGCAGCACAGTAATACTGTAGGTAGGGGTAAAGTGACTAAGGCAACAGGATAGATAAGAGACATAGCAGCAGTATAGCGTAAGTAGGGGGTAAAGTGACTAGACAACAGGATAGATAATAGACCAGTAGCAGCAGTATACTGTAGGTAGGGGTAAAGTGACTAGACAACAGGAGCAGATAATAGACAGTAGCAGCAGTATACTGTAGGTAGGGGTAAAGTGACTAGACAACAGGATAGATAATAGACAGTAGCAGCAGTATACTGTAGGTAGGGGTAAAGTGACTAGACAACAGGATAGATAATAGACAGTAGCAGCAGTATACTGTAGGTAGGGGTAAAGTGACTAGACAACAGGATAGATAATAGACAGTAGCAGCAGTATACTGTAGGTAGGGGTAAAGTGACTAGACAACAGGATAGATAATAGACAGTAGCAGCAGTATACTGTAGGTAGGGGTAAAGTGACTAGACAACAGGATAGATAATAGACAGTAGCAGCAGTATACTGTAGGTAGGGGTAAAGTGACTAGGACAACAGGATAGATAATAGACAGTAGCAGCAGTATATACTGTAGGTAGGGGTAAAGTGACTAGACAACAGGATAGATAATAGACAGTAGCAGCAGTATACTGTAGGTAGGGGTAAAGTGACTAGACAACAGGATAGATAATAGACAGTAGCAGCAGTATACTGTAGGTAGGGGTAAATTGACTAGACAACAGGATAGATAATAGACAGTAGCAGCAGTATACTGTAGGTAGGGGTAAAGTGACTAGACAACAGGATAGATAATAGACAGTAGCAGCAGTATACTGTAGGTAGGGGTAAAGTGACTAGACAACAGGATAGATAATAGACAGTAGCAGCAGTATACTGTAGGTAGGGGTAAGGATAAAAGTGATAAAGACAGTAGCAGCAGTATACAGGATAGATAGACCAGGGGATAGATAATGACAGTAGCAGCAGTATACTGTAGGTAGGGGTAAAGTGACTAGACAACAGGATAGATAATAGACAGTAGCAGCAGTATACTGTAGGTAGGGGGTAAAGTGACTAGACAACAGGATAGATAATAGACAGTAGCAGCAGTATACTGTAGGTAGGGGTAAAGTGACTAGACAACAGGATAGATAATAGACAGTAGCAGCAGTATACTGTAGGTAGGGGTAAAGTGACTAGACAACAGGATAGATAATAGACAGTAGCCAGCAGTATACTGTAGGTAGGGGTAAAGTGACTAGACAACAGGATAGATAATAGACAGTAGCAGCAGTATACTGTAGGTAGGGGTTTAAAGTGACTAGACAACAGGATAGATAATAGACAGTAGCAGCAGTATACTGTAGGTAGGGGTAAAGTGACTAGACAACAGGATAGATAATAGACAGTGCCAGCAGTATACTGTAGGTAGGGGTGTAAAGTGACTAGACAACAGGATAGATAATAGACAGTAGAGCAGTATACTGTAGGTAGGGGTAAAGGGACTAGACAACAGGATAGATAATAGACAGTAGCGCAGTATACTGTAGGTAGGGGTAAAGTGACTAGACAACAGGATAGATAATAGCAGTAGCAGCAGTATACTGTAGGTAGGGGTAAAGTGATAGACAACAGGATAGATAATAGACAGTAGCAGCAGTATACTGTAGGTAGGGTAACGGGGACTAGTCAACAGGATAGCTAATAGACAGTACGCAGCAGTATACTGTAGGTCGGGGTAAAGGGACTAGTCAACAGGATAAGATAATAGACCCCCCCCAAGGGGGGGGGTAGCAAGTCAGTATACTGTAGGTAGGGGTTTAAGTGGATCGACAACAGGATCGATAATAGAACAGTAGTAGCAGTAGTAAGAGGGCTGTCCCCTACCAAAAAAAACAAAGAGACAAAGAGTCTTCTGTTCTTTCGACCAATTACGTGTATTTTTCCACATATAGACACATCCTATGTGTTTTAATCAAATCAACTATATTTACTAAGCTTATCTGATGCTTTAAGCACACGGTTTGATTAAATCATTAAGACACAAAAACTAGAGGGAGTCGACCAGCAATTGATTTGATTGTGCCGGGCCGGCCTCAGATTTGCTGCGCTGTGTTAAAAAAAGACAGCGAGTGACTGTGACTGTGACCCGTTGTCTGTCTCTCCTCCCTGCTGCCGATACCACCACAGACCATCAGCCCGTTGTCTGTCTCTCCTCCCTGCTGCCGATACCACCACAGACCATCACAGTGTTTATCTGTGTTGCTGAAGCTGAAACATAATTACATTTCTGACTGAAAAGTTGTCTTACCGAAATCCCTCATTTATTTAGGAAAAACATTCCCTATTCCCTTGCACTCTTTAGGTGACACATGTATGCATGCTAGTATTACTAGAGAACGTAATTATTACTCCAGAATGTCCGTTATTCCAGAAGATGATTCGGACGGGATTCGTTTTTTTTCAAAACGGCGCCCTGTAATTCATACCTTTTATTTAATAAATTGACAGTTATGAAAGAAGCCTGGAGGTTTTTATTCTAGGTGGGAAGATACAGTATTTGAACATGTCCAGGTCAACATTCACAAGGCCGCAGGGCCAGACGGATTACCAGGACGTGTACTCCGAGCATGCGCTGACCAACTGGCAAATGTCACTGACATTGTCAACATGTCCCTGACTGAGTCTGTAATACCAACATGTTTCAAGCAGACCACCATAGTCCCTGTGCCCAAGTACACTAAGGTAACCTACCTGTGTAAATGACTACCGACCCGTAGCTCTCACATCTGTAGCCATGAAGTGCTTTGAAAGGCTGGTCATGGCTCACATCAACACCATTATCCCAGAAACACTAGACCCACTCCAATTTGCATACCGCCCCAAGAGATCCACAGATGATGCAATATCTATTGTACTCCACACTGCCCTTTCCCACCTGGACAAGAGGAACACCTATGTGAGAATGCTATTCATTGACTACAGCTCAGCGTTCAACACCATAGTGCCCTCAAAGCTCATCACTAAGCTAAGGACCCTGGGAATAAACACCTCCCTCTGCAACTGGATCCTGGACTTCCTGACGGGCTGACCCCAGGTGGTAAGGGTAGGTAACAACACATCTGCCACGCTGATCCTCAACACGGGGGCCCCTCAGGGGTGCGTGCTCAGTCCCCTCCTGTACTCCCTGTTCACCCATAACTGTATGGCCCGACTCCAACAACATCATTAAGTTTGCTGACGACACAACAGTGGTAGGCCTGATCACCGCCAACGATGAGACAGCCTATAGGGATGAGGTCAGAGACCTGGTCGTGTTATTCCAGGATAACAACCTCTCACTCAACATGATCAAGACAAAGGAGATGATTGTGGACTACAGGGGAAAAAAAGAGGACTGAGCACTCCCCCATTCTCATCGACGGGGCTGTAGTGGAACAGGTTGAGAGCTTCAAGTTCCTTGGTGTCCACATCACCAACGAACTATCATGGTCCAAACACACCAAGACAGTCGTGAAGAGGACACGACAAAGCCTATTCCCCCTCAGGAGACTGAAAAGATTTGGCATGGGTCCTCAGATCCTCAAAAAATTCTACAGCTGCACCATCGAGAGCATCCTGACTGGTTGCATCACCGGCTGGTATGGCAACTGCTCTGCCTCCGACCGCAAGGCACTACAGAGGGTAGTGCGTACGGCCCAGTACATCACTGGGGCCAAGCTTCCTGCCATCCAGGACCTCTATACCAGGCGGTGCCAGAGGAAGGCCCTCAAAATTGTCAAAGACTCCAGCCACCCTCGTCATAGACTGTTCTCTCTGCTACCACACGGCAAGCGGTACCGGAGTGCCAAGTCTAGGTCCAAAAGGCTTCTCAACAGCTTCTACCCCCAAGCCATAAGACTCCTGAACAGCTAATCATGGCTACCCAGACTATTTGCACTGCCCCCCCCACCCCCACCCCCACCCCATCCCCCTCTTTTACGCTGCTGCTACTCTGTTAATTATTTATGCATAGTCACTTTAACTCTACCCACATGTACATATTACCTCAATTACCTCGACTAGCCGGTGCCCCCGCACATTGACTCTGCACCAGTACCCCCCTGTATATAGCCTCCCTACTGTTATTTTACTGCTGCTCTTTAGTTATTTGCTTTTATTCTTAAAAAAAAGAAATCTGCGCATGTGGCAAATACAATTTGATTTGATTTGATAGGGCCACACTAATAACTCGAGAAGTTCCCATGTTTCTACACCATACCCAGCCATATTTCCTATAGTGTCGCCATAATATTTGAATTGAGGAAGTCTGATCATAATCATTAGGATATTTTAGCCATCTGCAGTACGTCTTAAATGCCCCGCAGCCTTCAGTTGTGAGCTAAACAGTGCACTTGCGCTTGAGATGCGTTTTAAGGCTATGGATGAGAAAGCTAACTTAGCATTTCCATACGTTTAGGTCAGCTGTATGCTGCTGCTTTGCCAGCTATTAACAGCAAGGCTTGCATTAAATAGGCTCAATATTTTTTACTGATGCATTTGGCAATATTCAATTAATAGCACAAAAGCATTCCCTGTGAAAGTTGATAGGCAACATGTAGACCATTCGTATATAGCTTACACTTGGTTCAATTTATCGAATGTTATTGTTTTCTTGTGCAAACCGCGAGCAACACCTGTCAAACTAGACATTTCTCTCAAAACACAGGGATGTCGATTCGCACGGGACTAGTATTTTCAGAGGACCTTGGAGTTCGCCAAAAAAGAGTAGGTTATTCTGGCTGGAATTGCTACTCTCCTGCCATGTAGAAATGACTGACATAACCCGACCTCCCCAGTAAAACTAATCCTGTCCGAATAGAGCAGAATAGGGCCTGACCTATAGCCATTCTGCCTCCATAGACAAGACCAAAAAATGCTGTCCCCACAAAACTAGAATAGTCCCAGTAAGCAAAATGACGTTGAAAATACCTCTAAAACACGTATTTTCCAGATGTTGAAGTTCGGTTCAATTTAGCTTCTGAATGAAAGGTGAAAAGGTATTTTCCCTGTTTTAAAATATATATTTTCCAGGACGCTGAAAAGGCATCTTTTCTGGACGTTGAAAAATATGTATTTTCCGGACATTGAAATCAGGTTCCGCACCAGACCAAAAATCTATGTCCGTGGACGTTGAAATCAGTGGCGGTCAGTGCCGTTTAAGATGAGGGAGGACATTTTTTTTTTAATGAGCACGGCCTTATTTCTATTACAGAATATTGGATGACTGTCATTCATGTTACATTCACCCAGTTCAATTTAACATCGATAGGTTTAGGCTACTACATATAGGTTTAGAAACTAATTGCTTCAACCTATGATTGAAAGATTACAACATAGGTGCACACAGGTGGTTGAGGTAATACACAGTGACACATTCATTACCGCCTTGCACACTCTTGCCTGCATCTAGCTGATCTAGGTTGCAATCATTAGTCCAACAGTTGCAAACAAGAGTTTCTATTTGACAAATTGGAGGACGTCCTCCGGAAGTTGTAATGATTACTGTGTAAGTCCATGAAAGGGGGTGAGAACTGTGAGCCTCCTAGGTTTTGTATTGAAGTCAATGTACCCAGAGGAGGACGGAAGCTAGCTGTCCTCCGGCTACACCATGGTGCTACCCTACAGAGTGCTGTTGAGGCTACTGTGACCTTCTTTGCAAAACAGTGTTTCAATAAATTATTTGGTAAAATGTGATTATATTTAGTATAGTTTTATCTAAAAAGGATAAATTGTTAAATGTTTTTAAATATATATTTTTATGAAATTCACTGAGGAGGATGGTCCTCCCCGTCGTCCTCTGAGGAGCCTCCACTGGTTGAAATCCGGTCTGGACCGCACCAAATCTGAACCAAACATAAATGTCTATGATTGGTTCAGATTTGGTCCGGAATGTCCGTGGATGTGGAAATCATGGCCGGTCCGGAACTGCACCAAAAAAAGACATCCAAAAGGTGGTCCGTGCTTACTGAGGTGCCCACAGTGTTGCCTGAAATGTAATGTTATGAATGCCCATCCATGTGGTGGGCCCACCGTTTATAAAACAGGCCATTACATTGGCTTTGTTAGTCTTGATTCCTGTGACTAATCAACTTGGCTACTTAAGCTCTGAATATCAGCTACTCAATTTTATCAGCAGTTATCTTGAGCCTATTTGCAATGTGTTTACACAGCGGGAAATGCAGAAGTATTTTCTTTTTCGCTATGATCAGCTTGTCAAAAAATGACGGAAACAAACTTGAAACCACTGATCATGACAATGGGGTGAAACTCCTGGACAACAGTTGTCATTGTCCATTCCATATTGTCCATTTTACTTTGGCCTGTCCTGTTTTTAGGATGTGTTGCTTTGTTAACATGACAGCTCATTTTTTATTCGATTGAGCGTTGTTTAGGTTAGGCTATTTGATCGGAGAAACCTGCATGATGTAAAAAGTGTCTCTCATAACATTCTCGTACATTTTATCCCCAGTAAGGCTACAGAAAAGTCCACATACTCTTTCTACCATATCCTATATCTGCTACATTTATGTTAGATACTTTTTTTTACTGAACATTGGTGGAGCGCTGCAGAGATGCGTCTCTCCAACAGCACCCTGGAGAGGCGGGCTGGGAATGAACCAGCAAAATATTTTGTGCCCCTGCCTTTGACAAAGTGGGCACTGCTTATCATAGGGCGGCATTAGCGCTCACCTAAAAAGCCCATATGCCATTGGTTGAGAGAAATCGTCATTGTTTTTGGGCAGAATTATGCGAGATTTTATGTGTTGTTGTTGGAGGTGTGTCTTGGTCAGTTTAGCTGAGAAAACGCCGACATCGTCAATCTTCCGCCATAGGCGGCCGCATAATCCTGCCTAATGAGCGGGCAGGCAGTGCCTATAGCATATCATAATCACATCAATAAATGGGTCACAACAAACTGTGAACACCGTAACACATGTGACAGCAAAATAGATGCAGGGGACGTGACAAATATGCTCGAAATGGGGGAATGTTTACTGGTTGCTCAGGAGGTAAAGGGGAATGTTTACTGGTTGCTCAGGAGGTAAAGGGGAAGTCGGATGTGGGGAATAAATGTGACTAGTTGTGGAAAATACTGGAGATCAAGAAAAAAAGGTATGGCGAAGCTCTGCTGTATATTATATGAACCAAACAGGTGCTGTTAGATCACAATATCATTTTTCTGACCGTTTGGAACAATGTAAACAACACTAAATACACTATAAGCGTACCAGAGAGCCTTTATTACAGCAAAGACTAAAAACAGTCGCATTCATTCGTGAATGCAATTTCCGAAATGGAACGGTTTATTTATCGTTTGAGCTAATTATTCGAGGCTCGCTTTATTTTATTTTAAAACAAAAATGCTTGATTGCATTTCAATTCATGAATGACTCGTATGCTGTGTGATGACGTGAATGAATGCTTGGTTGATACAGTAGCCTATAGAAGTATTGAAATATAGGCCTAAGTAAGTTACAGTATAAAGACTAAACAGGATGCGCTCTTAGGCCACCAGCTCGATGGTGGTTATACAAGGCTGCTATAGTAAGCCTACTAATGATAATGACATTACTTAGAATAATAATAATACAAATAATAATAATAATAATGATACTAGTAATAATAATAATAGTAATAACAGTAATAATAATATAGTAATAATAATAGTAGTAATAATAATGATAATAATAATAATAATAATGATAGCGTAAGGTTCTGTATTTATTTTCTTAGTCAACCTTGTGTTCTTGAACGTAGCCCTGTTTCTTTGTGTTCTTGAACGTAGCCCTGTTTCTTTGTGTTCTTGAATGTAGCCCTGTTTCTTTGTGTTCTTGAACGTAGCCCTGTTTCTTTGTGTTCTTGAACGTAGCCCTGTTTCTTTGTGTTCTTGAACGTAGCCCTGTTTCTTTGTGTTCTTGAACGTAGCCCTGTCTTTCATGTTTGTTCATTGATTTCACCTGTGTTAGTTACTCACCTGGTCTCATCAGCTCCTTATTTAGTTCAGTTCATTCTGTTTGTGCCTTGTGAGGTATTGTTCGTTTTGACTCTACTAAGCCTTTTCCTAGCTCGTTTGTGAGAACCAGTTACAGCCTTCAGTCCTAGTTTTTGATTCTCCTGCCTGTTTGCCTACCTGTGTATGACCATTGCCTGCCTGTGACCACGAAACACCTGCCGCACTCTGCACCTTTTTCTCCCTGAGTATTAATTACAAATAGTAGTAATAATAATAGTAATAGTAATAATAATATAAATAATAATAATAATAATAATAGTAATAATAGTATTGACAAAATTATAATAATAATAATTGTAGCAGTAATAATAATAGTAGTAATAACAATAATAATAGTATTAATAATAGTAATAATTATAATAATTATAATAATTATAATAATTATGATAATTATAATAATTATAATAATTATAATAATTATAATAATTATAATAATATAATAGTAATAATAGTATTGGATTTTTTTTTATAGTAGTAGTAGTAGTAGTAATAGCAATAATAGTAATAGTAATAGTAATAATAATGATAGTAGTAATAGTAATACTAGTAATAGTAATAATAATAATAGTAATAGTAGTACTACTACTAATGATAATGATAGTAGTAATAGTAATAATAGTAATAATAATAGTAGTAATAATAGTAATAATAATTATAGAGATAATAATGGTAATAATAATAATAGTAATAATAATAATGGTAATAATTATTTCCTCTCTCCTCACTTTTCTTAGACAATAAGGCAAGGCCTGTTTTCTCATCTCCTCATTCTGCTGCTTCCTCCACCACATTGTTCTCAACATCAATATGCTGGTTAACTTTGCTATTATGCACATAGCAACATGGTCTAGGAAAAGGCACCAATTCAACAGCACACTGATGTGTTTCAGAGATGCGGGAGAAAGTGCATTTGCTATAAAATAATATTATTTTGATTAGTGTTGCACCATTGTTCCTACGTAATATAACCATATACAATTTCTGTAGTACATGTTTTAGAGTGATGGACTGTGGCACCCCCACAGCCTCATGTTTTAGAGTGATGGACTGTGCCACCCCCACGACCTCCGCAATGGATCAGTCAGGTGTCTTGTACACCAAGATATTATTATTATTATTTCAATATTTTTTTTTTTGCTGCTGCTCGACTAAAGATATCTCAGTCGACCAAAAGCCTATCAACCAAACATATGACTACATGGGGTCAGCCCTAAAAGAGGGTCAATGCAGATAGTCTGGGTAGCCATTTGGTTAACTATTTAGCAGTCTCTTGGCTTGGGGGTAGAAGCTGTTCAGGGTCCTGTTGGTTCCAGACTTGGTGCATCGGTACAGCTTGCCGTGTGGTAGCAGGAGTCATTTCTTTGTGAAGGGAGTAGTACACAGCGTTGTACGAGATCTTCAGTTTCTTGGCAATTCCTCGCATGGAATAGCCTTCATTTCTCAGAACAAGAATAGACTGACGAGTTTCAGAAGAAAGTTCGTTGTTCTGGCCATTTTGAGCCTATGATCAAACCCACAATTGCTGATGCTCCAGATACTCAACTAGTCTCAAGAAGGCCAGTTTTATTGCTTCTTTAATCAGCACAACAGTTTTCAGCTGTGCTAACATAATTGCAAAAGGGTTTTCTAATGATCAATTAGCCTTTTAAAATGATAAACTTGGATTAGCAAACACAACGTGCCATTGGAACACAGGACTGATGGTTGCAAAAATATTGTGATATGATATTTTGTCCATATCACCCAGTCCTAGCCCTGTACCACCCCTTCCCTGTACCACACCTTCCCCGTGGGCCTGAAAGCAAAGAAAGTATTACAAGCCTAGATATCTGTAACTGGTTTGTATGTGTGGGGCTTTAGCTGAGATGGTTCTTCACAGAGTCAAGTATATTTGTCCAGGCCTCAATTGTTCCTTGACTGGCACCATTCATTTTCACTGTCGATAATTCTAATGTCATAACTTCTAATAGTAAATGTAAGTCGCTCTGGATAAGAGCGTCTGCTAAATGACTAAAATGTAAAATGTAAATGTATATACTGGTTAAATTGGAGAGAGTGAGGTGTTTGCCATCTTAGAGTCAACAGTTTTTCTTCGCAGCAGTGCTTCCTGCCAGCAGTAATCTTCACTGATTGATTGAGAGATTAAAGGGGCTTTCATCGTTAAGTAACATAGTACATAGTAACATGCACTTTGAAATGAATTTGATAACTTTGCTCCAGAAGCATTTAACTGTAGGGCACTCCCACGTCATATGAAGGAATGTACCTACCTGATTTAGGGGACACAGTGAGCAGTTGGGAGTTAGGGCCAATTTCATTGTAAAACATTAACTAGGTGTTAAATACAGTCTGTGAACAAACTTAATATTTTGTTCCAGTTAAAGGTTTGTTCAGATTCACTAAGATCTAGCTCAGAATATGAACTTTCCAAAAGTTGTTTATATATTATAGAGATCAGTCCTTTCGGGAGCCCAGATAATTTATTTATAAATCCCATCATTGGATGGTTCGGTAGTTGGGTTTCCCAAGGGACTCCATAGGCTAGCATAGATGACCTAAGTTGTAAATATAGAAGAAGAAAAAAATATTTGCCTGATAATGTGTATGTGTCTTTCAAATCTTGGAATGTTCTCAAACCATTACTGTACATGATATTGATAAGGATTCCACATTTGGACCATTGATTGCAAGGCATTATTGTGAAATATTGGAGTATGGGGATGCCATGTTGATTCCCAGTAACATTGTTTTTCAATTTTGTGCCAAATAGAGATTGTGTAATAGGACCAAAGCCTAGTTTACATTGTTTCTGATGAAGCATCTAAGATCCTTACTTTTTTTTTATAAAATCGAAATGAGTGCTGTATTCACATCTCTCCCACAACCTTTGTGAACAGCTGTATTTGACCTTGAGAGCCCTGTTATTTCTCTAGTTAGTTTGGTCAGGGTGTGAATGCTAGTTAATCTAGTGTATCTATTTCTATGTTTGGCCGGGTGTGGTTTCCCAATCAGAGGCAGCTGTCGGTCGTTGTCTCTGATTGGGGATCATACTTAGGCAGCCATTTTTCCAACCTTAGTTGTGGTATCTGACCCATGGGGCGGCGCACAATTGGCCTAGCGTCGTCCAGGGTAGGGGAGGGAATGGCCGGCAGGGGGTGTAGCTCAGTTGGTAGAGCATGGCGTTTGCAACGCCAGGGTTGTGGGTTCGATAAAATAATGTATGCGCTAACTGTAAGTCGCTCTGGATAAGAGCGTCTGCTAAATGACTAAAATGTAAATGTAAATGTATCTTGTTTCTGTTTCTGTTTCGGCTTGTTGCTGTTAGCCTTTAGAACTTCACGTTCAGTTGCTTTTGTTATTTTGTCAAGTGTTTATTTAATAAATTTAACACCACGCTGCACCTTGGTCCGATCCTTTATACAACGAACGTGACAAAATTAATCATTTAGATCAATAGTGGAACACATTGATTCCAAAATGTTAAATAGACCTTAAATATAATTAAATAGGCCTTTATTCATGTTATCCAATGCCCTGTTGAGTTCATACTTATTTTAGAAAGCACTGACTTGTTGTGGATATGCAATCAGAGGTGTACAGTTATTTTATAAATATTTTTATGATTAATTTGGGTTCTGATAGTAATTCCCCTGTTTCAGATTCAATAGTTGCTATATCTTCTTCATTACTGCGTAGCTTGTTGGCCAGTAAATGACTGGGACGATTACCATGGAAGTAATGGTTGAGTCTTACTTGATGGATGGCAAATTGTGCTTTCTGTCTTATAAATAAATGAAGTTATGTTTTGACTTTGGAAAGAATAATAGCTACCTGGTCTGAAAAGAGTGTTTGAGAATTCTCTAATAAAGTTAACAACATTTCCATCTTCTTTAATTGTGATTTATTCAACCCAGATGCAAATACAGTTGCATTATTGTTTGTAAAACCTTTGGTGGCATCCCATAGAATCCAGGGGTCATCAACTGAATTTTTAATGATCATTATGAATTCATTTAGTTACATTTCAAATTGATCATAGAATGTGGGATTTTGTAGTAATAAAATGCTGAAAAGCCATCTTGTGGCTCTTTTAGGAGATTCTTAAATTTGAAGATGGCAGTAGTACGCCTGGTGGTCAGAGAAGCTCGTATGTCGAATTTCTATTTTCTTGATTAAAGAAAATAGAAGTGTAGACAATACAATGAAATTCATTTGTGAGAACGATTTATGCCTGTTTGAGTGGAAAGTGTACTCATTTGCTTTCGGATTACGTGCTCGCCAGGCATCAATGAGGTTGTATTCAGAGAGTATATGCTGGAGATCCTTGGTTGCGTGTGGATTATTGGTCTATTAGATTTGTCCCACATTTCCAAAATGACATTGATGTCTGTCCCAATAACCATTCAGTTAGTTCTAACAATGTGCAGTTCAGAGAATCAAAAAACGTAGGATCATATGAATTTGTTGAACACATTGATAAAGGCAATTTTCTTTCCCATTATGGAAACATTTAAGGAAAGTGATTCTGCCTTCTTGGTCTTTGCCTTTACCCAGGATGGTGATTTAGAGTTTCATGTATCATTATGATTACACCTTAAGTTTTGTTTTGTTTGGGGCTGATGAAAAAGCAGCCAGTTTGTACAAATGGTTCTCTATTCTTTGTGCATCAGGTGTGTTTCTTGAAGCATTGGTACTGTAAATCATTATGGTTTCTTGCTAGGATACCCCACCAGATCCTAATTGGGATGTTGAGTCTTATGTTCCTTGTGATGGCATAGAAAGCCCTTGACTTTTTCCACAAAGAAATGGTGTTACAGCCTGAATTTTAAATTGATTAAATTGACATTTTGTGTCACTGGCCTACACACAATACCCCATAATGTCAAAGGGGAATTATGTTTTTAGATTTTTTTTTATTAATTAGAAATGAAAATCTGAAATGTCTTCAGTCAATAAGTATTCAAACCCTTATTAGGGAAAGCCTAAATAAGTCCAGTAGTAAACATTTACTTAACAAGTCACATAATATGTTGCATGGACTCGTTCTGTGTGCAATAATAGTGTTTAACATGATTTTTGAATGACTACCTCATCTCTGTACCCCACACATACAATTATCTGTAAGCTTCCTCAGTCGAGCAGTGAATTTGAAACACAGATTCAACCACAAAGACCAGGGAGGTTTTCCAATGCCTCACCAAGAAGCGCACCAGTTGGTAGATTGTTTTTATTTTTTAAAGCAGACATTGAATATCCCTTTGAGCATGGTGAAGTTATTAATTACATGGTGGTGTATCAATCGTTAAGGACTGGGGAGTTTTTCAGGATAAAAAAGAAATGAATGCAGCTAAGCGCAAGTAAAATCCTTGAGGAAAACCTGGTTCAGCAGACACTGGGAGATTAATTCACCTATCAGCAGGACAATAACCTAAAACACAAGGCCAAATCTACAATGTAGCTGCTTACCAAGAAGGCATTGAATGTTCATGAGTTTTGACTTAAATGGTTGTCTATCAACAACCAATTTGAGAGAGCTTGAAGAATTTAGAATATAATAATTGGCAAATGTTGCACAATCCAGGTGTGAAAGCTCTTAGGTTGTGTCTACACTTGACACTTACATGCTCCTTCTGCTATCAGAATACGAAGATCGCATTGAAAAGACGGGTGTAGACGCACAAAAGTAGCTTTGTGGACTGATTGTGTTCAGATCTGGCTGTCCACTTCAGGAGGTGGTCAGGGATGCATTGTGTGCGTATTTGTTGTCAGGATGTCAGTGTGATGCGGTAGGACGAAGTCAGGCGCAGGACACAGAGCTAATCGAAAACGTACTTTACTCATAGGATACGTAAATAACATAGCCTCCACGCAGGGAGGAACAAACCCGCTCACCAGCCGACAACCAAACATGAACAAACACGCACAAAACACAGTGGGAGCCAGAGGGTTAAATAGGGAAGAAATCAATACATAATGGGAACCAGGTGTGAACAATAAAGACAAAACAAATAGAACACAGAAACATCGATCGGCAGCACAGCGTCTGCTAAATGACTAAAATGTAAATGTTCTAAATAAATCTCAGACAGTGTCACCAGCAAAGCACCCCCATACCATAACACCTCCTCCTCCATGCTTTACGGTGGGAAATACACATGCGGAGATCATCCGTTCACCCACACAGCATCTCACAAAGACACGGCGGTTGGAACCAAAAATCTCCAATTTGGACTCCAGACCAAAGGACAGATTTCCACCTGTCTAATGTCCATTGCTCGTGTTTCTTGGCCCAAGCAAGTCTCTTCTTCTTATTGGTGTCCTCTAGTAGTGGTTTCTTTGCAGCAATTCGACCATGAAGGCCTGATTCACACAGTCTCCTCTGAACCGTTGATATTGAGATGTGTCTGTTACTTGAACTCTGTGAAGCATTGATTTGGGCTGCAATTTCTGAGGCTGGTAACTCTAATGAACTTATCCTCTGCAGCAGAGGTAACTCTGGGTCTTCCATTCCTGTGGCGGTCCACAGGATTGAAGAAACTTTCAAAGTTCTTGACATTTTCCGTATTGACTGACTTTCATGTCTTAAAGTAATGATGGACTGTCGTTTCTCTTTGCTTATTTGAACTGTTCTTGACACAAACACATTAACACATTAAGAAGGAAATAAATTAACTTTTAAGAAGGCACACCTTTTAATTGAAATGCATTCAAGGTGACTACATCATGAAGATGGTTGAGAGAATGCCAAGAGTGTGCAAAGCTGTCATCAAGGCAAAGGGTGGCTATTTGAAGAATCTCAAATATAAAATATATTTTGATTTGTTTAACACTTCTTTGGTTACTACATGATTCCGTATGCGATATTTCATAGTTTTGATGTCTTCACTATTATTCTACAATGTAGAAAATAGTTAAAATAAAGAAAAACCCTTGAATGAGTACATTTTCTAAAACTTTTGAACGGTAGTGTACATCTTTTTTTAATTGTTTGGCTAGAGTTATGCTAACTATTAGCATTGCTTGATAGCTGACTAGTTAGCTACAGTATACTATGCCCTCTTGTTGTGTTT